>JAJGRW010001286.1:337417-377269 GCA_025461045.1 Carex parvula | reverse complement strand
GCGTGTATGAAAATTTTACTTTTCCGAACATTTTTGAGATCCACGCACAGAAAAATTTGAACCGTTGATCTCGGAATTTAAGAATCCTACGATCCCTTTCGGAATCGCAGCAGATTCGGACTCCATGATCTATAGGAGTACGGTAAAGTGCACAAACCACTAGATTGGAACAAACCTTATGTTATAAATTAATTTTATTTATGTATATATTTTTAACAACTGTAGTAAAACCCCAAATGAACTTTCGCAATAAATCAGCATATACAGCCTATGCAGCATATGCGATATGCATTGACTTTCTACATGTATGAATAAGACCGTATTTAAATTTCTCATGCGGTATTAAATATTTTGTTTAAATACCTACATGAGATATTTCTCATGCGGTATTAAATATTTCTGTTTAAATACCTGCAAGATAAAATGCTGTATTTAAAAACATGCAGGAGATTTCTCATGCAGTATTAAATTTCTGTTAAATACCTGCAGGAGATATTTCTCATGCGGTAAAAATATTTCTGTTTAAATACCTACAGGAGATATTTCTCATGCAGTATTAAATATTTTTGTTTAAATACCTATAGGAGATATTCTTATGCAATATTAAATAATTTTATTTAAATACTTGCAGGAGAAAAATCATATTTAAAAACCTGCTGAAAATATTTCTCATGCAATATAAATATTTCTGTTAAATATTTGCAGGAGATATTCTCATGCCGTATTTATTTCTGTTTAAATATCTGCTGGAGATATTTTCATGGGGTATTAATATTCTGTGAGTTACCGTATGAGATACTCCTATGTGTTTATAGAATAAGGGCTTCACATTTATTTAAATAAATGGGAAAGGAACATGTGATATTGATATAATTATATGCATGACTATTGACTAGTGGCACCCCCATGGCCCCATGTCATAGAACATGGGTGTCTTTGTCAGTCGACACTAAAATTTAATAGAAACTATTGCCTACCTTGTGGTTATTGGCTCCTCCCTTGTCCAATAACATGCTCAGAGGGACTAAGGCACGAGTTCTACCTTCTTTTCATTATCTTGAAAAAGAAAAGTTTCCAGCATATCAGCCATTTTTTATTTCTAAAAATTAAAAAATAAGATTGATTATTAATTTTTGGATAAATGAATAAAACCATCAATGATCTGATTCTATTGGAGAGAGGTCAGCGAGATTAAACCAATAATTCAATTCCACTTATTTTTATATTTTTATCACACAAACAGATACACAGTGTGAAAAATTAATTGAAGAGAGGTAGATACCTCTCTCCACAATGTGAGTTATCTGGCAGTGCAAAAAAGAAAAAGGAAAGGAGAGACTTGCAGATTTCACAGTTTCAACTGGTAAAGACAAGCTGCAAATTATGAAAAGTACTAGAATTGAATCAATCAAACTATTAATTCGGTCCTAAAAAATGTCCAACGGAATCAAATCATTAGTTCAGTCTCATTTATGAAATAAAAAAACAATTCATTTTATTTTCCATTTTGTTTCCGCTAATTTATTTTTTTAATTTCTAAAAATAAAAAAAAATTGACACTTGGCAGTCTGCAGTCTGCGGCGGCATCAGCATCAACGCATCAATTACTTGAGAACATTTTGTTGGTACTTCAAAACTGTCCAGATGTGGCATTACTTTCTCCGATATTTTTATTAATACCCAAAAAAAACAAATTATCAAATATGCTTCCACCTCAAACTTATTTTTATTTCTACCCCAACCGCCCGTCCACTGGGCGGTCCAGTTTCCCCACCTGACCGCCCAGCAGCTGGGCGGTCCACTATGCATAGCTGACCGCCCAGCCACTGGGCGGTCCAGTTTCCATAGCTGCCGCCCAGCAACTGGGCGGTCCGCTAGTGTTTTTTTTTTTTTTTTTTATTTATTATAGAGACAATAGGAATATTCAAGATGTTGAATTCTTAACGCTAAAAATTCGAATTTTTTTTGTAAAATATTAGTTAGATTACTTCTTTTAAGCATATTTATACTAAAATACGCTAAATTACTTGGAATTATGTTAAATTACGTTGAGTTACACTATATTAAGTTAAATTACATTAAATTACATTACATTACGCTAAAATACGGTAAATTACATATGAATAGGGACGATATCTTCACTAAAAAGGCGAAAAACGACGACGAAACTTCTTTTAAGCAAATGACCACTTTTCGGAAAGCTTGCGAAAATGCACATGCGTCCGTGCCTATGATGTCAGATTCCGAAATTCAGAATCGCCAAAAAACTAAGGGAAGAGCCTCAAAACTTGAGTTGAAGTTTCCGATTTAGATTTTCATTTATATTATTCAATCCAAGTAGCTCAGTAAATTAGTTACATAATGAACTTGTAGAATACCAATTTTTATTATTTTCGGAATTTTTTTACTATTTTTTATGATTCATGAAAGATGACACATAATCGGTCTACTTTAGCGTAATTTTCTGTAGTTTACCATAATTTACTGTATTTCAGCATAATTAGCGAAGTTATTATTATTTAGTGTAATTTAAAGTAATTTAGTGTAAGAACGTAATTTAACATAATTTCAAGTAATTTAGAGTATTTTAGCATAAATATGCTTAAAAAGGAACAATGCAGATGTATTAGTTAGATTACTTCTTTTATGACCGAAAAGTGGTCATTTGCTGAAGTCGGACACTCGAGCGCCGTTTTATGACCGTTTGAAGTAATTTAATGTAATTTAACTTAATATAGTGTAACTCAACGTAATTTAACATAATTTCAAGAATTTAGCGTATTTTAGTATAAATATGCTTAAAAGAAGTAATCTAACTAATATTTACAAAAAAAATTCAAATTTTTAGCGTTAAGAATTCAACATCTTGATATTCATATTGTCTCTATAAAAAAAAAAAAAAAAACACTAGCGGACGCTGGGCGGTCAGGTGGGGAAACTGGACCGCCCAGTAGACGGGCGGTTGGGGTAGAAATAAAAATAAGTCTGGGGTGGGAGCAGATTTGATAATTTGTTTTTTTTTTGAGGTATTAATAAAAATATCGGTTACTTTCTCTTATTTTTTCTGGGTTGTTTGGAAAATTAGCGGATAGTATTAAAATAACATATTGGAATAGTAAAATGAAACAATTAACTGGTCGAATAGGATTTAGATAATATAATATTATTGTTATATTGTTCGAAAGAGTAAAAATGTCATTTGATAAAACTATAAAATATTAATTGAGAAAAGCTAGCGTGCTAAGCTGCAGCATAACGACATGCCCGTGCTACTCCCTCATAAATATATATATATATATATATATATGACGAATCCAAGCCGTTGAAACTAATTCACTTCGCGAGTGATACATTTACATATGATATTTATAATTTTTGCACTAATTTAGTATAAAGTCAAGCGGTAATAAAATAGCAAAAAATAAATGCAATAAAATTAACTTATAAATCTTTATTTTTTTACTGCTTGACTTTATACTAAATGAATTTAAAAAACTATATTTTTTTTTGTAAATGCATCACTCATGAGAATCGATTTCAACAGTTTGAATTCATCGTTAGAAGTCTATTCAGTAGATATTTTACAAATAGCACTGCATGTCACTATGCTACATATAGCAGACTAGTCTTATTCTTTTTTGAATAAAGACTAGCCTTATTCTTAATATAAATATTGATAATAGTAGTAATAATGACAATAATAATAGTTATTATTATTATCATCATTTATTGTTCACTTTAGTCATATTATTGTTTAATTTAATGACGGTTTCATCTAATATATTCGAATAATATACTGTAAACCAATTTAGATTAGCAACAAGAATAATAGTAGTGGCAATAATTATAGCAACCGAATATTTGTCAATAAATAAATAAATAAATAGTCATCGACAATCCAGTGTGTAACTGTGTACTGTACATTAGCAGAGAAGAACAAGTTAGGTAATATGGTAAAAATTATGGAAGAGCAGGGTAATTGCCTACTTGTAAACGAAATTCCTAAATTCTGAAAATGACAAGGGGGTGGGCCTGGTGGCATTCCAAAATTTTTTATTTTTTTAGTTGGTTTTGGCCGACGGTATATACCATCTTTCTGACAATTCAGATTTTAATAAGGGAAGTCAATATCGCCGGTGCAAGAGCAAACACGAAGATGAACTTGACGTTCTAGATGCGCTGCTGGCGTGACCTCGGGGCTTCGTATAATTTTGAGTTTGAATCCGAACCGTCTTATTATATATAATTCGAGTCAATTCGGCTTAAGTCAAAACTCTTGAGCAAGTTTAATATTCATACAAATTCTGATTGAATAAGTCGAATTCAAATTCAAAATTTAAATAGTGATCTAGTGGAGATCTAGTTAAATAGGATAGTGTTTCCGCCTTGATCCGGGAAGAAACAAAGATGAAAATTAATAGAGGAAAAGAAGTGCTAAACACCTCTCGTAATTTTTTTTTAATTTGTTCTTTAATTTCTTTTAATATTACAATGATTTAAGAATAATATATGATTTGAGCTCCCATAAGCATAATATAAGAAAAAATTTACCAGTTTCTGACCTTTTTCATCATTTAAAATGCAAAAATATAGAGTAATAATAGTTATATCTCTAACTACTTTCAATTTGGATTCCCACTGTTTATTTTAGTTGAAACTCTATTACTAAGGTTTATTCGGAATAGCAATATGCATTCAAATAATATTTTTTCTATTCGGAATAGCTAAAATAGTTGTTATTATCTATTTCTTGTAAATGTTGGAATAACTACTATTTGACAGTGTGAAGAGTGAGAAAAAAATATCTCCTTCATGGATTATCGCCAACACAGTTCCGAAATGACAAAGTTAATGCCACTTCTAACATTTTCACGTCGTGATAATTCGTTTGAGACCCCACTTGTCTATATTTCCTCTTAATTAGCACAATAACAAAGTGCAGTGGTTTGAAGTATCCCAAAACATAGAAATGAGCTATGTTTCAATAATAAGAAAGAAAATGCTCTCTTTCTAAATTGGTGCAACGTTGAAGCGGTGTCGCTTAAATTAAACGCCAGCATCGATGTTGCCCCCCTCACCTCCCCTGACGCTCTCTTCCTGCAGTTTCTGCTTGCTGCCTTGAGCAAGTACTTCCGATTTCAGACTTTTCTCCTCTTCGGCAATGAAAGAGTAAGTTGACAAGTTTCGTCTCAAATTGGATCTAGTCGCGGAATGAATTCTTTTTATTTACTTTATATATTTTACAGACAATAAACGTTAATGAATCATTTTTCTCCAAATGAAGGGGATTATAGTATATGAAGTAAATAAAAAGGAAATTAAAGATGTTTTGTTTATTGTCTATAAATGAATCCTTCTTACATAATTGGCTATTTTTATTAAATAAAATTCAATTAAAATCCAAATTAATTTCATCGAACTCTTTTCAATTTTTCATTGAAGCCAAGTTTTTCAAGAAATTAATTCCTAACAGAATATCAATGAAAATGAAAAACGAGATCCGTTTCACTGTAATTCAAATATTTTGTCTCATCATGTGATGATTTGAATTTCGTACTGATTATCGCTGATAATTGGGCCTTTAAAGCTTCAAATAAAAGTTTCTGTATTTAGAAATCCAAAATTCGCCTAAGCAGCGGAGGCAGTCAGGCAGAACTATATTGGAAAAATTATAAAGCACAAAGAAAATAAAATTCATGCTTTCAAATAGTCACGGTTTTCATAATACGACATACATACAACAATATATCTCTTTGTACTAGTTCAAGGATATGAACTATTTGAGGAATTGGTTGGCAATTCTTCGTTCTAGAACAATCTTGAATAGATATATTATTTCGTGCAATAGCTCCTGATAAATCAATGTTTTAAATAGCGTTTATAGCGTCATAGCGGGAAGGCTACAAAAAAAGCTATAGCGAATAGCGTAGCTATAGCGGAAGCTATTCCAAATAGCGTTTTATTTTTTTACAAAAATTATATTATATATTTGTACTATATATTAACATTATCTAAAGTTTCATAGAACAATAAATAACACCAAATTAATTAAGAATTATAATATTCATATTGAACTAGTACAAAAGTCCATGGTTCAAAATATCCATAATAATATCATAAACTATCGATCTTTTTCTATACAAAATATCTTAAGCATCATGATTCATTTTTTTTTTCTATACAAAATAAATTTTATGGATCTTTATTTAAGCCCATATAAATTGTCTAAAAAAGCCCAATATGCATAGCGCGCAAATAGCGCGCTACACGCTATGCGCTATAGCGGACCGCTATTACCGCTATAGCGGCCGTAGCGCAATTAGCGTATTTTCATGCCATAGCTTAGCGTTTAGGGTCCAAAAACGCTATAGCGCGCTATTTAGAACACTGTACAACACAACATTTTCAAATGAATAATGAAATAAAATGGCGCTAGTTTGCTATTTCAAAAATTAAAATGCCAACTGTCATTTAGAACAAAATCACTCAGGATTTGTCCACCAATTTGAGAGATGGCACGTGTTCGCTTCTAGATTGCTTTGTGGAAAACACATCTGACATTCTGTTTTCAAAGTAAAACAGATAAACAAGCTTCAACAATGGAAAATTTTACAAAATGACCTGCTTTGAAAAGAAAAAGTCTGTTAAAATACCCTCTTCAAAGTCTTTGTCAAAATAACTCTGTGGGACCTACTAACGAAATTTCCCTTCCTTAGTTTTACACCCATTTTTTTATGTCTCTTTGCTCCCCCCAGAAAATGATCAAGCTCAAAATAAAATATACGATTGTGTACGAGTCCCCTTGTTCCATGATGTACAATGCATTGGTTCAATGATTTTTTTTTCTTGTAGAAAGTGGCAGCATAAATTATCATTTTTAAGTAAATACATTGATGTTCTATAGTCATCATTTTAAAATTAATTTGGGTCTATGATTCTTTATTGTTATAAAAATTTATTTCTTATTATATTACTTTATAGATTGAAGCATATAAATTTTATTTTATAACATATATTTGCAAATTATCACTTGTTATACACAAGAAAACAGTTGAAAAAGTATTATGAAAACTTCACTTTTATTTTTTGATGGAAATTTTAACAAAACGATGTATCTATTAATTATATCTATGATACTTCAATTTTATAACATAAATTTTGCAAGAGGGATCGGAGAATAATAATAAATATTGTTTGATCCATTTCTATTATAAAGTTTTGGCTCTATCCTTAGCTATGAAATATGACAAATATATTGCGATAACACGTGTTTCTGATTCATAACAGAGTTAGAGCTACTGCTAGAGTTTAATGTGAAGCATATGTGATTGCAGACTAACAAAATTCCAATTGAGTTCCAAACTTTCAACAATATTTTGAGCTCTCAACATTTTTTACTTCAAGTTGAATAACAGTAACTGTAGATGTCAAATCCCCTAAAAAATTACAAGCATCTAAAATTGGCAAAACATTAGAAAGTTCTCAACACAAAAAAACTCAAAATAACCTCGAAAGGGGAGAGGGGGGCAGAGAATGATGCTCTTAGCGTGTAGAAATGAATCAAAAGATGAAGGCATAAAAATTTTGGGGAGGGAAGAGACAGGGAAAAGAGTGGAGTAAAATGAGGGGAGCGAGGATTTTTAACTTTGTGGGTCCCAAGAATTATTTTGTCAAAGAATTTGAAAAGAGGGTATTTTGACAAAAAAATTTCATAGTAGTTCATTTATAAAATTTCCCCTTCAACAATATACCTGAACTTTTTTTTTTTCAAGGAAACAATAAACCTGAACTTTCTCTTTTGAAAAAAAAACATAACATACATGTGCCCAATGTATGACTGCAAAAAAAAGTTACAAACTCGTAATTCGCTTAGTAACGGCTCACGGCTCGTTTTAACTCGTTTATTTATAACTTGAGTCAATTATAGTTTGAATTGGCCGACTCTTGTAAATCGTGAATTAAATTTGAGCATACTCCAACTCACTCATTGACAACTTGAGTTACACAGAATTCGCCACAATCAATCCTTAATTGGTAAAGTCAAATTGTATTTCATAAATTGGTAAAAAGAGGGGCCATGGGATGGGAAAGACCTTAATTCATTCATGCTTCAATCAATTTTTAATATAATTTTATAATAGGGCAACAACTTAGAGCATGATCCACTGCACTATGCATCATGAATGATTGTATCTAGGAAATTTGACTAAGTCAAACAAGTTATGAGTCAACTCGAGTTGGTAATGAGCTGAACTCGAGTTATATTTTTAGCTCGTTATTGTATTCCTAACTCGAGTTGACTCACTCATTAACTTAATGAGTTGAGACTAACTCGCCGAAACTCAGCTCATTTACAGTTCTAGCCCAATGCACCGTAATTTTTTGAGGAAAAAAATCTCAAATTACGTATTTTCCTCTCTAAAATTCATAATATTATTTTTATCTTTCTAATTTTTTAAAACTCACATATTTATCTAAGTTATTACTTTTCTATTAAAACTCGTTATAAAATTTATAAAGTACTTATATTATTCTTAATTAAAAGAAATACGTAATTTGTGTAAGAAAAATATTACGTCTTCTAATTGATCGGTTTTCAAGGTCAAGTAATTCATTTCTCTAATTATAACACATACACAGTGGTATTTAGGCATATGCTAGTGTGTGCCTCACAAGTATAAAAACTTAAAAATTAATCATTTGCTCTCACAATCGGCCAATTAGAAGATTAAATATTTTTCTTAAACCGATTAATTAGAAGATCAAATTCAGTCCGATGCCATATCATAGCCGTCACATTCGCATCAAGATTTATGTTAGCAACATTGAATTCTTATAAATTAAGTGCACACCAATTTTGACGCATATCAAATAACTAAAATAACTATGACTAACTAAACAGTAGACTAAATTTAATCCGATACCTGTTAGATCGTCCCCTACTAATAAAAAAATCCCACCGCCACCTAAGGAGCAAGGAGCAAGGACCTACTTCGATGGGAATTAATTGGCACAACTGATACGGATGCAGCAATCATGTCCAACTAGCAATCGCAAGTTCGCAACTGATCAAGTATTTTAGGGGTTGGTATTTCTTGAATGAAGTTGTCTGGCGTTGATCGTTGGACACTTTGGGACTCCAAATAAATGCACGCAAAAGAGGACGAACATGTTTTTCTCAGCCTGACAGCTATCTGCTGCCTTTCAAAGATTTTTCTGGGCATCTATTTTGACGTTGAGTCACATCGAAAATGACTTCCATTAATATCAACTGTACCACGCCAAACAAAAAAACGGTCACTAATTGCTTAGGTATACAGAGCAGAATTTATTTTAAATAACAAATTTAAACTGTAATCAATCTATTTATAAATAATGTGTTTATGATTAAAATTTAAAAAAATTCGAATTAATTTAATTTAAAATTCAGTGTTCAAGAAAAAAAAATTATAAGTTAACTTTTAATACATTTATTTTTATTGTTTTTTTATCTCTTAACTTTATATTAAATTAACTAAAAAATATTAAGTTTGTATGTAAAAATAACACTTACGAATAGATATGTTTCAATGATTTGAAGTTGTTAATTAAAGTCAATACTATGAACTTTAAAATTAAAATTCCTTTGACAATTTTAAAAACATTCTGATTCTACTCACATATATAACATGTATAATGAGTTCAATCCAAACAAATATCAAAACTATCAAACTAAAACGTTTTCTCAAGGCTATGAATGTTTTATACGTTTCAACCAATCCTAGCTAGCAACTAGTGGATATACTCCTATCATATTTATTTATTAACCTAACTGTATAGTCCACATGGTGGGTGTCCGAAGTCCGAACTGCTGTGTAGTTGTTATTAGGTAGGGTATTAAATTTAATTTGTCTCCGGTCTTTTTTTATGCTTCTCAGATCTTAAGATTTTCTTCGGTGCATTATTTTTAGAAAAAAAAAAAATAATATGGATCGTTCAAATTTTTTTTTTTATCTATTTAAAAAATAGTAAAAAAAATTAAAAAAATATATAAAATTTGGTCAAACACATTTTTTAATATGAAAATCATATTGGACAGTTGATAAAAATATGAGACACAATTGAAGCATGAAACACGAGATATTTGAATCCTGCTCGTTTTTTAATAAGTAATTTTATGATTTGGATCGGGATAGAATGGAAAGTGAGAGTGCTTTTTGATATTTGTGCTTATGCAACATGTACAGTCATACAATTAGAGTCACACTTTGCTCCTTGAATTCGGCGGGATCCAGCACAAATCTGGACAGATTGACGGACATTACTTTTATGAAACCTGATATAACGGGATCCAGCACAAATCTGAACAGATTGACGGATATTACTTTCGAATTAAAAGTTTCTTTTATTTAAATGGAACCTGATATAGTATCAGTCTCATAAATCTTTCAATTCTATTTACCTTTGACTACCTTTTATAAAAGGTAGTCAGCGAATTTATAACTGGTGTTTCATATCAAGTTTTAAAAAAAAAACTGTACAGTTAACGGTAGTTGAACTTTAATTTTACATAAATACTATATATCAAAAGTAAAAGCTAGTGTAAAATATTAACAAATTCATTGATTTTAAACTTTTAACCATATCCAAAAAAATATCAGATATTTATACATATCATATCAAGTATTTATACCTAACATATCAAACATTTATATCTAACATATTGAGTATTTATACCTACCACATTAAGTCCTTATACATTACATATCAAGAAAAAGAAAAAATAGCGGAGCGAATAGAATCTAAATTAAAGTACTTCAATATGGATCTCATTTGAAAGAGAAAATCGAGTATAAGATGTTCGTAGTTTTAAATTCGTAAAATTCTTCACAGATCGTCGGAAATATGGATAAAATTGAATGGAAAAAAAACTTTCTCTGAAAATATTTATAAGATGAGTGGGCGATGAGAGAGAATTTTATTTTATTTGAATATAAGTGTTTATACTCATGTACGGATATATTACATATCAAGTATTTATATCTAATATATTAAGTGTGCACGGAAAAAAATAAAAAATAAAATTTAAACTCGATAAACAAAAATAAAGTTACGAAAGTTAAAAAAAAAAGTAGGTTGGGATATTTTTGAGGAACTGAATACGGGAACTAGATAATTTCTCTTTTGTTATGGAGTTTTAATTTTTTTCTTCTTCTTTATTGTCAACGTTGTTATTCGTTATAACAAGTCTGGCTAGTATGACATCAGTGTCATTTCAGCCTATATAACACCAACTCCAAAATCTATCGAATTGATTTCAAACAGTGAATCCAAACCGTTCAAACCGATCTATTTCAATAGTTGTGCGTTTATATGTAAAATTTATAATTTTTTGAATTTATTTAGTATTAAGTCAAGCGGTCAAATGTGTGAGTTTTTAAGTTAATTTTAATGCATTCATTTTTCAACATTTTTACCCCTTAATTTGATTCTAAAATAACTAGAAAATATAAAATTTTACATGTAAATGCATCACTAATAAAGTAAATGGGTTTGAATTAGTCGTTTGAAGTCTATCCAATCAATTTTGTAGTTGGTGTCATATGACACCGATGTCATACTAGCCGGACTCCGTTATAACACTGTTTTTGTACAAATACTATTTTATAAAGAATTCAAAGTGCAAAGGTTTGCTGTAACTATCCAATAACTAATCAATATTCCTAATGAATTAAAAGAGCTATAACGGGTTTATGCATTATAGGTGTGTATGCGTGTTATGATTATGATCCGTCAAATCAGTTGTAGCATATGTAGAATCAGTTATATGTAATGGATTAAATTTAAAGGATTCAACATATTATCGAGATTTTGTCTTCCTCTCTCTTTCTATAAATATATTCTTTTTGGGCCTTGATCATTTTGAAAAGGTATTTGGGCTTCTTTTTGAAAATTAGTGATTTTGCCTCAAATTCATTATATTACATGAAAAACAGCCTTACAGTGCAATATGTTCTTGGGCCAAACCTTATTAACTCTGTACCTAAACTTACGGCCCATAAATGTACGCTAGATCCGAGGCCCATCCAACAAAAGATTCAAAAACGAGGTATTAAAGCCATTGTATGATAGCCCGTTCGAAATTTTATAGCTAGATATGCTTTTGTGACTAGGAATCGATGTCGGTTTTGATGTTCGGTCCGATACTATCAAAATTTGTGTGAAGGACTTTAATATTCGTATAGATAAAATGAGCACGAACTTTAATGTGTATCGAACGTCTTTCATCAAATATCTGATCAAATTTGGTCAATGCTCACTGAACTGCCCCGCATTTTGTGACTAACGTGATTACCAAGGTAATATTAAAAAAAAAATCGTCAAGTAGATTAAAGTCTATATTGAGACGGTTGATTAATGATTAGTCTTAATTAATAGATCTTCACATTGGGGAGGGAGATTGAAGATAATATCATTAATCAGTTAACAGTATTAGTTAATCATTGCTAATCTTCACATTAGTCTTAATACTGTTATTGTAACAGTCTAACAGATAGCCTAATGATACTATTATCTCTAACAAACCAGAGCCTAACAACTTCTAACAATCTTCAATAACCGTCTCTGGTTTGGGCTGAAACGCTGGTCCATTTGTCGCATAACTGGAGGCATCATGTAGTATGCTATTACTCTTTCTCGTTCCGCTTAAAATATCTCATTAAATAACACTGGAATCATTTTTACTCTAGTTCTAATGATATTGCTTCTTGAGCAGGTAATGCAGACTCAAAATTCGGTATAATTTTTTTTTTCGTAAATATTCAAAGCTAAAAGATTTGATTTTCATTTTTATTTTAAAAAAAAATTATGACAAAATGATACACAACTGCATAACAGCATAACTCATGTAGGCACTAGGCACCCCCGATCACGGCCAGGAGCTAATCCCCCTTCCCCTATAAATTTAAATTTTATAATGTGAAATTATACTACAATTGATTTTGCACCTTCTACTATAAATTAAAATTTTATAATGTGAAATTATACTGCAATTAATTTTTCATGTTTTCTCAATCTTAATTTTCTAGTTTCATTTCACAGGACGTTGAGGGTCCAAACAATCTTTGTCACAAGCTCCGACATGGTTTTCAATTGTAATACGTCTCCGCAGCTAGGCTCTAGCTTATTAAACATAGTGTCAATTGTAATGCCTCACCGTTTGAGTTCAATCTGGACCGTCTGATCAGAATCATAATCAATACGTCGTAAATCTATAACGCACGGGACCCTTTAAGATTTATGCCGATATATAATGTTTTTTTGAAGTTGAATGATATGAATTTTCTAAGTGTTGCACGGGACCCTTAACTCCTCCTTAGCACTCAAACCTTCTTTAGACTTCTTAGCTTCTTAATCTCACCGAACGATATCTCCTTAGTGCGGATTAAAATTTGCTCCTTTTATCAAAATTCTTAAGGTACTAATTGTATTGGATTAAGCCTCCTTAGCACATTTTCTCATCTCCTTAGCGTCTTTTCTTAATCCCATTCTACCGAACAAATGCTCCTTAGCTTCACTTAAAATTTAATTCCACCACATGTGCTCTTAGCCTCACATGCCAGCAGCTTATAATAATAACCGGACAGCCGTCCTAAAGTTGGTAGTCCACCCGATCAACTAAAGAGAGTTTAGTATAGTGTCAGTATTTTAGTACTTAATTTACTCCTTTTGTTTTTCATGGGAGTTGGGATGTTTGGAATCTAAAAGGGAATCAGAATCCGAAAGGAGTCGGAATCTCTTAAGATCAAACTTACTAAATTGTATGTTTGGAAATTGAAATTCAGAAATCAACAAATTGGAGACTCAATTTGGAATCAAGATCACAAACATTAAATCTTGTTGTGTTAAATTATGAGCTTGACTTCCAGAATTTTTTTTGGACCAATAATAGTATTGACGGTTTGGTTTTGTAAACAACATTAGCGAACTATTTTTTCTTTTTGTCTCTCTTTTTTTGTTTTTGTTTTTTTTAAGGTCGGTGGGCAGACTGCATATACGATTGTATTAAGAAGAAAAGTTTTTTACAGCGCCTCAACTACATTTTAATTACATACTAAGTTAAACCAATTTTTATTTGTTTTCGGAACATTTATGTATTTGACCAAGCACAAAATTACTACTAAAATGATGATCAGAAAATAATTCTAAATAGCTTTAATAAATAATTACTCAATATTGTAAACTTACCTTTTTCGGCATTTTTCTTTCATAGTTAAAACAAAAAGGAATTATATTTCCCATTTTTCTTTCATAGTTAAAACAAAAAGGAATTATATTTCCCATTTTTCTTTCATAGTTAAAACAAAAATGAATTATATTTCCCATTTTTCTTTCATAGTTAAAACAAAAAGGAATTATATTTCCCATTTTCTTTCATAGTTAAAACAAAAGGAATTATATTTCCCATTTTTCTACAGAAAGTATTCGTTTAGAGCCGACTTTTTATGACACTAAAATTTAAAAAATTAGGGGAATTTCATGTATACCCCTCAAAAACTTTAAAATTACATATATTATTGTCTAAAATTCTTAATATCATATATAACCTTCTAAACTTCAAAAACTCACAATTTTATCCATTTATTTACTATTAAATCACATTTTAAAGTTATGAAGTACCCATTTTACTCTTAATTAAAAAAAAAAAAAACTAATATCGCGTTTCAGAAAAATGTCAGCTTTCTAATTGGTCGGTTTCCAAGTTAATATAGGTCATTTCTGTATGTACTTCTGATGCTTACACAAGAATATATCTAAATGTCATTGTGTAAAGTGTCAGAAGTAGAGAAATGATCAATTTGTGGTCGATTTTCAAGTTAATATAGGTCATTTTTGTATTTCTGATGCTTACACGAACATATACCTAAATGTCATTGTGTTAGTAATAGAGATGTAACAGAAAAGTCAAACATTGACTAGATTAGTTTGTTATAACCGAATTCAATTAGAGATGTAATAGGCAGTTAGCATGAGCATGATGTAACATAATAGTTAAAGCTTAGATCAATGTTTATAATAGATGACAATAGCAGCCATGTAATAATACACAAGAAATAGTACAAAATTTATATTTTTCCATTTCTCTGTCTTTGTTTATAGTTAGCGTCAGAAGTAGAAAAACAATCAATTTGCCCTCGAAAACCGTTCAATTAGAAGACGGACATTTTTCTAAAGCATATTATATATTTTTTATTTTTTTAATGAAGAGTAAAATGGGTACTTTATAAATTTGAAATGAGTTTTAATAGAGAAGACATAAAAATTGAGTAAATTTGTGAGTTTTTGAAATTTAGAAGGGTAAATATGATATTATAAATTTTAGAGGGAGAAATACGTATTCAAGTTTTTGAGGGGTACACATCAAATTTCTCCAATAAAATAAATGCATGACATGACAGATACTCAATTTGTATAAATGAAACGGATGCTGTGTACACTGCAGACGTCCAATCTCAAAAGTCAAAACTAGCTAGGATGCGAGGGTCTACTTTTCAAGCATTTACATTGATCCTGAAATAAGTTATTCTTCTTTTTGAAAGCGTTTCTATTTTGAGCATGGACGTCCGTTTAATTTTTACACAAATCGAACACTATGTCATGCATTAATAGATTTATTCATTTTTATGTCATGAAAAAATCGACTTCGTTTAGCTTATATGATTATTTCTTCGCTTTTTTTCTTCCGAGTCGGTAACTCGGTATGCATTAAAAAGTTAATTAGGGTAGGCAGAAACCTCGAAGCGCTCAAGGTCCCGCCTATGATACATAATATTGAGTGTGGCATATTATTAGCTGCTTCATTTTATGAGAATCCGAGCTGATGGTCTACATAATGACTCACTACAGGGCATTAAAAATCTGAACGTACCACAGAATAACAGCATTCATACTTTCATATATAGCCTCACCAAATTTAATTCGTCCCGTTGTGTATGTGGGCCACCAAATTTGTCCCGTTGTGCATGTGGGCCATCTATATTTAGGGCATCCGGTTAATGTTTCAATCCTATCAACATATATAATTATTTTAATTATGGATTAATGTTAATCTCGAGTGGTATGGAAGAGAAGACTACTAGTCATTGGGTCAACTCAGAAGTCTTCTCATTCTAACAAAGAATAACAACAGGTTTGTTGAAATTTTGTGTCCTAATCTCTTCTCTAAAGGGAAATTTCCAGGGAACTTTTGTTAAATTATCTTATAGAGTTTCTCTACAAACTAATATTTTTTGTTTAAAATTTTTAAACTCACTCTCTGGATTGAATATACAAGTTTTTTGTTAGCGAAAAAATAGTTCGTTATTTTGTGTTTGAATGAAAAAGTAGATCTTCTGAGCTCTTTAATTAGCAAGAGTTAGAGTTAGCTCACTATTCATTCAAACGCACCTGCTAGCGGGTCCGGATCTCCTAAAGTAACTCAATTTTTGAGTTTTGGATCGAGACTGTCCGATTCGAATTCGTCGCTCGAGATCGTCTCGAAATTCAAATTTGTCGTCGGAATATGTGCACTCACTTCAAAATGAATTTCACGGATTCGACTCAGACGGTCTCGATCTAAAATTCAAAAATTGAGTTACTTCACTGGATCCGAATTTCCTGCTAGCACGGCGTTATTACCCAAACATGCTAACTCGACATCCCGTTTGGAATATGAAATTCTACGAATTCAGATCGAATGTAATAACTGACCGTATAGAATGAGATTTGAAAATCAAAATCGTGCATTTTAATCTCACGTGAAACTCAAAGCGGACCTCCCTATGGCCTATATAAATTTTGGTCCGAGGTGAATATTCTACGGGATCAGCTCCGTTAGGGGACACTCAAATCCGACATAGGACCATCTGATTCCCGTTCGTTATCTCCATTATTAGAGCCTGTTCGGTTTTTACTGTACTCGTGAGAAAAAAAAATTCAATTTAATCAGTTCAAAAATTTGCTATTTTCATGCCCATTCCCGTTTCTCTCAGTGCGCCGAACATACCCTTAGTGTTTTTCAAATGGTCCGGTCCACGGTTCTCATGGTTCACACGGGTTTACGGGTTTAAACGGTCCAGGTCCGGCAGGTCCTATTTTTTGTTGTTGGCTCAAATCCGTGCTAGGACCGTGGTCCAAATTTACACGGTCCGGTCCGGGTCCAAGTACCGGTCAGGGTAAGGTCCGAGTTCTGGTATTTATTTTTTATTTTTATTTTTTTTCAGTGAGTAGTCCAATAATTTTGATCAGATTCAAGATTCAATTTAGAGAAAATGACTACATGGATTTTTGTGTTATATATATCAAAATAAAAGTATAAAAGTCTAGTTTTCAGATAATATAATTTCTCTATACAAAAATATTACAGATTGGTACAGTTTTAATGATTAATTGACAGAGGTCAGAAATCAGAAAAGCTAAAATTCCAGTGAGCAGTCCTATAATTTTGACCAAATTCAAATTCAATTTAGAGAAAATGATTACATAGATTTTTGTGTTCTTTATATCAAAATAAATGTATGAAAGTCTAATTTCCATATAATATAATTTCTCTATACAAAAATATTACAGATTGGTACAGTTTTAAAGATTAATTGACAGAGGTCAGAAATCAGAAAAACTGAAATTCCAGTGAGCAGTCCTATAATTTTGACCAGATTCAAAATTCAATTTAGAGAAAATGGCTATATGAATTTTTGTGTTCTTTATATCAAAATAAAGGTATGAAAGTCTAGTTTTCAGATAATATAACAGATTGATACAGTTTTAATGATTAATTAACAGAGGTCAGAATAGCTAAATTCGAATATGGTCCGGTACAGCGGTACTACACAGTGCGGTCCGGATTTGGTCCGGTCCGGTCCTACACGGTTCTAGTGAAAGTTAGTGACCCAAACCCTTCTAAACCCGTTTCTAGCCAAAGTCCGATCCGGTCCGAATTTGAGCACGGTCCGGGGTGGTCCGAGTCCGAACCACGGATTGTCCGGTCCGGTCCTGGACCGGCCGGGTTATTTCAATACACTAATCTCCATTATTAGCGCTAGAATCTATGTCCAGCCTCGTGGCCTGAATTTTTTATTTTTTTTTGAGAAAATCGGGGCCTGAGGGCTGAGGTTTCTACCTCTCAACTGCACCGAAGAAAGTGACTTGAAGATATAATTCTATAAGCGACTCAACTCCTAAGGACAAAAAATAAACACACACTTGTCTTTTATAGTACTTATTTTTAGGAGCATACTTGTATTTACTTCAAGCGAGACCATTCAACACACCTTCACATTCATTCACAGTACACCCAATGGAGAAGCCCGAGCACAGGCACTTTGCGTGCATCCCAAACTCTCCTTTTTTAGTTCAATTGCTTCTCTTTTCTTTTCTAACTCTCAACCCACAAAGCTGGGGAGTCATTGCTCAGAATGCCACGTCAGCTTCTGTTCGTGTTGGAGTTGTACTCGATCTTTCAACACCATGGGGGATGAGAGCTCGAACAAGCATTTCAATGGCGATTGAGGATTTTTACATTGCCAATCCGAACTATTCTACAAGAATCAGTTTTGATTTCAAAGAATACCACAGTGACAGTACAGGCGCGGCTTCAGCTGGTACCTTTCCGAGTTTTTCCTATCTTTTTTTTATTTCCATTTTGTCTAGCGCTCTATTCCAGTTCTATTTTACTTTTCTGTACTTGTATTATTTTCTTAACCCCTATTAAAAGGATCTCAATATAAGATTGGTATGTTGTTCTTATCCACGTAAGTTCCTAATGTTTCTTTGTTTATGTTTCCTAGTTATTATATCTTAGTTAGTCAGAAGCCCTCAAAATAACAATTGATTGTGTCAGTCTCGACAACTGTTCCTTGATATTTAATCCTAGTCGAACAAGAATGTGCATGCATGTAGTTATTATACATATCTATTAAAGTTACCTGTATGCACTGTTTTACTGGCACTACTGCTTATCAGTTGAGGAATGTTGTCAAATCAGATGTAATAAAAATAAACATAAATTTGAAATAAGCAAAAAAAGAAACAAACAAGAAGAAAAATAGAACGTTTATCATTGGTAGTTCAATAAGACCCCAAATCAGAATAATGCAAATATGAAACACTGAAACATTTTCATATAATCAGAAAAGCAAAGAAGAATTAAATACTAATTCCAAATGACTAATTGTACCTTAAAGAATATTACCAATCCAGTAGAATCTTACCAGAAAGCACCACAAAGAAATTATCAGGCATGAAATCCTGAATATCAGGGTATAGGATCACTATGCATGTACCAGGCTTTGCACTGAAGTACCTTGATCTAAGCTTGAGATCTATATCCTTGATCAGTTGATTTGTAATTATAATTTAACCCACCAATTACTTCAATTTTGGTAATATTATCTACATCTAACACAGCTGTTGACCTCCTGAAGACCCAAGTTGAGGCTATAATTGGACCTATGACCTCAACACAAACTGAGTTTGTGGCCTATCTCTGCAATCGGTCCCGTGTCCCCCTCATCTCCTTCTCAGCCACAAGCCCAGCCCTCTCTCCAGCACATCTGCCGTATTTTATTCGTGCAACTCTTAATGACTCGTCCCAGTCCCTCTCCATTGCGGCCTTCATCCAGCACTTCGGCTGGCGTGCAGTAATCCCGGTCTATGAAGACTCTGATTATGGCTCTGGCATTCTCCCATCTCTGGTTGACGCGTTTCAGCCGATTGACACACGAATCCCCAACCGTGCCGCTATACCGATCACCGCGACAGATGTCTACATTGAAAATGAACTCAACCGCCTAATGAACTTACAAACCCGTGTATTTCTGGTGCACATGCTTCCTCGTCTAGCAAGCCGCCTCTTCAAGTTGGCTTCCAAACTTGGGATGTTGTCAGACGGTTACGTCTGGATGGTCACAGATAGTGTTGGTAATGTGCTTGAGATACAAGACACGGCTACAATCAACTCCATGCAGGGAGTAATTGGGTTCCGGCCTTATGTACCAAAGTCGTACATGATCTCGAATTTCGCAGCCCGTTTCAAAGCAAGGTTCCAGAAGGATTACCCCGGGACTGACATGATAGAACCCAACATATTCCAACTTCGGGCATATGACGCTGCTCGGATATTGGCGAAGGCAGTAGAGATGGCCAATGTTACTACCCCCGCTTTTACAATGCCACAAGGTGCGAACGGCCCCACAGTTTTGGATAGACTCGGTGTTTCCCAAACTGGTGCAAGGCTGCTTGATGCAATCAGTAACACCACCTTTAATGGTTTGGCTGGAAATTTCTCTCTTGTAGATGGACAACTTCAGCTGTCAGCATATGAGATAGTGAATGTAATAGGAAAAGACCCGAGGAATGTCGGGTTTTGGACTTTGAATGGAGGACTAACTAGTGAGTTGAATGACACACCAATGACTGGTGGTAATTACGATAAAAAGTTAAAACCAATTCAATGGCCAGGGGCAGGGGACTTGAAAGATCAGGTGCCCAGAGGATGGGTTATTCCTACTAAAGGGAAGATATTAAAAATTGCTGTTCCAGTAAAACACGGGTTCTCCCAATTTGTGAATGTATCACAGCCAATCTCAAATGCATCCAACGTCACAGGATATTGCATTGATGTCTTTGATGCTGTCATGGGTAAACTGCCTTACCATGTAGTGTATCAATACGCGCCTTTTAAAAATAGCTCGTCTTCCTACGACAACCTGGTGTACCAAGTCTATCTGGATGTAAGATTTTAATTAAGAAATTATTCTCAACTCATTTCATATTTTCAAAAAGTTGCAAATGGTGACTTATTCTACTTCGAACAGAATTATGATGCCGTGGTAGGTGACACAACTATCCTCGCGAACCGAACAAACTATGTGGATTTCACATTGCCTTATACCGAGTCGGGGGTCTCAATGGTGGTGCCGGTTAAGCAAGGAACAAGCAATACCATGTGGATCTTTTTGCAACCTCTCACAGCACAACTCTGGCTCACCAGCCTCGCATTCTTCTTCTTCACAGGTTTCGCTGTATGGGTGATAGAGCATCGAATAAACGAAGAATTTCGAGGGCCTATTTGGCAGCAGATTGGTCTCATCTTCTACTTCTCCTTCTCAACTTTAGTCTTTGCACACAGTATGTATTCTTGCTTCTATTGGTATAGAGGATTAGAGGCTCAATTTACTTGTTTGGTAAAGAACCTTTACACTTATATTTCTTCCTCAAAAGTTCGACAACTTTCAATAAACTACAATCTCAGCTTTATTAACATTTAATATTTTTCCACCACTAAATCTTTATAATGACATTTCTAAATTGTATATTTCATTTTTTCCAAAATGATCTGTAATTTACTAATTTATTATTTTAAGTATGAAACTACAGGGAAAGCAATTTAAATAGTAATCTTAACTGATGAATAATTCTAGAGTGAACATTGAGTAATCCATGAAATGAAACAGTCATATGAATGATAATTTAATGATATCTTTGGCACCCATGAATATTTCAAAACAGAATATGCAAATAAAGCCTCCTTCCTACAAACTGGATCCTTATATTACATAACCTTTATGTATTGGTAGAGGAGAAACTGGAAAGCAACCTGTCGAGATTCCTGGTGATTATCTGGGTTTTTGTTGTGCTGATACTAACATCAAGCTACACGGCAAGTCTCACATCTATGCTAACAGTTCAACAACTCAAACCCACTATAACTGACGTGAACCAACTTCTTAAGCGAGGTGACTACATTGGCTACCAAGATGGATCTTTTGCAGTTGCACTGTTAAAAAGACTAAATTTTGACCCGAGCAAGATGAGGAACTACAGTACAGTGGATCAATATGCTGAAGCTCTTGCCAAGGGATCTGCCAATGGAGGGGTTGCGGCAATTTTTGATGAGATTCCATATCTTAAGGTCTTTCTTTCCAAGTATTGTGCTAATTACACCATGGTTGGCCCCACATACAAGACAGATGGCTTTGGCTTTGTAAGTTCCTTACTTCCTTTTGCTGTGATCTCTGATACAAATGACATATAAGATAGTCCAAGAGTCATGAACTGATATTTTCCTCTATATTTAATTTTTCTTTAAACACCTGCCTCGCGGTATCAAATATATGAACTGATACTTTCTCTTCACTTTCAGGCTTTTCCAAGAGGCTCTCCTTTGGTGGCAGACATCTCGAGGGCTATCTTGAATGTGACAGAAGGGGATGAGATGATGCGAATTGAGAAAAAATGGTTTGGAAATCTTAGTTCATGCGCCAGCCAAAATTCCAACCCGCAGTCATCCAGCCTCAGTTTCAGGAGCTTCACCGGACTCTTTATCATAACAGGAGTTGTCTCGGTCCTCATGTTACTAATATATATAGGAAGATATATCTTCGTAAATTGGGATGAGCTAAAAAAAATATGCGAGGAGAACCGCTCCACATTCAAGATATTCCGAGCAATATCTAAGCAGATTGATCGCAGGGATTCGAGCATTTGTCGTAGTGTACAGAACAGACATTCAATTGATGGAATAAAAAGGGATGAAGATACCTCGACTCATGTCCAAGAGAGCAGTGAAATGGTTTCTCTTCAATCTTCACCGCTGGCCTCTTCCCCTCCTCAAGAGGGAACACTGGTACAAACAGAGAGTAATAACCTCACTGGTCAGGGATCAGATGGCCAGAACCTAGATATAGAGTAGATCACAGAAGGGAGGTGATCTCTTGTTTGGGCTTTTACTTAAGCTTGTAGTTGAGTTGGGCTTTATAATGAAAAGCCTTCATCCCAGTAGTTTTTTTTTTTCCCGTCATCTGCTTGTTAAATGTGCAATTCATGGAATTTCTTGAAGTTTTTTCCTGTAAAATTAAGCCGAAATCATAATGATCATAAAGGCTACTCATATTTAAGTGCATTTGTTTGAATGGATGGATCAGATTGTTTTGACTGGACTGGATTTTAGTGGAGAGATTATACAAGGTATCTTTGTATCTGTCCCTGAAAGAATAGAACAAGTACCATTGGGATTGGATTTGGAAACAAAGAATAATTAATGCAAAAAAAAATGAAGACAATTATTAGCCAACAGATCTCACAATGCTTAATCGACAAATGCACAGGCATTCACATAAAAAATGCGTCAGAAGTAAGCACAAATGCTTGCAAAAGGAAAACAAAAAATGATCTCAAGTCTCACGAATTAAAAAAAAAATCGACAAATCTAAATATTACAAATCTGGTCCAAAGATATATTGAGCAAGGTATCTTTGTATCTGTACCGGAAAAGAGTAGAACAAGTATCATTGGGATTGGATTTGAAAACAAAGAATAATTAAAGCAAACAAAAAATGAAGACAATTATTAGCCAGCATATCTCACAATGCTTAATTGACAAATGCACAGACATTCACATAAAAAATGCGTCAGAAGTAAGCCACAAATGCTTGCAAAAGGAAAACAAAAATGATCTCAAGTCTCACGAATTCTAAAAAATCGACAAATCTAAATATTACAAATCTGGTCCAAAGATATATTGAACTTACCCCCCCCCCCCCCCCCACCCCCCCCCCTGAAAAATGAAAAAAAAAAAAAATCCCAACAATAATTATTCGTCGATATGCGAGGCATGGTGAATACAAATGTACCACTGTCCATCAACCTTCTCAAAAACATTAGTCGCCACCTGTCTCCCCCAGCTAGTACCTTTTGTTTTCACCACCTCCATGCAAGTCACATAACCCAAATTGCCCCTCACATGCACCTCTACATTTTTCAAATCAATCAGCAGTGGGAACTCATAATCGGCACTGCAAACAAACTCCCAACTGCCCATAACCATCTCATAACCGTCAATCCTGCCAGCCGATGGGTGCACCACATAGACATGGTCCCCTTTGGCCCAGATGGAGTGCATGGCAGTTAGGTCTCCATTTTTGAATGCATTGTAGAACCGAGCATTTGCTGCAAGTACACAGGCTTGGCTGTCTTCTTGTAAAAGGCGGAGTTGGTCCCGAATTTTGGCTGCACGGCTGTAGTCTTCTTCTCTGATTGCAGCATCTAGGTCCTGTTGGAGGGACTGTTCATCTAAGAACACAATTTCTACACTTGGATTTGGATTTGAGTTCCCCTCAGTATCACTACTTTTTACTCTGATGGGTTGGTATTTGACTTTCCTGGTGGCCGGCCTTTGAAGCCCTAAACTGAAAAAATAAGTTTTAGTGGGGGCAAAGATATTGATTTGGTTCTGTTAATTGTTAAAATTTATTATATCAAGTGGAAATTTGACTTTGATATTTACTGAACAGGCAAGAAGAAATAATATACTGGTACAAAACCCCAAACAAACCAGCATATGATGTGTTTTATGTTAAATGGGGCTTAATTGAAATCACAGCATATTCACAGTTCCAGCTTGATTCAACAAGACTCAACAAACAATTACTGAAAAAGGGACATAAAGTTATAAATCATAGTTGAGGATTTGGATATCAGACCAGAAAGAAGAAACAACTTAAAATTAATTTAATGATTTAGCACTCAAAACTCCATATGAATAGCACAGAGGATAACACCTAAATTCACAACTAATTTAGGAGGAGCACCGAGTACATGTAATAGATAAATAAAAATAAAAAAAATTAAGGAAAATTTCCTTGCGTAGTGAAACTCACAGTGTCAATTTGGGGTCAACTTGAAGCGCTCCTCGAAAAAATTGAGGAAAGAAACGGAGGTCGGAAAACCGGACGAAATTTGTGGCGACAGCGCGAGGCGGCACCACTGGACTCAGCATCGCTCTCCCTGCAGTCTCCATGGCCGAATCCCTTCTCTATCCGCCAGAGTTGGAGAAACGAAGCAACGATGCGAATATCGGAATATGCGATAGCGGCTCCATTTTCAGGCCGGGCTAATTAGCGGTCATTACTTTTCTATTTTTGGGCCAATAGAGAAAGCCCATTACGGACCAATGATTTAATTAAGGGTGACTCGCAGATTTTAGTCAAATTTTTAAACGGGCTGAAAGCAGGGAAAAATTGTGAGGTTCAGACTTTTCCCCATGTTTGATTGTGGCTCACAGGGTGGAATAAGAGGTTTAGTCCTCGTTATTTCATCAAATGAGTATTAATTGAGCCGGACTAAAATGACATAAGCCGATCTTTAGACCGGCCTAAATTAAACCACTTCACATGGTAGTTTAATTTTATTGCATGTCATCGCCTAACTCGAATGATTATAATAATATATTATTAGTATATACTTAGTATATTATTATTAATTATATAATTAATATATTAAATAATTATTATAAAATATTATAGTTATCATTAATATATTAATATTATATAATTAATATCTTATTATTAATAATTATTATTAATATATAATTATATAATTTAATATCTTATATTGTTAATATATTAAATAATTATTATAATAATATTATAATATATTATAGTTATTATTAATATTAAAATTATATAATTAGTATCTTATTATTAATAATTAATTAACTTATGCTCCAAAACTTTAGTCCTCCATCAACTCTAATCAAACAAGGAATACTTTAAACCATGATCTAACTTTAGACTTCAATCAAACATGAATAATTTAAACCGGCTTAAGTTAGAATAATCAATTTAGACCTGTTTAGCTTTAGTCCACAACCAAACACCACATTTTAACTGTATTTATTTTGGGAAGTGTAGTGAGGGCAATGCTTTAGTTTGGCATAACTGTGTACCGCTTAATTCTCATTTTATTGGGTATTTTCCTATTCAAACCTCAAAATTTATATAATAATCTATTTTAAAAAGTTTCATGATTATTGATATATACCAGATTTCAGTGTTTAGTTATATATATCCAATTTACTACAATATATAGCGCATATTGATCCATACTATGAACAAATATCTCTATTTTAATGTTCAAATAATCAATATGAATCATGCATCTCTATATGACAACATATTTGTAAATCAAATTTATATTTTTTGGAAGTAGTTTCCTATCTTTTTAGATAGGTAAAAAATACTACTCGATCTAAATATTTTAGCTCATTCGAAAATAGTGATCTTCTATCCATCTAAAAAGATAGTAAAAAAATTCTAAAAACAAAAATAAAATATAGCTTGCAAGTACATTTTCATATATAAATTATGTTGAACAGTTCAGATCAACTATTTGATCTTTAAAGACGAAAATATTGATCCGTAATATGCGCTATTCATAGTACCATAGCCTCACTTATTACTATTTGTCATTTAAAAAACAAAGAGAATTTTAAAGCTCTCAAGTCTCAACTCAATTTTTGTGATATATACTGTTATGAAAATCGGACCTGACCATTTTGTTCATATGAAAAAAAAAAGGAATCAGACATATATTTATGATTCGGTTTGTTCAGAGGATCCAATAAGCACTTGAACAAATTCAATTGAACAAATTAAGATACCTAACAAGTACCTGTTGTAAACTGAAAGAAAGAATTGTTACAGAATATATTGTTTCGTTTATGAAAATTAAGGTTCATTTGATTTGAGAAAAAAATAATGATATATCACTACATCAGCTAATTGACTCACAAATTGAACCAATAATCCAATGAAAGATGTACCTGAGGGGATCCGAATTCCTCTATCAGGGGACGTCCATTTCAGTTCTCATAATTTTTCTCAGTGGTGAAAAGTAAAGTTATATTCAAAATCATATTTGACTGTTTCTACTACAAGACATTGTTATATGTATAGCGGAGGACCTTTTGGATTGATACCAATTACTTCCATAAAAAAGAAGGTAAAATCCTTGAATTTCAATTTGTATCATACAATTGAAACGAACGGATTGTACTTACAGATTCGTTTGTTTTAAATCTGGAAATTATGCAAGTATGTATACCTTGCTGATAGCCACAATATTTAATCACAAGCGTTGTAATTAGGTGATACAATAATACGCGAGGAGTTTAAAACTAGAATTATGTAAATATTTTTTTTCTTTTGTTAATGCAATTGTTACCGACAGTCTGAATTACAGTAGTAAGATCTTTCTTTCTTCAAAAAAAAATAAAATAAACGGAGCCAAACTTCTTTACGTGGTATACATTACACTGGTTATATTGGGTCTGAATTTTCTGAAGTAACTCCAACTTTGAGTTTGGATCCGAACTGTTCAATCAAAATTCAGCCAATCTGATTCGAAATAAAATTTACGGATTACTTTAATATTTGTGCAAATTTACTAGGGATGACAGTTTAACTCATTGGCCTGTCAGGCCGCTCATACCCATCTTTCTTGAAGTTCTACCTGCTCGGTCTGACACTGTAACTAGTTAGGTCAGGCACATGATTTAGAATGTAGCTTGCAAACAGCCTGTTGAGCTTATTTTCTGAATATGTAAAATTTTAAGTTTGTAAAAATCAATTAACTCTCTATAGCACAGTGGTGCAACGTCAATCTTGTAAACTGAATGTCTCAAGTTTGATTATGTGCCGAAATTTTTATTGTTACCACTAAAAAAATCAAAATTAATTCATTACCACCGTTCCGGGCCCTTATTCAATACTACCACCCTCGCTAACCCAGTTCGCGCACCAAATAGGTTGGTGCGCGGACTGGGTTGGCGCACCAGTTTTTTTCCCGAAATCAATTCAACATGTTGCTGCCGAAACTCATTCATTAATTTATATTGTGGGCCCCACCATTTTTGTTTTATAATTTTTCAACAAATAGAAAGAGGAGAGAGAAGATAAGAGGGCCCACCTCCAAATTTTAATAAGATATAAAGGAGGAGAGAGAAGTAATATGGCATTAATTTATAAATTTATGGGCCCACCATTATTGTTTTATAATTTTCTAACAAATAGAGGAAGGAGAGAGAATGTAACAGAGCCCCACCTCCAAATTTTTATACGATTCAAAGAAAGAATGCTGTATTATCTGGGTGCGCCAACCCAGTCCGCGCACCAGCCAGTTTGGTGCGCGAACTGAATTAGCGGGGGTGGTAGTATTGAATAAAGGGTCAGCAGGATGATAGTGAATTAATTTTGATTTATTTGAGTGGTAACAATAAAAATTTCGGAATTATGTGGGATCAATTTTTGTTTTTCTTATTTTCCACAGTGGGCAGGGTCAGACAGTCACCGATATGGAACGATACGGAAGAAATGCCCACAGATGTGTCGGACAATGATTAAACTCATCCTATTGAGTCAGACAGACAATACATAATGTTTTGACAAGTTAGTCAGTCCTAGACTCGACATAATTACCTATGACTAATTAGATTCATTACCATCCCTAAATTATTTATTAAATTATTTATTAATCCAGATCTACTTTAGGATCCGAATTCGGTCATACGACAGACATTCCTTATACAATAAAAAATTAAGTATAATAATTGGAGAGAGCACAATATTCCTATCTTGTCACCAGCTTTCTAAAAAGGTATTTGTCAGACCATGTAATTCAGCAATATCATACATTAATATTGATTCTGCTAATTTATAACTATCAAAAGTGCTGTTGTGAGTTGTGACAGGTGAAGATACTACAGAGCGGCACATGGCCAATTTTAGCGCTTTGGTTCCTCTCCAATTATTCTGGATTTATTGGAGAATTTAACGGAGATTTGACTCTAGTTTAAATCGCCCGATTTATATCTGGACCTTAATGGAACTGTCTGATTCCAATGAATGGTCCACTTTATTTTCCTTAATAAAAATATATATCAATGAAATGAATAATATCTTTTTTAGTTTGTGTTATATTCGCGTAAGATTATGTGTAAGTTTTCGTAACCTGACGTGCTTACTAAGAGGAGTTGGTGAGCACAATTCTAAAAGTTTATCATATTGTCTTCACACGATGAATTCAAACCATTGAAATCTATCTATGAGTGATGCATATATATGCAAAATTTTAAAAGTTTCGAATTTATTTAGTACAAAGTTAAGCGGTCAAAGAATATTGAAAAATAAATACACTTATAAAATAACTTATAAAAGGTTCATTGTTTGACCGCTTGACTTTGTACTAAATGAATTCAAAACATCTAAAAAAATTCATGTACATGCATCACTCATTGAGTAGATGGATTTCAACAGTTTGAATTTGTCGTTTGAAAACAATTTGATAGACTTTTGAAGTTGTGCTCACCAACCCTTCTTGACGAGCACATCACACTCTAGCTTTGCTCATGTAATTTGTATATCAATATGTATATGCATAGTTTCTTAAGAAAATATAAGTCTACTTTCAAATTATTAGAGTTGCATTTATGTATCTTTTATTCCAACTTTTTTTCTTTTTTGTTGAGAAATATCATATATTATGTAGTTGTTATTATTATGAACTCGAGTAGGGATGTTCATCGGTTCGATTCGGTTGAAACCGAATCGAACTAGGCAAACTCGAGTAATAATTCGGTTTTTAAAATAGAACCGAACCGAACCGAAGTTTTATTTCAGTTTGTTCGGTTCAAACCAAAATATATTAATTTTTTTATTTAAAGCAATTGATTTATAATAAACCGAAGCATATTAAGAAATAAACCGGAGTATTAAGATATAAACCGGAATATTAAGAAATAAACCGAAGTATTTAAAACAATTGATTAAGAAAGAAACCGGAGTGTTAAGAAATAAACCGGGACGGTTTGGATCAAATTCATAATATATAAAAGTTCGGTCGGTTCAGTTATTTCGGTTTTGAAAATTTTCAAACCGAACCGAATCGAAATTATAAATCAGTTTTAAAAAGCAAACCGAACCGAACCATTAAACCAAACCGTTTGGTCCAAACTAATTCGGTTCGGTTCAAAACCGACTAAGCCGGACCCACTGAACACCCCTAAACACGAGATTGTTTTCAATTTTTTTTTTGGTTTGTTGTTTTTATATTTAAATTGTTTAGGTATGAATTTGTTTTTTAGCTCGATCAGTTCTATTTACCTCCCTCCCCCTCTCTTAGTGTGTATTTTTTGCGGCATTGCAAAGAGATACAATGAAGTCTCAGTCGAACCATAAGAGATTCGAACTTATTTTAGAATATAGGAGTCCCATACACATTAAGTTTGTACAAATTACATTGAACAATTCGAATCTAATCTGATAAAATATGATACTTTACCTTACCTTATTTAAATACTCTATTCTGTATCATAATTAAGTAACGTTCTGTTGGAGAGGATCAAAACTCAAATTCATTTAACATATATTTGTAAATTAAGAACCCAACCTTTTAGAGTAAAAAAATGTGAGTCAGGCCCATTATTAATTTCATTAAGATCGGTTAGACGGTACATGAGTTGAGAACCCAACTTTGTCTATAAATTGCGATATATGCATGGGGCCAATAGCCTTTTCAGATGGATAAGGGCACATTTGTCCTGTTCGTCCAGCTCTGAGCCTTTAGACTCTTCCTCGGCGTGCTACATTATTTCTAGCCAATTAACCTTTCCGATTAATTTAGGGGCACACGGTCGGTGCCTCTAGGCTCTACACATCATGCAAAATTGCAAAAGGCAAGTTCAATGGAACTTTATCATCAACAGGCGTCGGAACAAGGAGAAAACATTTCTGACTAGTGGTTTTGGTTTATTTTCCCAGCTGGGGCAGTTGCCCAACTTTAATTTGTTTTTTTCTTCATTGGTATTTATAACTGGCAGCTCTTGGGTGTTGGTAGATGATGAAAGTGACTCTCAAGTCCTGTTGTGGATTTCACGGTTTAAAACTGCGATTTTACTGTCAAAAGTTATGGTTTAAAAAAATTCATTAAAATCCACAGTAGTTTTAGTTAGTGATGACCAGGACGGAGTCAGAAATATGATAGGATGAGATAAACTTTTTAAGAAAGAATATAATTGTATAATTATTTTAAACATAAATTTATTTTTATATATTTTTCTAATAAAATTGACAAAAAAGAACATATATTAGTCACTTCTTTAATTTGCGCGAATGTGGCTCCACCACTTATCATGATGTCTTTATATAAAAACTTATGATAATGTCGATATTTATTTGTCCAGATTTAATCCAAACATTATGAATTATGAATGTTGATTCAATCCCTTAAAGAACGGTCCTAATGCCTCACTATCAATATCATAATATCCAACCATAAGGTTATCTAAGTAATATTTTTTATTTCATTTATTTGGGATTTTGCATAATTATAATTATAAGAATTTAGATATAGTTTCTCAAACCGTGTAGCATTTACTTAATCAAGCTGAAACGGGCTAAAGTATCCTAGCTAATTTGCTTGTTCTGTACAAATAAATGCAAAATCTCTTAGCGACCTAGCACATTCACGTGGCGGGCCTTTTCGGCCCAACTGAAGCCCACTAAAATGGTTAGATGTAAATTTTTTTATTAAAAGAACATGTGGAATGTCTGATCTCCAAGATGCTCCAGAAGATTCACATCCATATCTCCATTTTCAAAATTCAAATAGCCGATTCAAACCGCTCAACATGATCTCCATGTGAAAATGTATTTGAAAATCAAATTTTATAGTTCTTAGATTCTTTTCACTATTTTGTTAGAAAGTTAAAAAAACCACTGTTTTTGAATGATTTAGAAACTTTTAGATTAATGTATTTTTGTAAAATATATATGTAACGTATTTTTTTTATGATCCTACTGTTTCTTAAGTGTTTCGGTTTAATCCTTAGATATCTTGACATGGAATATGTATCTATTTATTATTTTTGGTTCTCTTTACCGAGTTCATTGAGTTTTAATGAATAAAAAGAGTTAAAAACTTAAAATCCGTTGATAATTAATGAGTTATATATCTTGTCAACTTTAACAATGCTATATCTCAAATCAAGCTAAATTTTTTATAAATATTTATTTTAGATCCCTACGAGAATTTGTAACATTCCCTCAACAAAACTAAGCATTTAAACCCTTCTAAGAAAATCCCTGGGTGTCTTTTTTGACTGAGTCACACACACCTCATATTATGAATTAGCTACTAAATCAAACCAACAGAACATTAGCTGGTAGTAGCAAGATTTCAACGCACACTCCATTTGCATCATTGGCAGGCATCCAAACTCAAAATCTGAACAGGTAAAACAAAAATACAGCACATCACAGTATCTTTAGCTACTCAGTTTGCTCTCTGACAGAGTCCCCATTATTACAAAACTTATCATCTAACAAAAACATTGCTCTAAGACTTGAGCTTATCATTATCAGTCCTCTTCCATTGTCAACAATAATATCACTGGTACCATGATCATCAGTATCTGCCAAGGTCAAATTGCTCAATGGAATAACACACTGAAGAGCCCGCCAGAGGCGGATCTACACTTAGTCTAGGGGTGCTAATTAAGCCACCTTCATGATTTTGATATTTTTAATCACGTATATTGAAATTTAATTGAATTTTTATTTTCTTAAGGTTTTTATATAGTTCAGCTCTCATAAAATGCAAGATGTGTACTTGTAGTCTAGTGGTTAGAACTCTATTTTGTTCTTGGGAGGTCTTGGTTCAAATCTCACTAACCACAAATTAATAATTATGCAATTTAAGTTTCATCCCCCTCTAACTAAATTTTCTAATTCCGCCCTCTGAAGAGGGATCATGTCCAAATCCTTGGACTTCCATTGTGATAGCTTAGAAGCTATCTCAGGTTACATATTAATTACCTGCAGCCCAAATAATAAGTCAATTTGCAAAAAAACTCAAGCGAATCTATTAATGCTAAAAAAAGAAAATATTAATTATCAAATGAAAACTTGTGAAGTTTAATTTCTATAAAATCTAAAATCACTAAAATCAGAATATGAATTAACTAGATATGCGCGAAACGAACAACACTGTAGTGATGCTTAATTCATTATTTAGGAGTGCAAAAATATCTTTCAAATATTGATTATGACATTTTTTACAACTTTCTGAGAGACAATGCATGTGGGTTAGGTCGCATAGAGGGTTTCTTACTTTTTCTACTAAATCTGTGTTATCATGATTTTATTCATCGGATTAGTCTACAGTGATCGTACCTAATAAATCAAGTAAACACTAAACTATGAAATCACAGTTTCTTAAATCGGGTTGGAAGATAAAGCGGATTTAGTAGATTAATAGTTTCTATTTAAACGCCTACCGCAAACCAATAAAGCAAAAGGAGGGTCCGCATGCACTGTACAATTGTCACTTCTCCATCAACTACTTTTGACATTGCAAAGAAAAGAGGTTTCCTTAGTTTCTTTTTTGACTGCTTGTCTCAAAAAGTTTTTTAATTATAATTCCTCTTAATTAACAACATTTTTGCCAACATAAAACTATAGGTAGTTTTATGAAGTCATCATTATCAATTTATCATACATGTAGAAAGCATTGGATTAATTTAATAACAACTTACCAAGTCATAATAAGAGGAATTATAAAACTACTAGGCTATAATGTACCACATGTAAGTTTATGATTTTAAGTTTACACTAACATAATTAAACTTTAAATTAAGTCCTTAAACAAAATAATTTTGACACTATAATTACCTGATATATATAAAAGATGATGCCAATTCTTCTTTTATGAATATTTGACTTAGACACAAATGTACACTGCATAATCCATAATGTACAACACACACCTCTTTTCTGCTTAATGCACACTTGTATTCTGCTAAATGCAAATTGCTTACTAATTAACTGTTTGGCTATCTAAAATTTTGCACATTCAAGAATCAATTTTTGATCTAGTACGTAATTAAAAATAATGTTTTCTATGTACCAGTCTATGTAGAAATTAAAATTTATTCTTCATCTTTATCTTAAATAATATTTAAATAATTATGGCAAAATTTTTACTCGACCTCAAACTTAAAAAAAAAAAAAAACATTCTGCACGTTCATAAATTGGAATTAAAATCCAGTGCAATACCTGACCATGTAGAATGAGATCTGAGTCGTTTAGTTTAATTTAGATCAGGGATACAAATAAGCACCGATCATGTATTTCAAAGGAGCACCGAATTCGGGCTATGAATATTCAACAAGATCAGGCATGCATATTCCATAATAAATTGACTAGTCTGAGACGCTCGATCGGGATGGGACTGATATTCTAAGCGTTGAGTTTTCTGGTCTCTCCAAAAGCACACATTACAACGCAGAGCAGTGAAAGGCAACAGAGTAATAGTAATGTGGTGGTCATGCACTGAAGCAATCAGATATTACTGTGTGCTTTTTACCGAATTCAGAGGCAGCATGAGAGCACTGAATCAGAAGGCAACAAGCCCATAACGAAGAAAAGCTCCTTTCCTTTTTACAAAAGCACCGGTTGTACTTGTTGCTCCGGAGGCTGTGTGCAATTATATCTTTTGGGAAGAAAGTCACACAAAACTGAAATATATGGATATAAATCTGCTGTTATTCCAAGGGATCGCAGGTCCCTGTTATTCCTATCACAACGGTTCAAAGTTTTTCATGTGCGAATCTCAAGAAATTTTTTTTTATGTCCGAATCTTGACAAAGGTCAACGGCTGGATCGGAATAACAGGATCATGTTACTCCTTTGGAATAACATTATCCCTTTCGAATAACAGCAAATTTATTTCCGAAATAAATAGCTCGGTTTCATGGACTAGTATCTCTGTGGTACTCCACGGACCACGGTGGGGCCCACTACTTTATGGTTTGAGATTTAATCTCAGCCGTTTAAAATTTGGGCCAGCAAAGGAGCAGTATTATTTGGGCTTTGAGATTCGTGGAAAAGTTAAATCAACGGTCCGAATCCGGTTTCACTCCTCTCATGCATGTACCATGCATTTTTTATTTTTTTATTAAGCCCGTAGACACTCACACAACACGCTCATGCCACTTGAACCCATGTTGAGAACTGATGGCTTATCCATCTGCTCTATGCAGTGTTGGCCCCATCCATTCTATATTGCCTAGGGGCTGTGATAAAAAAGGGACCATTCTGAGTTCATTGTACGACGAGTTAAGTGCATGTAACAGAGGTCAAATGATCGGTCATTGTTGCATTTTTGTACTACCACAATACATGTCTTGAGGGATTTTTTTTAAAAACCATAAATAAAATAATTAAATTTACCAAAACGACATGATTACTCGAAGATTTACAAAAACCATCAATACCGAGATGCCAATTCGGTCCGAACGAATTTTTTTTCTCCGGACCGAATTGGCATTTCGGTCTGGCTGTTTTTTCGCTGTTTTCACGGGTTGCGGCACAGAAAATCACAGAAAAAAAAAAGGCCAGACCGAACTGGCAATTCGGTCCAGAGGTTTTTTTGCCAGACCGAACTGGCAATTCGGTCCAGAGGTTTTTTTTGAGCCTGGACCGAATTGCCATTTCGGTCCCAGGTATTTTTTTTTTTTTTTTTTTTTAGACGAGCAAAATAAAGAAATCAAAATTGAATTATTTTTAAATTTATTTGATAGATTACTTATTTTGACATATTTGAGTTACAACAATTATTTTTTTCATTTTCAAAGTCCAAATCGTCGATCCAAACCGTTCAACAAGATCTCCACAATAAAATGTGCTTGCAGATCAATTTTACATTTGTTTGAATTTTTTTTACTATTTATTAACTATTTTACAAAAAATAGTCATATTCAGACCATTAAATTTTGTACTCATCTTAATAAATAGTAAAAAATTCAAAAAAATGTAAAATTTGATCTGCAATCACATTTTATTTAGATAATCATGTTGAACGGTTTGGATCGACGATTTGGACTTTGAAAATGAAAAAAATGATTGTTGTAACTTTGTTGTAACTTGATCCCCCTCATACTAAAATACGCTTAAATTACTTGAAATTATGTTGAATTACACTATAATAGTTAAATTACACTAAATTACATTACATTACGCTAAAATACGATAAATTACGCTAAATTACATATAAATAGGGACGATATCTTCACTAAAAAGGCGAAAAACGACAGCGAAACTTCAAACGGTCATAAAATGACGCTCGAGTGTCCGATTTCAGCAAATGACCACTTTTCGGAAAGCTTGTGAAAATACGCATGTGTCTGTGCCAACTATGTTGGATTCCGAAATTCAGAATCGCCAAAAAACAAAGGGAAGAGCCTCAAAACTTGAGTTGAAGTTTCTGATTAAGATTTTTATTTTTATTATTCAATCCAAGTAGCTCAGTAAATTAGTTACATAATGAACTTGCAGATTACCAATTTTTACTATTTTTGGAATTTTTTTACTATTTTTTATGATTCATGAAAGATGACACATAATCGGTCTACTTTTACATAATTTACCGTATTTCAACATAATTAACGAAGTTATTGTAATTTAGTGTAATTCAATATAATTTATTGTAATATAGTGTAATTCAACATAATTCAAAATAATTTATTGTAATATAGTGTAATTCAACTTAATTTCAAGTAATTTAGTGTGTTTTAGTATAAATATGCTAATTATAAATCAAAAGAAGTAATCTAACAAAAAATTTAAATTTTCAGTATTAGATTTCTTTATTTTGTTCTTCTTAGTATTTCTAAAAAAAAAAAAAAAGGACCGAATTGCCAATTCGGTCCAGAGAAAAAAAAATCCTTTGGACCGAATTGGCAATTCGGTCCAGGCCTGTTCGGTCCAAAGGGGGCCACACGATCGGCCACAAGCTTTAATATTGATTTGTTGTGAAAAAGAGGGGGACCGAATTGCCAGTTCGGTCTGGCCTTTTTTTTTTATTTTCTGTGATTTTCTGTGCCGCAACCCGTAAAAACAGCGAAAAAAACAGCCAGACCGAAATGCCAATTCGGTCCGGAGAAAAAAAATTCGTTCGGACCGAATTGGCATCTCGGTATTGATGGTTTTTGTAAATCGGGTAATCATGTCGTTTTGATAAATTTAATTATTTTATTTATGGTTTTTAAAAAAAATCCTGTCTTGAGAAACATAAATATACAAGTGTCAAAGAGAACTACATAATAATGTAAAGTTATCTAATTATTGACACAAATATTTTTTTAATATATATAGCTAGTTTAATATTACAAATATATTTATCACCACACATACATTTGCAATAAATATATGTAAGATACAACTAAGATAACTAATTAAGTTTTTACAGAAACAACATACACTACTACAAAAAAACACTTCGCTATCGGATGAAATCACAATCCGCAATCGGATTCCGCACCGATGGCTATCGACTCAATAGGAAAGGTATACACATATGTCATCGGCTCAAAACATATGACGTTAATCGATCTGCCATCGGCAACGCACGATCAAACAGACGGTGTTACTACCCAACGCCATCTGTTTCTTTTTGCAACCGACAAAAAATGTAATTAATGTTGTCTATTGGATTTTAATAGCCGATTGCAAAAGTGTCTTACACCATCTGTTTTGTTTGAGTTGGCGTTGGCATGTCCTAGTTTGCCATCGGTCATTAATTTTTGAGCCGATTGTGATGTATATATAATTATTATGTTTTTATTTTTAATTCTTGTATTAGGAGCTAGCCTCCATTGTATATTTACTAGCCATTTTTAAAATTCAGCAAAGCAACAATAAACATGCATACATTCTATATCCATATTTTAACCAACAATTTATATATATGCATCAACAACATATACATATACAAGTCATCCAACATATATATTAATCCATGTAACAAGCAATATATAAAGTAGACAACAATTATAAACCAACAAACTAGCAATATTACACATACAACAATATATAAAGCAATATTCATTGTACCATAAAACTAACAACTGTTTTAAACCACATTATTAAAACCAACACCAAAGTGTCTGACCGCAAAAACCATAAAACAAGAACTGTTTTACACCACAGACAATAATACATCAGCACCAAATCCTCCCCACCCGCCAAGTACTTGCACAGTAATTAAACTAATTCCTAGAAGAACTTACACCATTTGATACGGATGTCATATAATTTGTTTTTTTTGTATGAAAGCATTCTGGACAGACGACACTGCATGAATAAATCAAAACATAGGAATAATATATATAAGAACTTAATCTGAAAGCATGATAGAAACAAGTGATTGACAAATCTTTGGAAAAGAACGTGCCTAATTTTTTATGAGCATCTCCATGTTCTTCATTACATAAAATCCGGACTCCCATGAATTGCTTTGCGTGAGGCTCTAATCAAATGTGTATTATTTAAAATAAAATCTAATTAGTAGTGCAATTGGAACTTAAAATAAGTTGCAATGAAATACCCGATTAAAATATTTCTTACCTGAAACATTCGGACCTCCAGTGTTATTCTCCTCGGCATGTGCCGACCTTTCCGGTGTATGTATGACTTATAAGCCCTAGAATTATTAAAGATCAGTATATGGTACCTAGAAGTAGGCCAGGTTAGTATTTTGCATTTTAAATTATATGTATTTTGCTTACTGTTGTAATAGAGGAATAATATAAACTCCTGGTCATTATTTGGTACCGAGTCCAGCAAGTAGGCCATTCTGTCTTGGGATAATAACTAGAAGCCTCCAACATGTTCTACAATATAAGTAGTATAATAATAAATCAATACAAACTTGTTAAAAATAGACAATAAACATGAGTAGAATTAGCAGCTTACCGAGCATCGTGGCATGGTAAGAATACAAGACTCTTATGCTAAAACTTTAGCAAGGTATTGGCCAAGTATGAAAGGGATTGTTCATTAGCATATTTACTAGATGTGGCGCTAAGCGGACTCGGGTCCAAGAAACCAATGTCAACATTATTTTGGGCACCTAATTCAGTAACTAGCTTCATGCAAAACCTAAAATAGTCAGTGTCAGAATAAAATAAAGGAGTTAATTGTAAAAATATATATCTGTTTATAATAATAAATACTCACATTATCCAGACTTGGATAATAGAGACGTCGATCTCGTTATAAGTCATAAGATCACGAAAATCTGTGAAACCCATTGTTACATAAAAGCCCTCATCCCAAAACACTTTCGGCCCGATATAGCAGCGGAAGCCTCCTCCTTCAGATAGTGGCATCGCAAGATATCTGTCATGCAATAGTTGAAATTCCAGGCCCAGTTCGTCCAATACCTCCTGATCTACAAGTGGGACCCGACCCTGTATTCCTACAAGTATTGGCTATCTCGGTAGCACCAATTCATTAGTCATCTTATTGGCCATCTCATTAATCACATCATCAGGCCCCTATCATGTACATATGAATGTATCACTATCGTATACAGATAACAACTTATTAAAAAACACTAACTTATTAAGACAGGTGCCTTACCTGACTACAGTTCAAGCTGCTAGGTTCTTGGGTAGGCATCTCGCAGTGCAGGGCATCTGAAAGAACATCTGTTGCTACTGTAATCCTCTTTGTAGCTGCATTTGGCTTTTCTCTAACAAATATCCAATCCCTTGCTCTTCTTGCTTCCTCCTAACAGGTCTTGACTGGATGCAAATCTTCAAAAAATGAAACCTATGTGATTGGATGTAAAAACAAGGTCGTTATTGCATATTTCATGTTATTGAAGATTTAAAAATCAATAAAATGTCAAATTAGGAAATTTTACCCTTACATCCAAACCAGCAGCACTATCAGTGGTAATATGAATTCGTTGTGGAGTGATCCTTCTCAGTTTTTTCGTACTATCTCCACAGCTCTTGGAGTCCTTTACTCTCTTCGCTGCGGGTTTTGAAGAGTGCGGGCATGATTGGGATGACATAGCTGAAATTAATTTACAAAGTAAGGGTAAGGAAGCTCCAAAACTACAAATGCTGAAAAAAACACTTAAAGAAACTAAAGATATAAAACTAAACCCTAAACCCTAGAACCATATTATCCCTAGAAACCCCATAACCCTAA
>JAJGRW010001286.1:169019-330183 GCA_025461045.1 Carex parvula | reverse complement strand
GTGCTTCTATTGTATACTACACAATATTTTCACCCAATTAACTTTTCTATTGTTTTCACTAAACAATGCAAAAACAACACCTTATGCCATATTTGATACTTAAAAAAATTTAACTCTGAAAACTTACAACTCTAAGAAGCATGCCAAAGTACCCAAAACCACTGATTGATAAGCTTTCAAATGCAGGAAAAAAGTTTATAACCATTTTCAATAAGCTCACTCTTCATTTGTACAAATAACCAAACATAAGCAAACATCAGCACCGATCTAGTTTACTTGATTCAGGAAAAGATTAACAATAACTTGAAAATAATAGAGAGACATGCCAGAAGGTACTAAGAACTTACTGTTATTGGTTCCTCTGAATCAAGGAAACCAACATTGTGACCAGCATTTCTCCATATTCACCAATGCACCAGACAGCTACTCGCACTAAGCTTTCCTAATATATATCATATTTTAACAAACAAATATATATAGATATATCAGCATTATATGATTTATAAGCTAACAAATGAAATTCAATTATACGATATTTAGAAACCTGTTCAAGGGAAGCTTGCAGTGCACTGTACAACAACCTCACAGAGTAGCCTTGAAGGTCAGGAGCATTGCTTATAGCAACTATAAGGGCATGCCATACATCATCTTTCACAAAATTTCCAGCCTACAAAATTTAGATATATCTAATGAATACGTTCATCCATTTCGTATGGACTCCATAATTTTCTCAGAGGTTAGGACCATGCTATCAAAAGATTAAAAAAGAACTGTAATAGTCAGGTCCCAAACCCAGTATGTACTGGTTTTCAATGGTGTAGTAACCTCTGATTGATCAATGAAATTACCCTCTCACCTACCAATGATAAAACTTTGAACATCTGGTCCAGATACCACAGCTTGTCCTGAGAAAACCTAATATCATCACAAAATGACACGACTTAATTAAAAGCATAGACAGTAAAAAAGATACATCCTTGGAAATAATTTTAGAATTGCTTACCTTTTCAACAATCAAACAAATTTTAGCAGTCAAATCTTCCTTGAAATCTGGATCACTCACTTGAAGATAGTCAATAAGTTCTTTAATCAAATGCTTCGCATTAGTATCATTAACCAGTAAAAACACAAGCTCAGAGCTCTTTTCCTGATAGAGGCATCCGTATCCTGGAAAGGACAAATGTGAGGGGAAAAGATGTAATTTTTTTACTAACAAAAGCAAAAGAATCAAGAAATTTATAGATAATGCCAAGTAACCTTAACACATTCCAGAATTGTAGTTCTGTGCTCTGCACAGCTTGTGTATCAACTGAAATCGCCCTCATCAGTATGTTGTTTGCATACCTGGGATCCGCCATGACCATCGTACACACCGAAGAACCTCAACTCAACTTCACACACTTGCCCGCCTTCACCCGCCGCCGAGCATCCACAGCGTTGCCAGAAAGTCCGGTGCTACCGCATGGCCGTCCTCCATCTCCGCCATCCTGCCGGACGCCGCTGTTTGCGCCCCACGTCAAGCGTCCTCGTCGCCCAAAGCATTTCCCTCTCGTTCCTCCTCCTCCTCCTCCTCCTCCTGGATCCTCCACCGAACTGGACGGTCCTGGATCCTCCACGTGGAGTGCATCTACCGGCGCCGAAGAATTGGGGTCCATTTAAGAGAGAAACCAGAAACGCGACGTGAAGGAAAAAGGATAAAGGATCGGAAAAAGTCACAAAGGAGATGAATCAATATCAATTAGGTGATCTCGTCACGTGAACCAGATCGGAAAAAGTCACAAAGGAGATGAATCAATATCAATCGGGTGCTCGGCGGAGGCAGAGGCAGATCGCGATTTTGGGAGAGGGAAATGAATTTGGGAGATGAATTTGGGAAGAGGAAATGAATTTCGGAGATGGCAAGGCTGACTCAAATTTGGGGTTTTTGGGAGATCGCGATCGCAAAATGAAGAGGGAAATGAATTTTAGAAGGGAAAACGAAAAATTTCGCGGCAGAACAAAAATTTTCGGAAGACTGACTGCTCAACACCGACTGTTTTTGTACAAAAACAGTCGGTGTAGGTATCACTAACACCGACTGTTTTTTAAATAAACAGTCGGTGTTGGTGACTGCTCAACACCGACTGTTTTTTTACCAAAACAGTCGGTGTAGGGTATGAGCAACACCGACTGTTTTAAAAAAACAGTCAGTGTTGGTGACTGCTCAACACCGACTGTTTTTTCTAAAAAACAGTCGGTATAGGGTATAAGCAACACCGACTGTTTTTTTTAAAAACAGTCGGTGTTGATTCACTGACGGTTTTTTGTAATGGAACAGTCAGTGTTGAGGTTGTTTTTATTTACGATTTTACCAGCAGTCTCTACACCGACTGTTACATATTAAAACAGTCGGTGTTTGAGGGTCGGTGAAGGGGTTTTTTGTACTAGTGAATATTTGTTGCATGGACACTACTTACCCTTGCAACAAAGATTTTTACCCATGCAACAAACCCAGATTCTAGTAGTGAATGTGGATTAAATCATATTGGGTTGCATGAAATATGATCCGAAATTCTACACTCTCTGTAAAAGTTTGACCGAATTGGTGCAACCAACAGATGCGTTGGGTTATAATATGATGCAACAATTCATTTTTGAGTTGATCATTTTGCACTCACGCATCCCACAAGCAGAGAGAGAGTTTTATCAGTTGGTGCTAGCACTCTAATTCACAGTTGTTTTCAAATTTGTTTGTGTGAATATTGATAGTTGCATAACTGCAATTGATGCGTACGTTCGAGTGCAAAAAAAGAGAAGAAAATTACGACTAGCGCTTGAAATCTCTGTTATACAGTGATAAATTCTACTTTTGAATTTAATATTACACAAACATTAATTTGGATAGTGATTAATTAATTGACTTAGTTGGAATTGAACTGTAATTTTATACTCTACCTGAAAGTCTGAAACCTTACACAACACTCCCGGACAAAAATTCCTTTGTGTTAATTATCTAAAAGAAGTTTTTCACTATGTATAATTATTACAGATTTAGTGGACCCACATAACAGTGATTCATATTTGACCAAATAGTTACTCCTAGTCCAGTTTCTCTGATGCCCCGCCCCGCATGGAGGGTCCGACATTTTTATTAGTATCCAAAGTTTAATAGAAATTATTAATATACCCAGATCCACTGTGAAGTTAATATCCATACCGGCTATTTTCTGACCGGTATCCAATTTAATTCATTACCGGCTAAAAAATAACCGGTATCCAAAAAAAAAAAAATTAATACGGTACCGGCTATTTAATGGCCGGTACCCAATTTTTTTTTTTTTTATAGGATGGGCATAGCATAGTTGGCTAGAAGAAAAAGTCGTAGAAAACTCGGATTGAAGTTTGCACTCGGTTTGGCTAAGATCAAACAAATGCATTTGGTAAGATACGTATGTTACATCGGTTGCATGTATCGGTGCATCATCGATATTTTTGCAATTAAACATCGATGTTTTATTAGCCGGATAGTGCTAAAAAAATATTGGTTCGTCGCTGATGTTTTTGTAATGAAACATTGATATTTTATTAGACTTAGTATTGGCAATTAAGCAGGGTAGTGCTAAAAAAACATCGGTGCGTCGCTGATGTTTTTGCAATGAAATATCGACGCACTTCTATCGTTGTTAGGCCGTGCATAAAGCATCGGTGCGTCATCGGTATTTTTGCACAAAAGCATCGTTTTTTTTTTAAACTTTAAACGGTTATAACTTTGGCAAGAAACTCGGATTTGCGCGTATGACCCCAATTATGAAAGCTTGGGACGAGACGGGGGCAATGGCGCCCTCGGAGTCACTCCCAGGGGGAGACAGAATCATAATTGCAAAAAAACATCATTTAGTACCTCAAAAATTGAGTTAAAGTTTTTTTATCATCAGTACCTCAAAAATTGACAATGTTGTATGCAGCATAGTGAAATTGTTAAAAGTTAGTACCTAAAAAAACGTAGTTTAGTTGTTTGCATGCGGCTAGTGAATTTAATTTGACAATAACCAACATCCTAAAATTGAGTATATTTCATTTTATAATTATTGTAATTTTGCGTATTTCAGTATAATTTAACGTAATTTAGCGTAATTTAATATAATTCAAGTAATTTATATTTTAGTTTAGGCATAATCGGTTATATACCCATCAAAACTTTTGAATTTGGATATTTGCCCATATCCTATTCAAAATTTACCTCAAATTTGAATAGGATATGGGCAAATATCCAAATTCAAAAGTTTTGATGGGTATATAACCGATTCCCCATTTAGTTTAAATATATTAATTATATATCAAAAGAAGTAATCTAATAAATGTTAAAAAAAAAATTGAAACTTTAATGTTAAATTTCAGCATCTTGCTCTCATAGTCTCTAAAAAAAAAAATTGGGTACCGGTCATTAAATGACCGATACCGTATTAAAAAAAAAAATTTGGGTACCGGTTATTTTCTGGCCGGTAATGGATTAAATTGGGTACCTGCCAGAAAAGAGCCAGTATGGGTATTTTTATAACTTCCCAGCGGATCTGGGTATATTTATTAATTTCTATTAAACTTTGGATATTATAAAAATGTCGGAAATGAAGCAAAGAGCGTCAAGCTTTGAAATTTTGTTATATTTTCTATAGATTTCATATTTTTTTTTTTCAAATGCAAATACCTTCGGTCATTATCATCATAAAATTAAAATTATACTATGTTATATATGAACCCACTATTATCCGATGCTCGTTGTAAGAGGCAAACTCAATTGACTGTTCAATCCAAATTAGATGATTTTGAAATTTCAATATATCAGTAGTACTATGAAAAGAACTTTCTTCCGGGTTTTCATTTCAAATTCAAGAGCTAAAAGCCTAAAAGTAATATCGCAGCTTTGTGGAGACTTCCCATTGGTCCTTTCTATATTTTGTTCTTTATTTGAAGGAAAATGTGTTTGTTTATCTTCTGAAGTGTCTCTACCTTAGTCTTTAATTATAAATATGTTCAGTGGCTAATTTTGTTTCACAAATATCACTATTACAAAAAACACACATTTAATGTCGTCCCTTTATCATCAAATGTCCTTCCGCACAGATGGTGTATATAACCAGAGGCAGCGCTGTAATTAATTCGAACTTTTTACCAACTGTTCGGTCTAACCAACCGATGGCGTTGATAGCCCCTCCTTTGCCATTGAGTGACTCTTCGACATCGGTTTGGCTCAACAGACGATGGCATTGAGGGGTGACTTTTACCATCTGTTTGTTACATGAGCCGTTGGTGTTAGTACAAAGCAATAACAACTCGTTACCATATTGAACCGATGGCATATATTCTTAGGGGCAAGCTATAAATAATTGGAACCTCAATTTTTGTATACACTATCTGCTCCATATATTGAACCGATGGCGGTGATGTTATATATATATATATATAGAGTAAGGCTACGGTGCTTTGCAAAGTAAACCACCCCGTTTACTTCGGGCTACTTTTTGGATTTTGAAAATCCAAACAACCGATTCGAACCGTTCAACATGTTCTAAACATTGAAATGTGCTTGGAGACCAAATTTTACATTTTTTTGAATTTTTTTACTATTTATTAAGCCACTTTGAAAGTTTCTGATCTGGTGGTCCAGAAAATTTTACTGTTTTTTACTGTTTGCCGTCGGATCAGCGATTTTCAAAGTGGCTTAATAAATAGTAAAAAAATTCCAAAAAATGTAAAATTTGGTCTCCAAGCACATTTCAATGTTTAGAACATGTTGAACGGTTCGGATCGGTTGTTAGGATTTTCAAAATCCAAAAAGTAGCCCGAAGTAAACGGGGTGGTTTACTTTGCAAAGCACCGTAGCCTTACTATATATATATATATATATATAGAGAGAGAGAGATATATATATATATATAGAGAGAGAGAGAGAGAGAGATGTTGGCTAAGATCAAAGTGGTATGACCAAGGCCTTGGTACTACCAATTCGTTTTTACGATTTTCAAACTTCAAATAGTTGATCTTAAGTGCTCAACGTGTTCTTCATATTAAAGTACTTGGAGACCAAATTTTACATTTTTAGGAATTTTTTTACTATTTTTTATGAACTTTTGAAAATCACTGTTTTTCATATTTTATTTTATTTTTTATTATGAAAAACTCAAAAATCCATAAAAATAGTACAAAAAATTCAAAAAAATGTAAAATTTGGTCTCCAAGCACATTTTAATATGGAGAACACGTTGAGCACTTTCACATCCATTATTTGAACTTTAAAATCGCAAAAACTAATTGGTAGCACAAAAGTGATCATACCACTTTGATCTTAGCCAACCTCTATATAGGTTGGCTAAGATCAAAGTGGTATGACCAAGGCCTTGGTGCTACCAATTTGATTTTGTGATTTTCAAATTTCAAATAGTCAATTTGAAGTGCTTAACGTGTTCTCCATATTAAAATGTGCTTGGAGACCAAATTTTACATTTTTTGAAATTTTTTTACTATTTTTTATGGATTTTTTAAAATTACTATTTTTCATTTTTTTTATTTTTTTATTATGAAAACAATGATTTTCAAAAATTCATAAAAATAGTAAAAAAATTTAAAAAAAAATGTAAAATTTGGTCTCCAAGCACATTTTAATTTGGAGAACACGTTGATCACTTCATATCAACTATTAGAACTTTAAAATTAGAAAAACTAATTGGTAGCACCAAGGCCTTGGTCATGCTACTTTGATATTAGCCAACTTTTATATATATATATATATATATAGAGGTTGGCTATTCTACTTCCATAAACATATGCCCACATATGCTTATAACTCATTTTTGCGTTTCCAATGTTCAAATGGTCGATCCGAACCGTTCATCTTGTTCTCCATATTAATATGTGCTTGGAGACCAAATTTTACATTTTTCGGAATTTTTTACTATTTATTAAGCCACTTTGAAAATTGCTAATCATATGGTCCAGAATTTTGTTGCACTGTTTTTACTGTTCATCCGGATCAGTAATTTTCAAAGTGGCTTAATAAATAGTAAAAAAATTCAGAAAAATGTAAAATTTGATCTCCAAGCACATATTAATATGGAGAACAAGATGAACGGTTCGGATCGACCATTTGAACATTGGAAACGCAAAAATGAGTTATAAGCATATGTGGGCATATGCTTATGGAAGTAGAATAGCCAACCTCTATATATATATATATATAGTGCTTGGCTATTATGCTTATATAAGCATATGCCCACATATGCTTAAATAAGCATTTTTGCGTTTCCAATGTTCAAATGGTCGATCCGACCGTTCATCTTGTTCTCCATATTAATATGTGCTTGGAGACCAAATTTTACATTTTTCTGAATTTTTTTACTATTTATTAAGCCACTTTGAAAATTGCTGATCATATGGTCCAGAATTTTGGAAACACTGTTTTTACTGTTCACCCAGATCAGCAATTTTCAAAGTGGCTTAATAAATAGTAAAAAAATTCAGAAAAATGTAAAATTTGGTCTCCAAGCACATATTAATATGGAGAACAAGATGAACGGTCGGATCGACCATTTGAACATTGGAAACACAAAAATGAGTTATAAGCATATGTGGGCATATGCTTATATAAGCATAGTAGCCAGCCCCTATATATATATATATATATATATATATGGGTAGAACTAGGGTGCTCTTGAGTTCACCAAGCCCTTGGTGAACTCAAGTCTATAACCCATCGGATCGGCTTCAAACAACGAATCCAAACCGTTGAAACCCGTCTACCTTACGAGTGATGTGTCTACATGCAAAAAATTTAAATTTTGAAATTAATTTTGCATAGAGTCAAGTGGTCAACAAACGTCAAGAAATGAATGCATTAATTAATTTATTAACCTTCTAATTTTGACCGCTTGACTCTATACAAAATTAATTCGAAAGTATAAAATTTTTACATGTATACGCATCACTAGTAAGGTAGGCGGGTTTCAACGATTCGGATTCGTCGTTTAAAGCCGATCCGATAGGTTTTAGACTTGAGTTCACCAAGAAGCTTGGTGAACTTACGAACACCCTAGTTCTACCCTATATATATATAGAGAGAGAGAGAGAGAGATGGGCTATGGTGCATTGCAATGTATAGCCCTTCTTGTGCATTGGACTATAAATCGTTGGATTCGAAGTTCAAACAGTCGATTTAAATGGCTCAGCATGTTCTCCATATTAAAATGTGCTTGGATACCAAATTTTATATTTTTTGGAATTTTTTTACTATTTTTTTAGAATTTTTTAAAATCATTGTTTTTCAGAAATTTCTGGACCATTCAAAAACAGTGATTTTCAAAAATTCTAAAATAATAGCAAAAAAATTCCAAAAAATGTAAAATTTGGTCTCCAAGCACATTTTAATATGGAGATCAAGTTGAACGGTTTAGATCGACTGTTTGGACTTTGAATCCAACGGTTTATAGTCCAATGTACAAGAATGCTTATGCATTGCAATGCACCATAGGCATTCTTGTACATTGGACTCTAAACCGTTGGATTCAAAGTCCAAACAGTCGATCTAAACCGTTCAACTTGATCTCCATATTAAAATGTGCTTGGAGACCAAATTTTATATGTTTTGGAATTTTTTTGCTATTATTTTAGAATTTTTGAAAATCACTGTTTTTGAATGGTCCAGAAATTTTTGAAAAACAACGATTTTAAAAAATTATAAAAAAAATAGTAAAAAAATTCCAAAAAATATAAAATTTGGTATCCAAGCACATTTTAATATGGAGAACATGCTGAGCCATTTAAATCGACTGTTTGAACTTCGAATCCAACGATTGATAGTCCAATGCACAAGAAGGGCTATACATTGCAATGCACCATAACCCATCTCTCTATACATTCCAGTAAACCCTAGGTTGATTATCTCCAACCCTTTGATATCCACAAACACTAGCTCATTGCGAAAATCAACTTTCCAAAATCGATGGACTAAGAAGCTAGCATTTCCTCTCCCAGTATGCTAGATCACTCTTCTCTCCTTTATTTTCTATTTATTTTAATCGTTATTTTGAATAGTTTATTAAATTAGGGAATAATTTAAACTAGGGTTTAGTTATTTAATGTTATTTTTTTATTTGTATAGGTGAAATGAGTAGCCAAAATAGTCGTCACTCATCAGGTCCTTATTGCAATAAATGTCTTAAGCCGACTGTTGTGATGCTTTCGATGGCCAGAAAGAATTCGGGGAGAAAATTTTATACATGTCTAGAATGCAATCAATGGATGGGCTGATGCGACAACACTGCCAATTTAAGTAACGTAAGTTTAAATGCTCATATGCAACCTTGTAGACTAGTTGCAAGATATCAAAATGAGGCAGAAGTATCTTTGATTCTCAAGAAACAGCTAGCAGTATTAATTGTACTTTGTGTGTTGATGCTTGTGATTTGTTTTTTAATTGTTGTGTTGTTGCTTCATGTGAAGTAAACAATCCCTTCTGTACGTAGTGAGATGAGTCACAAGCTGTCCAACAACATGCAAAACATGTTCTGAAAATTAAATAATGTTTCAAATCCAAGGTTTCGGCAATGGATGAAAGGCAAATGACAGTGCATTGTTGTTTAATCTCTTACACAAACCCCCTTTGAATTAAGTTGTGGTTTGTGAAAGAGTTTAAACAACAATGTCAGTCCATTGTTATGTGTCCATTTTTACACTGCCTTAAGTTTGGATTTAAAACATGATTTAATTTTCAGAACATGCATGTTTTGCAAGTTGTTGGACAGCTTGTGATAAATTTCATTTTCTTTTGATTTCACTATATTTTATTTGACACTTTATAAGAACATATTTTTTCTTAGTTAGTTTCCAAAGAAATTGGTCAAACTAACTTTCAACTAATAAAACATGTTCTTAAAATTAAATCATGTTTTGAACCCAAGTTTTTGGCGTTGTATGAATGGCATGTGACAATGCATTGTTGTTTAATTTCTTACACAAATCCCCTTTGAATAAGATATGATTTGCGAAAGAATTTAAACACCAATGTAAGTCCACTATCACGTGTTCATTTCTACACCGCCAAAAACTTGGGACTAAAACATGATTTAATTTTCAAAAAATATTTTATTAGTTGAAAGTTAATTAGTTTGACTCATTTCTTTGGACCTAACCAAGATAAAGCATGTTCTTGCAAGGTGTCAAATAAAATGTAGTGAATTTAATAAAATCAAAAGAAATTGTTGAATATGGTGTGTTGTAATTAATTGTTGTGTTGTAATTGTAAATAAGGAGATGCATTTTATGGATGTTTATTTTAGTAGATAACTTTGTTTATGTTGTTTGCACAACTCGGTAACTTTTATGTGGATTAATTGAACAATTAGATAAATTAGGGAATGTTGCTTGCATGTATAATTCGATCGGTGTTGTCAAACTTCACGTATTGAATTAGTAAAGGTAAACTCAATATAATTGGCAATACAAATTAAACAATTTCTAAATACAAAGCAATTTCTAAAAAATATCAACGTAGGGCAAAGTTTGCTGAATTTGTATCATATGCATTAACTCAAAAGGGAATCTTTTGAGTTAATGCATCTCGGCCATTGGATCTGTTTTAAGATTCGTGCAAACTACATCTGTGCTAATATTAATGCAGATGATACGCATTCAAGTTTGCTATAATATTGGCATTTATCCGCATAACGCCATCAGTGGAACTACTGAGCAGATGGGATAATCACTACGGAGCCGATGGCATTCTAGTTAAGGGTTTCAATATATATATCCAACAACACAAAAGTGTTCTAGCACTCTCGAAATGGTCGTCTCTAGCTAGCTTTATCCGCCGCGACTCCGTCTCTAATCACTTGTCGGCCACCACCTCAATACAACACCGAGCACTCGATCTCTGTCATTGAAGGTTTATGCATCTGACTCTCTGTCTATATTTTTCTAGGGTCTTCTAGTTAGGGTTTAGGGTTATGGGGTTTCTAGGGATAATATGGTTCTAGGGTTTAGGGTTTAGTTTTATATCTTTAGTTTCTTTAAGTGTTTTTTTCAGCATTTGTAGTTTTGGAGCTTCCTACCCTTTAATTTGTAAATTAATTTCAGCTATGTCATCCCAATCATGCCCGCACTCTTCAAAACCCGCAACGAAGAGAGAAAGGGACTCCAAGAGCTGTGGAGATAGTACGAAAAAACTGAGAAGGATCACTCCACAACGAATTCATATTACCACTGATAATGCTGCTGGTTTGGATGTAAGGGTAAAATTCCCTAATTTGACATTTTATTGATTTTTAAATCTTCAATAACATGAAATATGCAATAACGACCTTGTTTTTACATCCAATCACATAGGTTTCATTTTTTGAAGATTTGCATCCAGTCAAGACCTGTTAGGAGGAAGCAAGAAGAGCAAGGGATTGGATATTTGTTAGAGAAAAGCCAAATGCAGCTACAAAGAGGATTACAGTAGCAACAGATGTTCTTTCAGATGCCCTGCACTGCGAGATGCCTACCCAAGAAGCTAGCAGCTTGAACTGTAGTCAGGTAAGGCACCTGTCTTAATAAGTTAGTGTTTTTTAATAAGTTGTTATCTGTATACAATAGTGATACATTCATATGTACATGATAGGGGCCTGATGATGTGATTAATGAGATGGCCAATAAGATGACTAATGAATTGGTGCTACTGAGACAGCCAATACCTGTAGGAATACAGGGTCGGGTCCCACTTGTAGATCAGGAGGTATTGGACGAACTGGGCCTGAAATTCCAACTATTGCATGACAGATATCTTGCGATGCCACTATCTGAAGGAGGAGGCTTCCGCTGCTATATCGGGCCGAAAGTGTTTTGGGATGAGGGCTTTTATGTAACAATGGGTTTCACAGATTTTCGTGATCTTATGACTTATAACGAGATCGACGTCTCTATTATCCAAGTCTGGATAATGTGAGTATTTATTATTATAAACAGATATATTATTTTTACAATTAACTCCTTTATTTTATTCTGACACTGACTATTTTCAGGTATTGCATGAAGCTAGTTACTGAATTAGGTGCCCAAAATAATGTTGACATTGGTTTCTTGGACCCGAGTCCGCTTAGCGCCACATCTAGTAAATATGCTAATGAACAATCCCTTTCATACTTGGCCAATACCTTGCTAAAGTTTTAGCATAAGAGTCTTGTATTCTTACCATGCCACGATGCTCGGTAAGCTGCTAATTCTACTCATGTTTATTGTCTATTTTTAACAAGTTTGTATTGATTTATTATTATACTACTTATATTGTAGAACATGTTGGAGGCTTCTAGTTATTATCCCAAGACAGAATGTTGCCTACTTACTGGACTCGGTACCAAATAATGACCAGGAGTTATATATTATTCCTCTATTACAACAGTAAGCAAAATACATATAATTTAAAATACAAAATACCAACCTGGCCTACTTCTAGGTACCATATACTGATCTTTAATAATTCTAGGGCTTATAAGTCATACATACACCGGAAAGGTCGGCACATGCCAAGGAGAATAACACTGGAGGTCAGAATGTTTCAGGTAAGAAATATTTTAATCGAGTATTTCATTGCAACTTATTTTAAGTTCCAATTGCACTACTAATTAGATTTTATTTTAAATAATACACATTTGATTAGAGCCTCACGCAAAGCAATTCATGGGAGTCCGGATTTTATGTAATGAAGAACATGGAGATGCTCATAAAAAATTAGGCACGTTCTTTTCCAAAGATTTGTCAATCACTTGTTTCTATCATGCTTTCAGATTAAGTTCTTATATATGTTATTCCTATGTTTTGATTTATTCATGCAGTGTTGTATGTCCAGAATGTCATACAAAAAAACAAATTATATGACATCCGTATCAAATGGTGTAAGTTCTTCTAGGAAGTAGTTTAATTACTGTGCAAGTACTTGGCGGGTGGGGAGGATTTGGTGCTGATGTATTATTGTCTGTGGTGTAAAACAGTTCTTGTTTTATGGTTTTTGCGGTCAGACACTTTGGTGTTGGTTTTAATAATGTGGTTTAAAACAGTTGTTAGTTTTATGGTACAATGAAATATTGCTTTATATATTGTTGTATGTGTAATATTGCTAGTTTGTTGGTTTATAATTGTTGTCTACTTTATATATTGCTTGTTGCATGGATTAATATATATGTTGGATAACTTGTATATGTATATGTTGTTGATGCATATATTAATTGTTGGTTAAAATATGGGTATAGAATGTATGCATGTTTATTGTTGCTTTGCTGAATTTTAAAAATGGCTAGTAAATATACGATGGAGGCTAGCTCCTAATACAAGAATTAAAAATAAAACATAATAATTATATATACATCACAATCGGCTCAAAAATTAATGACCGATGGCAAACTAGGACATGCCAACGCCAACTCAAACAAAACAGAGATGGTGTAAGACACTTTTGCAATCGGCTATTAAAATCCAATAGACAACATTAATTACATTTTTTGTCGGTTGCAAAAAGAAACAGATGGCGTTGGGTAGTAACACCGTCTGTTTGATCGTGCGTTGCCGATGGCAGATCGATTAACGTCATATGTTTTGAGCCGATGACATATGTGTATACCTTTCCTATTGAGTCGATAGCCATCGGTACGGAATCCGATTGCGGATTGTGATTTCATCCGATAGCGAAGTGTTTTTTTGTAGTAGTGTATGTTGTTTCTGTAAAAACTTAATTAGTTATCTTTAATAATAAAAATTAGTTGTATCTTACATATATTTATTGCAAATGTATGTGTGGTGGTAAATATATTTGTAATATTAAACTAGCTATATATATTAAAAAAATATTTGTGTCAATAATTAGATAACTTTACATTATTATGTAGTTCTCTTTGACACTTGTATATTTATGTTTCTCAAGACATGTATTGTGGTAGTACAAAAATGCAACAATGACCGATCATTTGACCTCTGTTTCATGCACTTAACTCGTCGTACAATGAATTCAGAATGGTCCTTTTTTTATCACAGCCCCCTAGGCAATATAGAATGGATGGGGCCAACACTGCATAGAGCAGATGGATAAGCCATCAGTTCTCAACATGGGTTCAACTGGCATGAGCGTGTTGTGTGAGTGTCTACGGGCTTAAATTAAAAAAAAAAATGCATGGTACATGCATGAGAGGAGTGAAACCGGATTCGGACCGTTGATTTAACTTTTCACGAATCTCAAAGCCCAAATAATACTGCTCCTCTGCTGGCCCAAATTTTAAAACGGCTGAGATTAAATCTCAAACCATAAAGTAGTGGGCCCCACCGTGGTCCGTGGAGTACCACAGAGATACTAGTCCATGGAACCGAGCTATTTATTTCGGAAATAAATCTGCTGTTATTCGAAAGGGATAATGTTATTCCAAAGGAGTAACATGATCCTGTTATTCCGATCCAGCCGTTGACCTTCGTCAAGATTCGGACATAAAAAAAAAATTTCTTGAGATTCGCACATGAAAAACTTTGAACCGTTGTGATAGGAATAACAGGGACCTGCGATCCCTTTGGAATAACAGCAGATTTATATCCATATATTTCAGTTTTTGTGTCACTTTCTTCCCAAAAGATAATTGCACACAGCCTCCGGAGCAACAAGTACAACCGGTGCTTTTGTAAAAAGGAAAGGAGCTTTTCTTCGTTATGGGCTTGTTGCCTTCTGATTCAGTGCTCTCATGCTGCCTCTGAATTCGGTAAAAAGCACACAGTAATATCTGATTGCTTCAGTGCATGACCACCACATTACTATTACTCTGTTGACTTTCACTGCTCTGCGTTGTAATGTGTGCTTTTGGAGAGACCAGAGTACTCAATGCTTAGAATTATCAGTCCCATCCCGATCGAGCGTCTCAGACTAGTCAATTTATTATGGAATATGCATGCCTGATCTTGTTGAATACTCATAGCACGGCCAAAATTAATTCGGTGCTCATTTGAAATACATGATCGGTGCTTATTTGTATCCCTGATCTAAATTAAACCAAACGACTCAGATCTCATTCTACATGGTCAGGTATTGCACTGGATTTTAATTCCAATTTATGAACGTGCAGAATGTTTTTTTCTTTTTTAAGTTTGAGGTCGAGTAAAAATTTGGCCATACTTATTTAAATATTATTTAAGATAAAGATGAAGAATAAATTTTAATTTCTATATAGACTGGTACATAAAAACATTATTTTTAATTACTTACTAGATCAAAAATTGATTCTTGAATGTGCAAAATTTTAGATAGCCAAACAGTTAATTATTAAGCAATTTGCATTTAGCAGAATATATACAAGTGTGCATTAAGCAGAAAAGTGTGTTGTACATTATGGATTATGCAGTGTACATTTGTGTCTAAGTCAAATATTCATAAAAGAAGAATTGGCATCATCTTTATATATATCAGGTAATTATAGTGTCAAAATTATTTTGTTTAAGGAATTAATTTAAAGTTTAATTATGTTAGTGTAAACTTAAAATCATAAACTTACATGTGGTACATTATAGCCTAGTAGTTTTATAATTCCTCTTATTATGACTTGGTAATTTGTTATTAAATAAATCCAATGCTTTCTACATGTATGATAAATTGATAATGATGACTTCTATGGCAAAAACGCTGTTAATTAAGAGGAATTACAATTAAAAAACTTTTTGAGACAAGCAGTCAAAAAAGAAACTAAGGAAACCTCTTTTCTTTGCAATGTCAAAAGTAGTTGATGGAGAAGTGACAATTGTACAGTGCATGCGGACCCTCCTTTTGCTTTATTGGTTTGCGGTAGGCGTTTAAATAGAAACTATTAATCTACTAAATCCGCTTTATCTTCCAACCCGATTTAAGAAACTGTGATTTCATAGTTTAGTGTTTACTTGATTTATTAGGTACGCACTGTAAACTAATCCGATGAATAAAATCATGATAACACAGATTTAGTAGAAAAAGTAAGAAAACCCTCTATGCGACCTAACCCACGTGCATTGTCTCTCAGAAAATTGTAAAAAATGTCATAATCAATATTTGAAAGATATTTTTGCACTCCTAAATAATGAATTAAGCATCAATACAGTGTTGTTTGTTTCGCGCATATCTAGTTAATTCATATTCTGATTTTAGTGATTTTAGATTTTATAGAAATTAAACTTCACAAGTTTCATTTGATATTAATATTTTCTTTTTTTAGCATTAATAGATTCGCTTAAGTTTTTTTTACAAATTGACTTATTATTTGGGCTGCAGGTAATATGTAACCTGAGATAGCTTCTAAGCTATCACAATGGAAGTCCGAGGATCTGGACATGATCCCTCTTCACAGGACGGAACTAGAAAATTTAGTTAGAGGGGACTGAAACTTAAATTGCATAATTATTAATTTGTGGTTAGTAAGATTTGAACCAAGACCTAGCAAGTATAAAATAGATCCTAACCACTAAACTACAAGCACACATCTTGCATTTTATGAGGAGGGTTGAACTATATAAAAACCTTAAGAAAATAAAAATTCAATTAAATTTCAATATACGTGATTAAAAATTTCAAAATCATGGGGTGGCTTAGCACCCCCTAGACTAAGTGTAGATCCGCCTCTGGCGGACTCTTTAGTGTGTTATTCCATTGAGCAATTTGACCTTGGCAGATACTGATGAAATGGTACCAGTGATATTATTGTTGACAATGGAAGAGGACTGATAATGATAAGCTCAAATCTTAGAGCAATGTTTTTGTTAGATGATAAGTTTTGTAATAATGGGGACTCTGTCAGAGAGCAGACTGAGTAGCTAAAGATACTGTGATGTGCTGTATTTTTGTTTTACCTGTTCAGATTTTGAGTTTGGATGCCTGCCAATGATGCAAATAGAGTGTGCGTTGAAATCTTACTACTACCAGCTAATGTTCTGTTGGTTTGATTTAGTAGCTAATTCATAATATGAGGTGTGTGTGACTCAGTCAAAAAAGACACCCAGGGATTTTCTTAGAAGGGTTTAAATGCTTAGTTTTGTTGAGGGAATGTTACAATTTCTCGTAGGGATCTAAAATAAATATTTATAAATTTTTTAGCTTGATTTGAGATATAGCTTTGTCAAAGTTGACAAGATATATAATTCATTAATTATCAACGGATTTTAAGTTTTTAACCCTTTTTTATTTATTAAAACTCAATGAACTCGGTAAAGAGAACCAAAAATAATAAATAGATACATATTCCATGTCAAGACATCTAAAGGATTAAAATGAAACACTTATGAAACAGTAGGATCATAAAAAAATACGTTGCATATATATTTTACAAAAATTCATTAATCTAAAAGTTTCTAGATCATTCAAAAACAGTGATTTTTTTAACTATCTAACAAAATAGTGAAAAGAATATAAGAAATATAAAATTTGATTTCAAATACATTTTCACATGGAGATCATGTTGAGCAGTTTGAATCGGCTATTTGAATTTTGAAAATGAAGATATGGATGTGAATCTTCTGGAGCATCTGATGGAGATCAGACATTCCACATGTTCTTTTAATAAAAAAATTTACATCTAACCATTTTAGTGGGCTTCAGTTGGGCCGAAAAGGCCCGCCACGTGAATGTGCTAGGTCGCTAAGAGATTTTGCATTTATTTGTACAGAACAAGCAAATTAGCTAGGATACTTTAGCCCGTTTCAGCTTGATTAAGTAAATGCTACACGGTTTGAGAAACTATATCTAAATTCTTATAATTATAATTATGCAAAATCCCAAATAAATGAAATAAAAAATATTACTTAGATAACCTTATGGTTGGATATTATGATATTGATAGTGAGGCATTCGGACCTTTTTTAAGGGATTGAATCAACATTCATAATTCATAATGTTTGGATTAAATCTGGACGAATAAATATCGACATTATCATAAGTTTTATATAAAGACATCATGATAAGTGGTGGAGCCACATTCGCGCAAATTAAAGAAGTGACTAATATATGTTCTTTTTTGTCAATTTTATTAGAAAAAAATATATAAAAATAAATTTATGTTTAAAATAATTATACAATTATGTTCTTTTTTTAAAAGTTTATCTCATCCTATCATATTTCTGACTCCGTCCTGGTCATCACTAACTAAAACTACTGTTGATTTTAATGAATTTTTTTAAACCATAACTTTTTGACAGTAAAATCGCAGTTTTTAACCGTGAAATCCACAACAGGACTTGAGAGTCACTTTCATCATCTACCAACACCCAAGAGCTGCCAGTTATAAATACCAATGAAGAAAAAAACAAATTAAAGTTGGGCAACTGCCCCAGCTGGGAAAATAAACCAAAACCACTAGTCAGAAATGTTTTCTCCTTGTTCCGACGCCTGTTGATGATAAAGTTCCATTGAACTTGCCTTTTGCAATTTTGCATGATGTGTAGAGCCTAGAGGCACCGACCGTGCGCCCCTAAATTAATCGGAAAGGTTAATTGGCTAGAAATAATGTAGCACGCCGAGGAAGAGTCTAAAGGCTCAGAGCTGGACGAACAGGACAAATGTGCCCTTATCCATCTGAAAAGGCTATTGGCCCCATGCGTATATCGGAATTTATAGACAAAGTTGGGTTCTCAACTCATGTACCGTCTACCGATCTTAATGAAATTAAATATGGGCCTGACTCACATTTTTTTACTCTAAAAGGTTGGGTTCTTAATTTACAAATGTATGTTAAATGAATTTGAGTTTTGATCCTCTCCAACAGAACGTTATTTTTTTATGATACAGAATAGAGAATTTAAATAAGATAAGGTAAAGTATCATATTTTATCAGATTAGATTCGAATTGTTCAATGTAATTTGTACAAACTTAATGTGTATGGGACTCCTATATTCTAAAATAAGTTCGAATTTCTTATGGTTCGACTGAGACTTCATTGTATCTCTTTGCAATGCCGCAAAAAATACACACTAAGAGAGGGGGAGGGAGGTAAATAGAACTGATCGAGCTAAAAAACAAATTCATACCTAAACAATTTAAATATAAAAACAACAAACCAAAAAAAAAATTGAAAACAATCTCGTGTTTAGGGGTGTTCAGTGGGTCCGGCTTAGTTGGTTTTGAACCGAACCGAATTAGTTTGGACCAAACGGTTTGGTTTAATGGTTCGGTTCGGTTTGCTTTTTAAAACTGATTTATAATTTCGATTCGGTTCGGTTTGAAAATTTTCAAAACCGAAATAACCGAACCGACCGAACTTTTATATATTATGAATTTGGTCCAGACCGTCCCGGTTTATTTCTTAACACTCCGGTTTCTTTCTTAATCAATTGTTTTAAATACTTCGGTTTATTTCTTAATACCCCGGTTTATTTCTTAATATGCTTCGGTTTATTATAAATCAATTGCTTTAAATAAAAAAATTAATATATTTTGGTTTGAACCGAACAAACCGAAATAAAACTTCGGTTCGGTTCGGTTCTATTTTAAAAACCGAATTATTACTCGAGTTTGCCTAGTTCGATTCGGTTTCAACCGAATCGAACCGATGAACATCCCTACTCGAGTTCATAATAATAACAACTACATAATATAACAACAAAAAAGAAAAAAAGTTGGAATAAAAGATACATAAATGCAACTCTAATAATTTGAAAGTAGACTTATATTTTCTTAAGAAACTATGCATATACATATTGATATACAAATTACATGAGCAAAGCTAGAGTGTGATGTGCTCGTCAAGAAGGGTTGGTGAGCACAACTTCAAAAGTCTATCAGATTGTTTTCAAACGACAAATCCAAACTGTTAAAATTCATCTACTCAATGAGTGATGCATGTACATGAATTTTTTTAGATGTTTTGAATTCATTTAGTACAAAGTCAAGCGGTCAAAACAATGAACCTTTTATAAGTTATTTTATAAGTGTATTTATTTTTCAACATTTTTTTACCGCTTGACTTTGTACTAAATGAATTCGAAACTTTTAAAATTTTGCATATATATGCATCACTCATAAAGTAGATGGATTTCAACGGTTTGAATTTATCGTTTGAAGGCAATCTGATAAACTTTTAGAATTGTGCTCACCAACTCTTCTTAGTGAGCAGTCAGGTTACGAAAACTTACACATAATCTTACGCGAATATAACACAAAATAAAAAAGATATTATTCATTTCATTGATATATATTTTTATTAAGGAAAATAAAGTGGACCATTCATTGGAATCAGACAGTTCCATTAAGGTCCAGTCGTCCAGATATAAATCGGGCGATTTAAACTAGAGTCAAATCTCCGTTAAATTCTCCAATAAATCCAGAATAATTGGAGAGGAACCAAAGCCCTAAAATTGGCCATATGCCGCTCTGTAGTATCTTCACCTGTCACAACTCACAACAGCACTTTTGATATTTATAAATTAGCAGAATCAATATTAATGTATGATATTGCTGAATTACATGGTCTGACAAATACCTTTTTAGAAAGCTGGTGACAAGATAGGAATATTGTGCTCTCTCCAATTATTATACTTAATTTTTTATTGTATAAGGAATGTCTGTCGTACGACCGAATTCGGATCCTAGAGTAGATCTGGATTAATAAATAATTTCGGGATGGTAATAAATCTAATTAGTCATAGGAAGTGGCGGAATCAGGAATGATCGGTGGGGGGCCGAACAGGCTGAGAGGTGTCAGGTTCTTGCGGCCAACAGACGGTTGATAAATCCAAGTCGGGCCAACAGAGGGGGTGCCAGATTTTTTTATTAAAGAGGGAATGCGAGAGGGGGTGCGGAGAGGAAGATAGAGGGGGTGCCAGTTTTTTTTTTTTTATTAAAGGGCTCTATATTTTTCTAGGCCAAAGGGGGCCAGGGCCCAGGCTGGCCCAGGCCTTGGTTCTGCCCTGGTCATAGGTAATTATGTCGAGTCTAGGACTGACTAACTTGTCAAAACATTATGTCTGGTCTGTCTGGCTCAATAGGATGAGTTTAATCATTGTCCGACACATCTGTGGGCATTTCTTCCATATCGTTCCATATCGATGACTGTCTGACCCGGCCCACTGTGGAAAATAAGAAAAACAAAAATTGATCCACATAATCAAACTTGAGACATTCAGTTTACAAGATTGATGTTGTACCACTGAGCTATAGAGAGTTAATTGATTTTTACAAACTTAAATTTTTACATATTCAAAAAATAAGCTCAACAGGCTGTTTGCAAGCTACATTCTAAGTCATGTGCCTGACCTAACCAGTTACAGTGTCAGACCGAGCAGGTAGAACTTCAAGAAAGATGGGTATGAGCGGCCTGACAGGCCAATGAGTTAAACTGTCATCCCTAGTAAATTTGCACAAATATTAAAGTAATCCGTAAATTTTATTTCGAATCAGATTGGCTGAATTTTGATTGAACAGTTCGGATCCAAACTCAAAGTTGGAGTTACTTCAGAAAATTCAGACCCAATATAACCAGTGTAATGTATACCACGTAAAGAAGTTTGGCTCCGTTTATTTTTTTTTTTTTGAAGAAAGAAATATCTTACTACTGTAATTCAGACTGTTAGCCGGTGTCGGTAACAACTGCATTAACAAAAGAAAAAAAAATATTTACATAATTCTAGTTTTAAACTCCTCGCGTATTATTGTATCACCTAATTACAACGCTTGTGATTAAATATTGTGGCTATCAGCAAGGTATACATACTTGCATAATTTCCAGATTTAAAACAAACGAATCTGTAAGTACAATCCGTTCGTTTCAATTGTATGATACAAATTGAAATTCAAGGATTTTACCTTCTTTTTTATGGAAGTAATTGGTATCAATCCAAAAGGTTCTCCGCTATACATATAACAATGTCTTGTAGTAGAAACAGTCAAATATGATTTTGAATATAACTTTACTTTTCACCACAGAAAAATTATGAGAACTGAAAAGGACGTCCCCTGATAGAGGAATTCGGTCAGGTACATCGTTCATTGGATTATTGGTTCAATTTGTGAGTCAATTAGCTGATGTAGTGATATATCATTATTTTTTTCTCAAATCAAATGAACCTTAATTTTCATAAACGAAACAATATATTCTGTAACAATTCTTTCTTTCAGTTTACAACAGGTACTTGTTAGGTATCTTAATTTGTTCAATTGAATTTGTTCAAGTGCTTATTGGATCCTCTGAACAAACCGAATCATAAATATATGTCTGATTCCTTTTTTTTTTCATATGAACAAAATGGTCAGGTCCGATTTTCATAACAGTATATATCACAAAAATTGAGTTGAGACTTGAGAGCTTTAAAATTCTCTTTGTTTTTTAAATGACAAATAGTAATAAGTGAGGCTATGGTACTATGAATAGCGCATATTACGGATCAATATTTTCGTCTTTAAAGATCAAATAGTTGATCTGAACTGTTCAACATAATTTATATATGAAAATGTACTTGCAAGCTATATTTTATTTTTGTTTTTAGAATTTTTTTACTATCTTTTTAGATGGATAGAAGATCACTATTTTCGAATGAGCTAAAATATTTAGATCAAGTAGTATTTTTTACCTATCTAAAAAGATAGGAAACTACTTCCAAAAAATATAAATTTGATTTACAAATATGTTGTCATATAGAGATGCATGATTCATATTGATTATTTGAACATTAAAATAGAGATATTTGTTCATAGTATGGATCAATATGCGCTATATATTGTAGTAAATTGGATATATATAACTAAACACTGAAATCTGGTATATATCAATAATCATGAAACTTTTTAAAATAGATTATTATATAAATTTTGAGGTTTGAATAGGAAAATACCCAATAAAATGATAATTAAGCGGTACACAGTTATGCCAAACTAAAGCATTGCCCTCACTACACTTCCCAAAATAAATACAGTTAAAATGTGGTGTTTGGTTGTGGACTAAAGCTAAACAGGTCTAAATTGATTATTCTAACTTAAGCCGGTTTAAATTATTCATGTTTGATTGAAGTCTAAAGTTAGATCATGGTTTAAAGTATTCCTTGTTTGATTAGAGTTGATGGAGGACTAAAGTTTTGGAGCATAAGTTAATTAATTATTAATAATAAGATACTAATTATATAATTTTAATATATTAATAATAACTATAATATATTATAATATTATTATAATAATTATTTAATATATTAACAATATAAGATATTAAATTATATAATTATATATTAATAATAATTATTAATAATAAGATATTAATTATATAATATTAATATATTAATGATAACTATAATATTTTATAATAATTATTTAATATATTAATTATATAATTAATAATAATATACTAAGTATATACTAATAATATATTATTATAATCATTCGAGTTAGGCGATGACATGCAATAAAATTAAACTACCCTGTGAAGTGGTTTAATTTAGGCCGGTCTAAAGATCGGCTTATGTCATTTTAGTCCGGCTCAATTAATACTCATTTGATGAAATAACGAGGACTAAACCTCTTATTCCACCCAGTGAGCCACAATCAAACACGGGGAAAAGTCTGAACCTCACAATTTATCCCTGCTTTCAGCCCGTTTAAAAACTTGACTAAAATCTGCGAGTCACCATTAATTAAATCATTGGTCCGTAATGGGCTTTCTCTATTGGCCCAAAAATAGAAAAGTAATGACCGCTAATTAGCCCGGCTGAAAATGGAGCCGCTATCGCATATTCCGATATTCGCATCGTTGCTCCGTTTCTCCAACTCTGGCGGATAGAGAAGGGATTCGGCCATGGAGACTGCAGGGAGAGCGATGCTGAGTCCAGTGGTGCCGCCTCGCGCTGTCGCCACAAATTTCGTCCGGTTTTCCGACCTCCGTTTCTTTCCTCAATTATTTCGAGGAGCGCTTCAAGTTGACCCCAAATTGACACTGTGAGTTTCACTACGCAAGGAAATTTTCCTTAATTTTTTTTATTTTTATTTATCTATTACATGTACTCGGTGCTCCTCCTAAATTAGTTGTGAATTTAGGTGTTATCCTCTGTGCTATTCATATGGAGTTTTGAGTGCTAAATCATTAAATTAATTTTAAGTTGTTTCTTCTTTCTGGTCTGATATCCAAATCCTCAACTATGATTTATAACTTTATGTCCCTTTTTCAGTAATTGTTTGTTGAGTCTTGTTGAATCAAGCTGGAACTGTGAATATGCTGTGATTTCAATTAAGCCCCATTTAACATAAAACACATCATATGCTGGTTTGTTTGGGGTTTTGTACCAGTATATTATTTCTTCTTGCCTGTTCAGTAAATATCAAAGTCAAATTTCCACTTGATATAATAAATTTTAACAATTAACAGAACCAAATCAATATCTTTGTCCCCACTAAAACTTATTTTTTCAGTTTAGGGCTTCAAAGGCCGGCCACCAGGAAAGTCAAATACCAACCCATCAGAGTAAAAAGTAGTGATACTGAGGGGAACTCAAATCCAAATCCAAGTGTAGAAATTGTGTTCTTAGATGAACAGTCCCTCCAACAGGACCTAGATGCTGCAATCAGAGAAGAAGACTACAGCCGTGCAGCCAAAATTCGGGACCAACTCCGCCTTTTACAAGAAGACAGCCAAGCCTGTGTACTTGCAGCAAATGCTCGGTTCTACAATGCATTCAAAAATGGAGACCTAACTGCCATGCACTCCATCTGGGCCAAAGGGGACCATGTCTATGTGGTGCACCCATCGGCTGGCAGGATTGACGGTTATGAGATGGTTATGGGCAGTTGGGAGTTTGTTTGCGGTGCCGATTATGAGTTCCCACTGCTGATTGATTTGAAAAATGTAGAGGTGCATGTGAGGGGCAATTTGGGTTATGTGACTTGCATGGAGGTGGTGAAAACAAAAGGTACTAGCTGGGGGAGACAGGTGGCGACTAATGTTTTTGAGAAGGTTGATGGACAGTGGTACATTTGTATTCACCATGCCTCGCATATCGACGAATAATTATTGTTGGGATTTTTTTTTTTTTTTCATTTTTCAGGGGGGGGGGGGGGGGGGGGGGTAAGTTCAATATATCTTTGGACCAGATTTGTAATATTTAGATTTGTCGATTTTTTAGAATTCGTGAGACTTGAGATCATTTTTGTTTTCCTTTTGCAAGCATTTGTGGCTTACTCTGACGCATTTTTTATGTGAATGTCTGTGCATTTGTCAATTAAGCATTGTGAGATATGCTGGCTAATAATTGTCTTCATTTTTTGTTTGCTTTAATTATTCTTTGTTTTCAAATCCAATCCCAATGATACTTGTTCTACTCTTTTCCGGTACAGATACAAAGATACCTTGCTCAATATATCTTTGGACCAGATTTGTAATATTTAGATTTGTCGATTTTTTTTTAATTCGTGAGACTTGAGATCATTTTTGTTTTCCTTTTGCAAGCATTTGTGCTTACTTCTGACGCATTTTTTATGTGAATGCCTGTGCATTTGTCGATTAAGCATTGTGAGATCTGTTGGCTAATAATTGTCTTCATTTTTTTTTGCATTAATTATTCTTTGTTTCCAAATCCAATCCCAATGGTACTTGTTCTATTCTTTCAGGGACAGATACAAAGATACCTTGTATAATCTCTCCACTAAAATCCAGTCCAGTCAAAACAATCTGATCCATCCATTCAAACAAATGCACTTAAATATGAGTAGCCTTTATGATCATTATGATTTCGGCTTAATTTTACAGGAAATAACTTCAAGAAATTCCATGAATTGCACATTTAACAAGCAGATGACGGGAAAAAAAAAACTACTGGGATGAAGGCTTTTCATTATAAAGCCCAACTCAACTACAAGCTTAAGTAAAAGCCCAAACAAGAGATCACCTCCCTTCTGTGATCTACTCTATATCTAGGTTCTGGCCATCCGATCCCTGACCAGTGAGGTTATTACTCTCTGTTTGTACCAGTGTTCCCTCTTGAGGAGGGGAAGAGGCCAGTGGTGAAGATTGAAGAGAAACCCTTTCACTGCTCTCTTGGACATGAGTCGAGGTATCTTCATCCCTATTTATTCCATCAATTGAATGTCTGTTCTGTACACTAGGTGCAGGACAAATGCTCGAATCCCTGCGATCAATCTGCTTAGATATTGCTCGGAATATCTTGAATGTGGAGCGGTTCTCCTCGCATATTTTTTTTAGCTCATCCCAATTTACGAAGATATATCTTCCTATATATATTAGTAACATGAGGACCGAGACAACTCCTGTTATGATAAAGAGTCCGGTGAAGCTCCTGAAACTGAGGCTGGATGACTGCGGGTTGGAATTTTGGCTGGCGCATGAACTAAGATTTCCAAACCATTTTTTCTCAATTCGCATCATCTCATCCCCTTCTGTCACATTCAAGATAGCCCTCGAGATGTCTGCCACCAAAGGAGAGCCTCTTGGAAAAGCCTGAAAGTGAAGAGAAAGTATCAGTTCATATATTTGATACCGCGAGGCAGGTGTTTAAAGAAAAATTAAATATAGAGGAAAATATCAGTTCATGACTCTTGGACTATCTTATATGTCATTTGTACCAGAGATCACAGCAAAAGGAAGTAAGGAACTTACAAAGCCAAAGCCATCTGTCTTGTATGTGGGGCCAACCATGGTGTAATTAGCACAATACTTGGAAAGAAAGACCTTAAGATATGGAATCTCATCAAAAATTGCCGCAACCCCTCCATTGGCAGATCCCTTGGCAAGAGCTTCAGCATATTGATCCACTGTACTGTAGTTCCTCATCTTGCTCGGGTCAAAATTTAGTCTTTTTAACAGTGCAACTGCAAAAGATCCATCTTGGTAGCCAATGTAGTCACCTCGCTTAAGAAGTTGGTTCGCGTCAGTTATAGTGGGTTTGAGTTGTTGAACTGTTAGCATAGATGTGAGACTTGCCGTGTAGCTTGATGTTAGTATCAGCACAACAAAAACCCAGATAATCACCAGGAATCTCGACAGGTTGCTTTCCAGTTTCTCCTCTACCAATACATAAAGGTTATGTAATATAAGGATCCAGTTTGTAGGAAGGAGGCTTTATTTGCATATTCTGTTTTGAAATATTCATGGGTGCCAAAGATATCATTAAATTATCATTCATATGACTGTTTCATTTCATGGATTACTCAATGTTCACTCTAGAATTATTCATCAGTTAAGATTACTATTTAAATTGCTTTCCCTGTAGTTTCATACTTAAAATAATAAATTAGTAAATTACAGATCATTTTGGAAAAAAATGAAATATACAATTTAGAAATGTCATTATAAAGATTTAGTGGTGGAAAAATATTAAATGTTAATAAAGCTGAGATTGTAGTTTATTGAAAGTTGTCGAACTTTTGAGGAAGAAATATAAGTGTAAAGGTTCTTTACCAAACAAGTAAATTGAGCCTCTAATCCTCTATACCAATAGAAGCAAGAATACATACTGTGTGCAAAGACTAAAGTTGAGAAGGAGAAGTAGAAGATGAGACCAATCTGCTGCCAAATAGTCCCTCGAAATTCTTCGTTTATTCGATGCTCTATCACCCATACAGCGAAACCTGTGAAGAAGAAGAATGCGAGGCTGGTGAGCCAGAGTTGTGCTGTGAGAGGTTGCAAAAAGATCCACATGGTATTGCTTGTTCCTTGCTTAACCGGCACCACCATTGAGACCCCCGACTCGGTATAAGGCAATGTGAAATCCACATAGTTTGTTCGGTTCGCGAGGATAGTTGTGTCACCTACCACGGCATCATAATTCTGTTCGAAGTAGAATAAGTCACCATTTGCAACTTTTTGAAAATATGAAATGAGTTGAGAATAATTTCTTAATTAAAATCTTACATCCAGATAGACTTGGTACACCAGGTTGTCGTAGGAAGACGAGCTATTTTTAAAAGGCGCGTATTGATACACTACATGGTAAGGCAGTTTACCCATGACAGCATCAAAGACATCAATGCAATATCCTGTGACTTTGGATGCATTTGAGATTGGCTGTGATACATTCACAAATTGGGAGAACCCGTGTTTTACTGGAACAGCAATTTTTAATATCTTCCCTTTAGTAGGAATAACCCATCCTCTGGGCACCTGATCTTTCAAGTCCCCTGCCCCTGGCCATTGAATTGGTTTTAACTTTTTATCGTAATTACCACCAGTCATTGGTGTGTCATTCAACTCACTAGTTAGTCCTCCATTCAAAGTCCAAAACCCGACATTCCTCGGGTCTTTTCCTATTACATTCACTATCTCATATGCTGACAGCTGAAGTTGTCCATCTACAAGAGAGAAATTTCCAGCCAAACCATTAAAGGTGGTGTTACTGATTGCATCAAGCAGCCTTGCACCAGTTTGGGAAACACCGAGTCTATCCAAAACTGTGGGGCCGTTCGCACCTTGTGGCATTGTAAAAGTGGGGGTAGTAACATTGGCCATCTCTACTGCCTTCGCCAATACCCGAGCAGCGTCATATGCCCGAAGTTGGAATATGTTGGGTTCTATCATGTCAGTCCCGGGGTAATCCTTCTGGAACCTTGCTTTGAAACGGGCTGCGAAATTCGAGATCATGTACGACTTTGGTACATAAGGCCGGAACCCAATTACTCCCTGCATGGAGTTGATTGTAGCCGTGTCTTGTATCTCAAGCACATTACCAACACTATCTGTGACCATCCAGACGTAACCGTCTGACAACATCCCAAGTTTGGAAGCCAACTTGAAGAGGCGGCTTGCTAGACGAGGAAGCATGTGCACCACAAATACACGGGTTTGTAAGTTCATTAGGCGGTTGAGTTCATTTTCAATGTAGACATCTGTCGCGGTGATCGGTATAGCGGCACGGTTGGGGATTCGTGTGTCAATCGGCTGAAACGCGTCAACCAGAGATGGGAGAATGCCAGAGCCATAATCAGAGTCTTCATAGACCGGGATTACTGCACGCCAGCCGAAGTGCTGGATGAAGGCCGCAATGGAGAGGGACTGGGACGAGTCATTAAGAGTTGCACGAATAAAATACGGCAGATGTGCTGGAGAGAGGGCTGGGCTTGTGGCTGAGAAGGAGATGAGGGGGACACGGGACCGATTGCAGAGATAGGCCACAAACTCAGTTTGTGTTGAGGTCATAGGTCCAATTATAGCCTCAACTTGGGTCTTCAGGAGGTCAACAGCTGTGTTAGATGTAGATAATATTACCAAAATTGAAGTAATTGGTGGGTTAAATTATAATTACAAATCAACTGATCAAGGATATAGATCTCAAGCTTAGATCAAGGTACTTCAGTGCAAGGCCTGGTACATGCATAGTGATCCTATACCCTGATATTCAGGATTTCATGCCTGATAATTTCTTTGTGGTGCTTTCTGGTAAGATTCTACTGGATTGGTAATATTCTTTAAGGTACAATTAGTCATTTGGAATTAGTATTTAATTCTTCTTTGCTTTTCTGATTATATGAAAATGTTTCAGTGTTTCATATTTGCATTATTCTGATTTGGGGTCTTATTGAACTACCAATGATAAACGTTCTATTTTTCTTCTTGTTTGTTTCTTTTTTTGCTTATTTCAATTTTATGTTTATTTTTATTACATCTGATTTGACAACATTCCTCAACTGATAAGCAGTAGTGCCAGTAAAACAGTGCATACAGGTAACTTTAATAGATATGTATAATAACTACATGCATGCACAATCTTGTTCGACTAGGATTAAATATCAAGGAACAGTTGTCGAGACTGACACAATCAATTGTTATTTTGAGGGCTTCTGACTAACTATGATATAATAACTAGGAAACATAAACAAAGAAACATTAGGTACTTACGTGGATAAGAACAACATACCAATCTTATATTGACATCCTTTTAATAGGGGTTAAGAAATAATAAAAGTACAGAAAAGTAAAATCGAACTGGAATAGAGCGCTAGACAAAATGGAAATAAAAAAAAGATAGGAAAAACTTGGAAAGGTACCAGCTGAAGCCGCGCCTATACTGTCACTCTGGTATTCTTTGAAATCAAAACTGATTCTTGTAGAATAGTTCGGATTGGCAATGTAAAAATCCTCAATCGCCATTGAAATGCTTGTTCGAGCTCTCATCCCCCATGGTGTTGAAAGATCGAGTACAACTCCAACACGAACAGAAGCTGACGTGGCATTCTGAGCAATGACTCCCCAGCTTTGTGGGTTTAGAGTTAGAAAAGAAAAGAGAAGCAATTGAACTAAAAATGGAGAGTTTGGGATGCACGCAAAGTGCCTGTGCTCGGGCTTCTCCATTGGGTGTACTGTGAATGAATGTGAAGGTGTGTTGAATGGTCTCGCTTGAAGTAAATACAAGTATGCTCCTAAAAATAAGTACTATAAAAGACAAGTGTGTGTTTATTTTTTGTCCTTAGGAGTTGAGTCGCTTATAGAATTATATCTTCAAGTCACTTTCTTCGGTGCAGTTGAGAGGTAGAAACCTCAGCCCTCAGGCCCCGATTTTCTCAAAAAAAAATAAAAAATTCAGGCCACGAGGCTGGGCATAGATTCTAGCGCTAATAATGGAGATTAGTGTATTGAAATAACCCGGCCGGTCCAGCACCGGACCGGACAATCCGTGGTTCGGACTCGGACCACCCCGGACCGTGCTCAAATTCGGACCGGATCGGACTTTGGCTAGAAACGGGTTTAGAAGGGTTTGGGTCACTAACTTTCACTAGAACCGTGTAGGACCGGACCGGACCAAATCCGGACCGCACTGTGTAGTACTGCTGTACCGGACCATATTCGAATTTAGCTATTCTGACATCTGTTAATTAATCATTAAAACTGTATCAATCTGTAATATTTTTGTATAGATAAATTATATTATCTGAAAACTAGACTTTCATATCTTTATTTTGATATAAATAACACAAAAATTCATATAGCCATTTTCTCTAAATTGAATTTTGAATATGGTCAAAATTATAGGACTGCTCACTGGAATTTCAGTTTTTCTAATTTCTGACCTCTGTCAATTAATCTTTAAAACTGTACCAATCTGTAATATTTTTGTATAGAGAAATTATATTATATGGAAATTAGACTTTCATACATTTATTTTGATATAAAGAACACAAAAATCTATGTAATCATTTTCTCTAAATTGAATTTGAATTTGGTCAAAATTATAGGACTGCTCACTGGAATTTTAGCTTTTCTGATTTCTGACCTCTGTCAATTAATCATTAAAACTGTACCAATCTGTAATATTTTTGTATAGAGAAATTATATTATCTAAAAACTAGACTTTTATACTTTTATTTTGATATATATAACACAAAAATCCATGTAGTCATTTTCTCTAAATTGAATCTTGAATCTGATCAAAATTATTGGACTACTCACTGAAAAAAAATAAAAAAAAAAATAAATACCAGAACTCGGACCTTACCCTGACCGGTACTTGGACCCGGACCGGACCGTGTAAATTTGGACCACGGTCCTAGCACGGATTTGAGCCAACAACAAAAAATAGGACCTGCCGGACCTGGACCGTTTAAACCCGTAAACCCGTGTGAACCATGAGAACCGTGGACCGGCCAGTTCTAGACCGGACCGGACCATTTGAAAAACACTAAGGGTATGTTCGGCGCACTGAGAGAAACGGGAATGGGCATGAAAATAGCAAATTTTTGAACTGATTAAAGTGAATTTTTTTTTCCCACGAGTACAGTAAAAACCGAACAGGCGGGAATCAGATGGGTCCTATGTCGGATTTGAGTGTCCCCTAACGGAGCTGATCCCGTAGAATATTCACCTCGGACCAAAATTTATATAGGCCATAGGGAGGTCCGCTTTGAGTTTCACGTGAGATTAAAATGCACGATTTTGATTTTCAAATCTCATTCTATACGGTCAGTTATTACATTCGATCTGAATTCGTAGAATTTCATATTCCAAACGGGATGTCGAGTTAGCATGTTTGGGTAATAACTAATAACGCCGTGCTAGCAGGAAATTCGGATCCAGTGAAGTAACTCAATTTTTGGATTTTAGATCGAGACCGTCTGAGTCGAATCTGCGAAATTTATTTTGAAGTGAGTGCACATATTCCGACGACAAATTTGAATTTCGAGACGATCTCGAGCGACGAATTCGAATCGGACAGTTTCGATCCAAAACTCAAAAATTAAGTTACTTTAGGGGATCCGGACCCGCTAGCAGGTGCGTCTGAATGACTAGTGAGCTAACTCTAACTCTTGCTAATTAAAGAGCTCAGAAGATCTACTTTTTCATTCAAACACAAAATAACGAACTATTTTTTCGCTAACAAAAAACTTGTATATTCAATCAGAGAATGAATTTAAAATTTTAAACAAAAAATATTAGTTTGTAGAGAAACTCTATAAGATAATTTAACAAAAATTTCCTGGAAATTTCCCTTTAGAGAAGAGATTAGGACACAAAATTTCAACAAACCTGTCGTTATTCTTTGTTAGAATGAGAAGACTTCTGAGTTGACCCAATGACTAGTAGTCTTCTCTTCCATACCACTCGAGATTAACATTAATCCATAATTAAAATAATTACATATGTTGATAGGATTGAAACATTAACCGGATGCCCTAAATATAGATGGCCCACATGCACAACGAGACAAATTTGGTGGCCCACATACACAACGGGACGAATTAAATTTGGTGAGGCTATATGAAAGTATGAATGCTGTTATTCTGTGGTACGTTCAGATTTTTAATGCCCTGTAGTGAGTCATTATGTAGACCATCAGCTCGGATTCTCATAAAATGAAGCAGCTAATAATATGCCACACTCAATATTATGTATCATAGGCGGGACCTTGAGCGCTTCGAGGTTTCTGCCTACCCTAATTAACTTTTTAATGCATACCGAGTTACCGACTCGGAAGAAAAAAAGCGAAGAAATAATCATATAAGCTAAACGAAGTCGATTTTTTCATGACATAAAAATGAATAAATCTATTAATGTATGACATAGTGTTCGATTTGTGTAAAAATTAAACGGACGTCCATGCTCAAAATAGAAACGCTTTCAAAAAGAAGAATAATTTATTTCAGGATCAATGTAAATGCTTGAAAAGTAGACCCTCGCATCCTAGCTAGTTTTGACTTTTGAGATTGGACGTCTGCAGTGTTAGCATCCGTTTCATTTATACAAATTGAGTATCTGTCATGTCATGCATTTATTTTATTGGAGAAATTTGATGTGTACCCCTCAAAAACTTGAATACGTATTTCTCCCTCTAAAATTTATAATAGCATATTTACCCTTCTAAATTTCAAAAACTCACAAATTTACTCAATTTTTATGTCTTTTCTATTAAAACTCATTTCAAATTTATAAAGTATCCATTTTACTCTTCATTAAAAAAATAAAAAATATATAATATGCTTTAGAAAAATGTCTGTCTTCTAATTGAACGGTTTTCGAGGGCAAATTGATTGTTTTTCTACTTCTGACGCTAACTATAAACAAAGACAGAGAAATGGAAAAATATAAATTTTGTACTATTTCTTGTGTATTATTACATGGCTGCTATTGTCATCTATTATAGACATTGATCTAAGTCTTAACTATTATGTTACATCATGCTCATGCTAACTGCCTATTACATCTCTAATTGAATTCGGTTATAACAAACTAATCTAGTCAATGTTTGACTTTTCTATTACATCTTCTATTACTAATACAATGACATTTAGGTATATATTCGTGTAAGCATCAGAAATACAAAAATGACCTATATTAACTTGAAAATCGACCACAAATTGATCATTTCTCTACTTCTGACACTTTACACAATGACATTTAGGTATATTCTTGTGTAAGCATCAGAAGTACATAAAGAAATGACCTATATTAACTTGGAAACCGACCAATTAGAAAGCTGACATTCTTCTGAACGCGATATTACTTTTTATTTTATTTTAATTAAGAGTAAAATGGGTACTTCATAACTTTAAAATGTGATTTAATAGTAAATAAATGGATAAAATTGTGAGTTTTTAAAGTTTAGAAGGTTATATATGATATTAAGAATTTTAGACAATAATATATGTAATTTTAAAGTTTTTGAGGGGTATACATGAAATTCCCCTAATTTTTTTAATTTTAGTGTCATAAAAAGTCGGCTCTAAACGAATACTTTCTGCAGCGAATATCACCATTAAATAGAAAATGGAAATATAATTCCTTTTTGTTTTAACTATGAAAGAAAAATGCCGAAAAAAGTAAGTTTACAATATTGAGTAATTATTTATAAAAGCTATTTCGAATTATTTTCTGATCATCATTTTAGTAGTAATTTTGTGCTTGGTCAAATACATAAATGTTCCGAAAACAAATAAAAATTGGTTTAACTAGTATGTAATTAAAATGTATTGAGGCGCTGTAAAAAACTTTTCTTCTTAATACAATCGTATGTGCAGTCTGCCCACCGACCTTAAAAAAAAACAAAAACAAAAAAAAAAATAGTTCGCTAATGTTGTTTACAAAACCAAACCGTCAATACTATTATTGGTCCAAAAAGAATTTTGGAAGCCAAACTCATAATTTAACACAAAAAGATTTAATGTTTGTGATCTTGATTCCAAATTGAGTCTCCAATTTGTTGATTTCTGAATTTCAATTTCCAAACATACAATTTAGTAAAGTTTGATATAAAGAGATTCGATTCCTTTCGGATTCTGATTCCCTTTCAGATTCCAAACATCCCAACTCCCATGAAAAACAAAAGGAGTAAATTAAGTACTAAAATACTGACACTATACTAAACTGTCTCTTAAGTTGATCGGGTGGACTACCAACTTTAGGACGGCTGTCCGGTTATTATTATAAGCTGCTGGTATGTGAGGCTAAGAGCACATGTGGTGGAATTAAATTTTAAGTGAAACTAAGGAGCATTTGTTCGGTAGAATGAGATTAAGAAAAGACGCTAAGGAGATGAGAAAATGTGTCAAGGAGTGATACGTCCTATCTCGGGAGATGAGACCGTATGGAAAGTTGGGCTGAGTTAGATTCGCCTTGCCAAAGGATGGCAGGCCGAGATGTGGATTGCGTTAGGAACTCGGGGTGGATTATGAGAGATTCGGACTGACCTGTATGATCTCTCTCTTAGTTAGAAATTGCGTCCCCCGTTTCATGGGGATCGCTGCCTTATATAGTCCAGCCATAACTGCCATCTCGGGCATTTATAGGGAACGTGGGCAGTTATGTCAACCGTTACTAGGACGTGGGCATTAAGCTAGCCGTTTCTCCGGCTATCCTGTATGTCGGTTGGCGTGAGCCTATTTTAGGGCCATGTGATTTGAGGCCGCTGTATTGGGCCCCGGCTTAGTGAACCTTTGGGCTTTTCATATGACGTCGGGTTGGCCTCTTAGAGAGGTCCGAATCCCAGTCTTTTATGGCCCAGTTTAGAACAAGTAAAAGGGCCTGTGGAACATGGCCCTATCATTAGCCCCAGAAGTCGGAATGCATCAGCGAGATGCTTTCGACTTGAAGGTGAATAACTCGTAAAACATATTTTATTAATGTTACCTATGTTAGTGATGTATAAGTAATTGCGGGTATGGGATATCTCGGGTACCTATCTCGGATACCTATTCCTAAGTTAACGTGTTAACATATTGAGTAGCCTTAGACAACTAAGCGCGTCTTCAGACAATCTGCGCTTAATGTTGCGGGATTTTTTTTTTTTTTAAGAAGGGGAGATGGTTCCTGAGTTAGTCATGAACAAACAAAGAAATTAACATAGAAATAACAAGTACTCATTGATGTCTCGTAATCATATCGAGCCTAAATATAAGATAACATCGAAATCATACAACGCCTATGTAAAAGAAAATATCGAAATCATACAACGTCTAATTAGACTAAACATGACATGTTTTACGCAGTGCCGGGAAGGATATTCCCACGTCTGTCATGTCGCGTCTTCCAAGCACCACAGTGTCCATGCTCAGCAAAAAGACGGGTGTGATGTCGTTTCTCGGACGGTACTTAAACCATCTCGTTATCGGTGTCCTCAAAAAGGTTATCGTCGTTGAGCTCGTGTTGGGTAGCGGTGTACAAACTAGGCCCACCGGAATTACGGGATAAACACCCAGGGCACTTCCAAAACCGACGACGGGGGTCCGAACGGCCTTGGATGTCGTAGTGGTCGAAGCAACTCCACTCGTAGCACATCCGGCATTTCACCATCTCGTGCTTGGCCCCTTGGTCGTGGCATATGACACACCAACGCAACTTGGGCTCTAAATCAAATTTATAGATGTCGTTCTCATCCTCCTTAGTGATCGAGGGTGCTCCTGCGAGGGTGAGGTCGATAAGGTCGCAAATTTGGAGGTTCTCGTTTTGGAGCATCCAGTCTAAATCTTCCTCGGGAAAATGTTAGAGTAGAGTCCATCTCTCGGGCCGAGATAGGACCCGACGTGGGTTATAAGAGCGACCGCGTTTGGGTGGAGGTTGGTTGCGGCTACTCTGACCTTGGTTGGTAGGTTTTTTGGTTTTAGAAACCACTCTTTTGATAGGCATCTCGGAAGTATAGATAGAGAATGGTAAAAGGCAAAGAGTAAAGATGTGTTTTTTTACGTACGGTGAGTCTGTTATTTATAGTCGTGAGGGGCAAATATTGCCATAAATATTGTGGGCCATACTGTCGAAATAGGTAACTGCCAGCTACTTGCCATAAATGACATTGGGCATTGTGCATTTTGTACGAGATGACAGGCTTTCGTCGTTCTCGAGATGGTCAAATTCACCCATACGAGACGGCATTAAGAGCTAAAGAGGAAACACTTATGCAAAACATATATTAATGAAAACAACACGACGTGAGAACCTCGGATGAGGGTATAACATAAGCATACATGTAAACTTGAGAAGTTCATATCTTAGCGTAATTAATAAACAAAAGGCGGGCTATTCCCGTGATATTCTATAAATAGCTAAGGCTATTCATGACGGGAGCGTTTGGCCCGGCGTTCTTGATCAAGGCATTGTCTGCAGGTGAAGGATGTGAAGCGGGGATCACCATGGTTCCGAGGTGATCTTCGAGCTAGACACCCGGGGTGAAAAGCTTCTTCACAGCCGTCACAGTGAAACATGTGCTGATAGTTCCCTCGGGTTTTGCAAAAGGCTTACCGGTCCCAAGCTAGCGGGTCGTCGTCTTCTTCCTCGGGGTTGTTTATGGGTGGCTCGATGTTGGCCTCGGGGTTTTTATGTTGGGGAGATGCGTGAGGTGACGGAATGTCATCATTCTCCATTTTAAACCCGCCGTTCATTTGTTTGTTATCTGCCATCGTGTTATAGCCCAAGCTGGAAGGGATAACCAGGATTGCTGGATATTCCGTTAAAGGGAGACGGAGGGAGTATATATAGTATATCGGCATTAATTACTCGACGCCTCGTCTTCCGTTAACCGTCGTCAGCCATCAAATCAGCCATCAAATCAGTCTGGGATACGGGGTTATGGCGCAATCCCTGTATGACACCTGGCACGCGTCAACTCGGTAAGTGCCCGATGCCCTTGATTATGCGCGGGAATCGAGGCGTCTCCATGATGAAACGCGACGCTTCGTGGCCTCCTTTCGAAATTCGTGCAAGTGTTGAGCGGGAAAATGGAGACCCCTATATATACACCTCGTCCCGACCCACTCATTTATCATCGTTTATTTTGAGCAAAACAATCTCGGAGCCAAAGAGCGAAAGTAGTCTCAGTGATAGCAGAGGGAGTTCAGGGTTTTCGGGCGACCTCGAAAAAAGACGTCGGACGAAGACCGAGTTGCGAAGAAATCTCAATATAAGGTAATAATTTTTTTTTTCTTATCACCTCGGTAGTCGACCTTATATTGAATAATCCTGCATGTAGTTATTTGTATGTATTGCCGGGGTTGATAGTAATTTAGTTAATGACCTAGGTATGGTAGTGTTGCTAAGGGCCTATTATGAATTTCATAACCTCGGCAATCGATGTACATCTGTTAAGTCAATAATTGTAAGTTTTAGAAAAAGTGAGACCAGTTACCTAAGCCAAACATGTTTCTTCGTAAATTTAGAAATAGCCGAAGAACAAGACGGATCTCGGGACCAATCGTCCGGTGCTTCCGGGGAGTTGTCCTCAATATCTCATCAACCCTTCCGCCCAGGTAGGGGCAAGAATTTGTATGGTATGTCTCCCCCTCATCCCGACAACTTGCTGGAAGGCGTTGAGGAAGAACAGTATAGTGAAGGGAATGAGGAAGATGAAGAAAGTCCACCTCGGGGTGAACTCGTTGTGGCCCCAGCGGGAACGTCTCACGGGCCTTCGAAGCCCAGGAAGAAAGTTAAAAAGGCAAAGAAAGATGTCGTTCCCCGAGATGGTTATGGAGATGACTTGATATTTCCGGTATCTGCCAGTATCCCTCCTAAATTGGTTGTCCAATGCGAAGCCTATGCTGACGCTTTTTATGAGGAACTCGTGGCTGAAACTGACAGAGAAAAATATCCGCGACATGCACTTAATTTGAGAGCCCCGGGTTCTAATGACCGAGCGCATGACTCGGGTCGCGGGATGTGCATATATTGGAAGATGCCGAAATGCGGTTTTAAAGTAAGGGTGTCTAAGTTTGTACGCGAGATATTGCGGCACAGTTAACCGCACCCGCATGGTGTTACATCATGAGTTTCAAGTATCTGTTTGATACAATGCCCGAGTTGGGGCCAGACTTCCCGAGTGTAGGGTTGTTCTTTCATTATTTCACTGTTTTATATAACAATGAGAGCCACCTCGCAATCCGGAAGCGTTCTAATGGCGTTGCGTTTTTTGACAAACTGTCAAAAGCGGATGATTGGAATCATGGTTGGGTATATCTCGAGAATCCCGACGAATTGAAGTGCTTTAATGGGGTACGAAGGATTTGGCGTCCTCTAAAAAAGAAAAATTTGATCCCAAGTTCTCTCCCATCCTCGACTTCAGATGAATTACGAATTATCAAAATTCTTGACAATTATTTCACAAGTTAGTCTTTTTTAATTTGTACCGATATATCTTTGCATCGCATTTGTTCGTTTATCTCGTATTGCCATGAATAAATTGTTAATTCCTACATACTTCTTATGTCGCAGGTCGTGATTTTATGGCACTGCCCTGGAAGGCCATTCGTCCAGTTCCTGTCTTCGCTAACCCAGAGGACGGCTTTATTAGGAAGAAAGGGGTTACGAACCCCCCAAAGCCGAGTTCTTCCAAAGTTCAAAAGACACCAAAGTCGGCTCCTACTAATCCTGCGGCAGTTCCTCCGAGATCAGCATCTAAATCTGCAACCGTCACAAAAAGCACGAAGGACAGTGCCTCCGGCTCCTCCAAACTCGGGGGGTCTCAAAAGAGAAAGGAAACCTCTCCGCGTTTAACGAGGGCAGAGAAGGGAAAAGACGTTGCAGTAGGGGAGCCTGAGCCAAAGAAACAAAAGACTCACGCTAAGATTATTTTGGGGAAACCCGAGGTGGAGGAACCCTATCAAGCTCAAGTCGACGCTGCACAGGAGAAGCTAGAGAAAATTATCTAGGACGCAGCAGGCGACGTGTGGGATCCTGCGGAGGACCATAAAGAATTCCTTGAGTCACAGATTTTCGATCAGGCGCGACATACCGGGTTCGTGTGGGGAACCGAGATTGTTCAGGGTTCCCGGATAGCATTTTGGCCCATCTTCCCGAACATTCTCTAATGCAGGACGAGGAAGATCATTCCGAGGTCCGCGCTGCGTATTCGCGGGAAATTTTTAGGTTAACTACGACCAAACACCAAAAGAAGTGGGCTGAGGAACATCCCGATCAAGTCGTGGGCCAGTTGTTGAGGTCATTGCATGACGCCGGGGTTTACTTCGGGTTCCTGAAGGACTCTTTTGACAATTGCAAGCGCGACTCCCTCGTTGTCAGTACCGATCAAGAGGCGCTTAACCAGGCTATTATGGAAAGGGGTTATTTTGTGAATTTAGCAAAGAGGAAAGACAAGGAGATGAGAGTAGCTACTGGCCAAGCCGCCGTAAATCTGGCGAAATACGAGCTTGCGCGGTATACAGGCATGAGGGCTGATGCCGAACGCAAGGAGGCCGAGGCAAAGGCGAAACGCTATAAACGCAGAGTTGAAAAACACAAGAGCAAAGTTGCTCGTCTTGAGTCCGAGCTCGGGGTCTGGACCAAGGAGTTAGAGGAGGCGAGGTCGGAAAATGCTCGTATACGGAGTGTAGCGCAGGACTTGCCAAAGAAACACCTCAGCAAGTTCCTAGGCAGCAAAGCCTTCGCGCAAGCTATTCCTTACGCGATGCTGGAGATGATGACGCATACCGTATACGAATATCTTACACACATGGGCGAGTATTACCCATTTCGACCCGAGCATGTCGGGTTCACCGCAGTTAAGCCTGAGAAGCTGGTGATTAAAGATCTCTCGGGATATGGTTGGGATGAGGAAAAGGATGTATTCCTGAACCCGGATGGCACTTTATTTAAGGAGGAGCTCCAACTCGAAAATCATCATCCTCCTTTGGGCATCGTCCACCCTTGGCCTAAAGATAAATGGCCTGAGCATCTCGATCTACCAGAAAATCCAGCTGTAGGGGATATTGAATACCTCCCTTCCGATGCCTCTTCCGAAGAGGAAAGAGAGAACACCGGGGAGGAAAACATCGGGGCGGGTAATATCGCTCAGCAAGGCGATGGGCAAGGTGAGGAAGAGGATCCGGAGGATCTTTCCAATTTACCTCGTGATGGCGGAGATGGTGTTCACGAGATGGCTAAGTCTCCTACTCCTTAAAATGTAAGTAAAAAATTCTATTATCGTGACCTCCGAGGTGTTTCATTCATGTTTAACCTTACTATTTATTGTTTCATTATAGGAAGGACCTCGGCAAGCAATGGACGCAACGTCGACCTCAGGAAGATATCTGTACCCCCGAGATGTGGGGGATTTTAAAGTTGTTGTACTGTTTTTATTTGTACCCCCGAGATGTGGGGGTTATAATAGAATTATGTTGTAATTTGATATTTTGTACCCCCGGGATGTGGGGGTTTTAACAGAACATTCTAATGTAACTCGTTTTCTTTAATTACATGTTTCTTTTCCCGAGTTGATTGATTTCAAAATTTTATCTCGATTGTGTGCTTTGACAAGCAAAATGTGCTTGATGGTATGTCCTTTCCTCCCTTTTTTTCTTTATTCTTGACAAAAATGGTCAATATCAGGGGAAAGGAATGTCGTGGAAAACGTATGCGTTACCCCGAGGGGTTTTCGATTAATGTTTCCGACATAATAAAAATGAAATCCATGTTATTGGTTTAACATCCGTCGTCCCTTAAGACTACATTAATTTATGTTGTGTATCTCGGGAATATTAATCAAGACGCATTTCGTTGCCTTAAAAGGCTTTCGTTCATATATCTCGGATCCAATAATTGAGGCACAATCATAAATAATATCATATATATATTGATAAAAGCTTAGAACCATACAAAAACTTGTATCTCGGCCTAAGTAAAATACATGGGATATAAACAAAAAAGGCTTATCTTGCCCAGAGCACGTCGTGCTATGTATGAGGTAGAACCCCTTTAAAATAAAATGAAGCATATCATACATTGGTGTAGAATTTCCGGAGATGACAAGCGTTCCATGGACGAGTAAGTATGAAACCAATCGGGTCTTCCAATTCGTAGGCGCCTTTACCTCGTGGGCGAATGACCTTGAAGGGACCTTCCCATTGAGGAGCAAGCTTGTTGACATGTTTGCCAGTTGCTTCCACAGTTTTGAGTACCAAATCTCCCGGTTGGAATGCTCGAGGTACCACGTGTTTGTCAAATGCACGTTTAACCCGGCGTTGATATTCCATGGTGCGGATGCGGGCCTTCTCCTGACCTTCTGTGATGAGCTCGAGTTCAGCGGCACGCGCATCACGGTTCTCTTCAGTGGAATATGTCAAAGTGCGGAGAGATGGTTCCATCAACTCGATTGGGGTAACTGCTTCCATCCCGAACACAAGAGAGTAGGGTGTTTGTTGTGTAGCCTCCCGAGGTGTCGTGCGGTAGGCCCACAAGATTTCATCGAGCATGTCGGGCCAGTTCTTTCTGTTAGCCGCAACTTTCTTTTTGAGACCGTCCAGGATAGTACGATTGGTGACCTCGGCCAATCCATTGCTAGCAGGGTGGCTGACCAAGGTGAAGTTGTTTTGAATACCTAGGTTGGAAAGGAACGTGACGGTGCGGGCCGCATTGAACTGTGTCCCGTTGTCCGATATGAGTGCATGCGGTATGCCAAAACAACAAATGATGTTCTGTCAGATGAATTTTTCTGCTGCTTCAGCGGTTATAGTTGCTAACGCTTCGGCTTCGACCCATTTAGTGAAGTATTCGACGGCTACGATAATCCAACGGCGCTGTCTGACAGCTTTGGGAAATGGCCCGACTATGTCTATTCCCCATAAGTCAAAAGGCCAGGCCCCCGAGATAGATATCTGATCGTATGCCGGGATGTTGCTCAACTTGCTATGGTATTGGCATCGCTTACATTTTCGGACCAAGTTTGCCACATCATGCTGCATAGTTGGCCAATAAAAATTGATTCTGAGGATTCATTTGGCAAGAGTTTCGCCCCTTGGTGGCTTCCACAGATGCCCTCGTGTACCTCAGATAACATTTTTAAGGCCATCTCCTCATTTATGCACTTGAGCCAAGGTCGCACGTATCCCCGTTTATAGAGATGATTGTTGAATATGGAGTACATGGGTGCGATCATTTTCAAACGTCGGGCTTCCAACTGGTCTGTGGGTAGGACCCCTGTGTTAAGGAAATTTCACATCGGGGTGAACCAAGACTCGCCGGGTTCACTGATGGCAAGGACGGTTATGGTATCAATGCTGATGCTGGACTCCGGAACGTCCATAACAATCACGGGCCGGTCTTTGTCAAGGTTGCCCGCAGCGCCAAGTTTAGACAAAGCATCAGCTTGGGAGTTTTTGTTGCGCGAGACATGTTGAATGTCTACCTCGTCGAAGTGACTCTTGAGCAGATGAAACTACTGTCGGTATTTGCGCAATTTTTCGTCCATAACTCGGCATTCATCGTTGATTTGCTTGACTGCTAACTCGGAGTCACTGCGGAGGTGAACCTCGCGGGCGCCCAATTCTTTGGCTAGTTTAAGGCCCAGTATTATGGCTTCATATTCCGCGGTATTGTTTGTTACCGGAAATTGAAAGTGGAGAGCATAATTCAGGGTCTCCCCTTGTGGACCAGTGAGGGATACCCCGGCTCCGGCCCCTTGTAACGAAGAGGCACCATTGACATGGATTGTCCAACGTCCCTCAGACTCAGGGGGAACTCCAGAATATTCGGCGATAAAGTCGGCGAAGATCTGAGACTTCAAAGCATTTTGGGGGTGAAAAGAGACATCGAACTCGGATAATTCGAGCGCCCAAGCTAGCAATCGCCCGGATGAGTCGAAATTTGCGAATGCCTTCTTAAGTGGAATCCCGGTGTAAACCTTGATGGAATGTGACTGAAAATAAGGCCTTAACTTTCTTGCAGCTATGACGAGAGCATATGCTGCCTTTTCAATCTGGGAATACCTGGTTTCGGCATCCCGAAGTACATGCGAGACAAAATAAATTGGCTTCTGATCTCGTCCCTCTTCCCGAACAAGGGCGGCACTTACTGCATGACCCGTTGTTGCCAGGTACAATACCAGGATATCGCCCGCGGTCGGCCTGCTGAGACACGGTGGATTGGCGAGGTAGGCTTTGATTTTCTCGAAGGCCATTACACATTCGTCTGTCCATTCAAATTTGGCTGACTTACGCATGGCTTTAAAGAAGGGGAAACAGACGTCCCCGGATCTCGCAATAAACCTGTTGAGGGCGGCCAACTTGCCTGTGAGAGATTGCAGCTCTTTGAGGTTCCGAGGTGGTTCATGTCGAGGATGGCTTGTGATTTCGAATGATGAATCTCAATGCCTCGCATAGAAACCATGAAGCCAAGGAATTTACCGCCAGTCAGGCCAAAGAAACTTTTCTTTGGGTTGAGTTTCATGCTGGCCGAATTCAGTGTCGGAAAGGTTTCTCTTAAATCTCGAACATGGTCTAGGTTGGACATGCTCTTAACAAGCAGATCATCCACGTATGCCTCTACGTTTCGTCCAATTTGATCATGGAACACGGTGTTGACCATTCGTTGGAACGTGGCTCCAGCATTGCGCAACCCGAAAGGCATGACCCGGTAGCAGTATAGCCCCTAGTTAGTGGTGAAGGCAGTCTTTTCCTCGTCATTTTGGTTCATCCGAATTTGATTGTATCCGGAGAACGCATCCATGAAGCTGAGGTAAGCATGTCCCGAGGTGGAGTCGACCAGTTGGTCAATTTTGGGCAAAGGGAATGGATCCATGAGACATGCCTTGTTGAGATCAGTATAATCAATACACATATGCCAGTCACCATTGGACTTCTTGACAAGCACGGGATTGGCTGTCCATTCAGGGCATTCGACATTCCTGATAAAACCAGCGTCGAGTAATTTCTTTACCTCGCGCTTCACGGTCTGCTGCCGTTCGTCCCCCATATTACGCTTCCGTTGCCTAACTGGTTTTGAGCCCGGCTTGATATGCAGCCGGTGTTCTGCTATTGACCTCGGAATTCCTGGCATGCCGACTGCGGTCCAGGCGAAAACGGATTGGTTTTCTTGAAGGAATTTGATTAGCTCTTCTTTTGCCTGCCCCTGGACTGCCTTTCCGATGTTGAGTGTTTTGCTACCACCCAAATCGAGTTATTCGATTTCGTCTGCGGGCTCAAGGGAAGCTTTTGCCTCAGCTTTATCAACTGGATCTAGTGCAAGATTGGTGTTCGGAGGTAGAAAGTCAGTACTTGAACGCAACCGCTGTTGGTTGGTTTTTGCGTCTGACTGATCAACCTGGTGGACAGAGCCTCCTTGGCCTTAGATGGACGTCATGTAGCATTCACGCGCCACCTGCTGTTGGTCACTTTCTTCCCATATCCCGTTATCAGTTTGAAACTTGATTTTAAGGTAGGAAGGGGAGATGATGGCGCCGATTTTGTTCAAGGTTCCTCTTCCAAGGATCGCATTGTACGCAGAAGGAGCATTGACGATGAGGAAGTCCACCATGACTTCCACTGTTCGAGGAGATGTACCAAACGTCATTTTGAGTGGCATCATTCCCCGAGGTTGAAGGGCATCTCCCGTGAAGCCTATCAAAGGTGAGATATGTTGTTAGAGGGTGCAAGTGTTGAGGCCCATTTGCGTGAAGGCTGATAAATACAGGATGTCTGCTGAGCTTCCCGTATCAACCAACACCCTCTTAACTCTGTGAGTGTTGATCTTGAGATTAAGCACCACGGGGTCATCGTGTGGGCTAGAAATCTCACCTAGGTCCTTCTCGGAGAAAGATATCACTTCTTCAGGCCGAGGTCGTTTTTTGTCGGTCATGGTTTCAACCTGTAGAACAGTGGAGTATGGTTTTCGATTGTCGCGAGGTAAAAAATTTCGGATGGTACCGCGATGGCCACCACTGATTACGTTAATGACAGGACTGCTCTGCCGCTCCGGGCGCCTTGTCTGGGGACCATCTCGGGTTTGGGGACCATAGGGTCGTATTACTGAGCTGCTCGGCCTCGCCCCAGGGGGCTGACTGTGGGAGGGGTTCCCTGTAAGCGGGGTTACCAAAGGAGGTGGTGTGATCGTTACTCCTGGTGGGGTCGTCACCCCTGGCGGGAGCGGGATTGATGCGTTTGGATGAGCCATCTAATTCTCTGAGTTCGAGCTAGGCGTGGCCCCACGGTGGTTGATACGTCCTATCTCGGGAGATGAGGCTGTATGGAAAGTTGGGTTGAGTTAGATTCGCCCTGCCAAAGGATGGCAGGCCGAGATGTGGATTGAGTTAGGAACTCGGGGTGGATTATGAGAGATTCGGACTCTGACCTGTATGATCTCTCTCTTAGTTAGAAATTGCGTCCCCCGTTTCATGGGGATCGCTGCCTTATATAGTCCAGCCATAACTGCCATCTCGGGCGTTTATGGGAAACGTGGGCAGTTATGTCAACAGTTACTGGGACGTGGGCATTAAGCTAGCCGTTTTTCCGGCTATCCCGTATGTCGGTTGGCGTAAGTCTATTTTAGGGCCATGTGATTTGAGGCCGCTGTATTGGGCCCCGGCTTAGTGAACCTTTGGGCTTTTCATATGACGTCGGGTTGACCTCTTAGAGAGGTCCGAATCCCAGTCTTTTATGGCCCAGTTTAGAACAAGTAAAAAGGCCTGTGGAACATGGCCCTATCAAGGAGGCTTAACCCAATACAATTAGTACCTTAAGAATCTGGATAAAAGGAGCAAATTTTAATCCGGACTAAGGAGATATTGTTCGGTGAGATTAAGAAGCTAAGAAGTCTAAAGAAGGTTTGAGTGCTAAGGAGTTAAAGGGTCCCGTGCAACACTTAAAAAATTCATATCATTCAACTTCAGAAAAACATTATATATTGGCATAAATCTTAAAGGGTCCCGTGCGTTATAGGTTTACGACGTATTGATTATGATTCTAATCAGACGGTCCAGATTGAACTCAAACGGTAAGGCATTACAATTGACACTATGTTTAATAAGCTAGAGCCTGACTGCGTAGACGTATTACAATTGAAAACCATGTCGGAGCTTGTGACAAAGATTGTTTGGACCCTCACCATCGTGTGAAATGAAACTAGAAAATTAAGATTGAGGAACATGAAAAATCAATTGTAGTATAATTTCACATTATAAAATTTTAATTTATAGGGGAAGGTGAAAAATCAATTGTAAGTATAATTTCACATTATAAAATTTAAATTTATAGGGGAACGGGGATTAGCTCCTGGCCGTGATCGGGGGTGCCTAGTGCCTACATGAGTTAGGCTGTTATGCAGTTGTTTATCATTTTGTCATAATTTTTTTTTTTGAAATAAAAATGAAAATCAAATCTTTTAGCTTTGAATATTTACGAAAAAAAAATTCTACCGAATTTTGAGTCTGCATTACCTGCTCAAGAAGCAATATCATTAGAACTGGAGTCAAAGATGATTCCAGTGTTTTTTAATGAGATATTTTAAGCGGAATGAGAAAGAGTAATAGCATACTACATGATGCCTCCAGTTATGCGACAAATGGACCAGCGTTTCAGCCCAAACCAGAGACGGTTATTGAAGATTGTTAGAAGTTGTTAGGCTCTGGTTTGTTAGAGATAATAGTATCATTAGGCTATCTGTTAGACTGTTACAATAACAGTATTAAGACTAATGTGAAGATTAGCAATGATTAACTAATACTGTTAACTGATTAATGATATTATCTTCAATCTCCCTCCCCAATGTGAAGATCTATTAATTAAGACTAATCAATAATCAACCGTCTCAATATAGACTTTAATCTACTTGACGATTTTTTTTTTAATATTACCTTGGTAATCACGTTAGTCACAAAATGTGGGGCAGTTCAGTGAGCATTGACCAAATTTGATCAGATATTTGATGAAGACGTTCGATACACACTAAAGTTCGTGCTCATTTTATCTATACGAATATTAAAGTCCTTTACACAAATTTTTATAGTATCGGACCGAACATCAAAACCGACATCGATTCCTAGTCACAAAAGCATATCTAGCTATAAAATTTCGAACGGGCTATCATACAATGGCTTTAATACCTCGTTTTTGAATCTTTTGTTGGATGGGCCTCGGATCTAGCGTACATTTATGGGCAGTAAGTTTAGGTACAGAGTTAATAAGGTTTGGCCCAAGAACATATTGCACTGTAAGGCTGTTTTTCATGTAATATAATGAATTTGAGGCAAAATCACTAATTTTCAAAAAGAAGCCCAAATACCTTTTCAAAATGATCAAGGCCCAAAAAGAATATATTTATAGAAAGAGAGAGGAAGACAAAATCTCGATAATATGTTGAATCCTTTAAATTTAATCCATTACATATTACTGATTCTACATATGCTACAACTGATTTGACGGATCATAATCATAACACGCATACACACCTATAATGCATAAACCCGTTATAGCTCTTTTAATTCATTAGGAATATTGATTAGTTATTGGATAGTTACAGCAAACCTTTGCACTTTGAATTCTTTATAAAATAGTATTTGTACAAAAACAGTGTTATAACGGAGTCCGGCTAGTATGACATCGGTGTCATATGACACCAACTACAAAATTGATTGGATAGACTTCAAACGACTAATTCAAACCCATTTACTTTATTAGTGATGCATTTACATGTAAAATTTTATATTTTCTAGTTATTTTAGAATCAAATTAAGTGGTAAAAATGTTGAAAAATGAATGCATTAAAATTAACTTAAAAACTCACACATTTGACCGCTTGACCTAATATTAAATAAATTCAAAAAATTATAAATTTTACATATAAACGCACAACTATTGAAATAGATCGGTTTGAACGGTTTGGATTCACTGTTTGAAATCAATTCGATAGATTTTGGAGTTGGTGTTATATAGGCTGAAATGACACTGATGTCATACTAGCCAGACTTGTTATAACGAATAACAACGTTGACAATAAAGAAGAAGAAAAAAATTAAAACTCCATAACAAAAGAGAAATTATCTAGTTCCCGTATTCAGTTCCTCAAAAATATCCCAACCTACTTTTTTTCTAACTTTCGTAACTTTATTTTTTTATCAAGTTTAAATTTTTTTTTTATTTTTTTCGTGCACACTTAATATGTTAATATGTTAGATATAAATACTTAATATGTTATATATCAACACATACGTACATGAGTATCAATATTTACATTTCAAATAAAAAAAAATTCTCTCTCATCGCCCACTCATCTTATAAATATTTTCAGAGAAAGTTTTTTTTCCATTCAATTTTATCCATATTTCCGACGATCTGTGAAGAATTTTACGAATTTAAAACTACGAACATCTTATACTCGATTTTCTCTTTCAAATGAGATCAATATTGAAGTACTTTAATTTAGATTCTATTCGCTCCGCTATTTTTTCTTTTTCTTGATATGTAATGTATAAGGACTTAATATGGTAGGTATAAATACTCAATATGTTAGATATAAATGTTTGATATGTTAGGTATAAATACTTGATATGATATGTATAAATATCTGATATTTTTTTGGATATGGTTAAAAGTTTAAAATCAATGAATTTGTTAATATTTTACACTAGCTTTTACTTTTGATATATAGTATTTATGTAAAATTAAAGTTCAACTACCGTTAACTGTACAGTTTTTTTTTTTAAACTTGATATGAAACACCAGTTATAAATTCGCTAACTACCATCTAAAAGGTAGTCAAAGGTAAATAGAATTGAAAGATTTATGAGAGACTGATACTATATTAGGTTCCATTTAAATAAAGAAACTTTTAATTCGAAAGTAATATCCGTCGATCTATTCACAGATTTGTGCTGGATCCCGTTATATCAGGTTTCATAAAAGTAATGTCCGTCAATCTGTCCAGATTTGTGCTGGATCCCGCCCAATTCAAGGAGCAAAGTGTGACTCTAATTGTATGACTGTACATGTTGCATAAGCACAAATATCAAAAAGCACTCTCACTTTCCATTCTATCTCGATCCAAATCATAAAATTACTTATTAAAAAACGAGCAGGATTCAAATATCTCGTGTTTCATGCTTCAATTGTGTCTCATATTTTTATCAACTGTCCAATATGATTTTCATATTAAAAATGTGTTTGACCAAATTTTATATATTTTTTTAATTTTTTTTACTATTTTTTAAATAGATAAAAAAAAAATTTGAACGATCCATATTAATTTTTTTTTTTCTAAAAATAATGCACCGAAGAAAATCTTAAGATCTGAGAAGCATAAAGCCGTGATTTTTATTTTTACCCCAAAAAAAAAATATTTTAATATAAATAACCAGGTTTTTAAAATATTTTTATTTTTACCCAAACCGCTAGGAATTCTAGCGGTCCGAATTAAAAATTCGGACCGCGAGGAATATCAGCGTTCCGAATTAAGAATTCGGAACGCTAGGATTCCTAGCGTCCGGAATTTTTAATTCAAACCGCCTAACCCTATCCGTGACTTTCTGTGGTAATACAGTTATCCGATTAATCCGAATAATTAATCACAGAGAGAAGTATATTTATTAGTTAAGATCAAAATTTATCCGATTTTCAAATAAATAATCAGATTAATCGGATTAAACTTATCAACGGAATAGACTATTAAACTATTAAACTTTCAAAATTTATTTAGACTATTAAACAATAATTAATTTTGAAAATCCAAACCGTTCAACATGTTCGAAATATTGAAATGTGCTTGGACACCAAATTTTACATTTTTTGGAATTTTTTTACTATTTATTAAGCCACTTTTTCAATCGCTGATCCGGTGGTCCAGAAAATTTTACTGTTTTTTACTGTTTACCGTTGGATCAGTAATTGAAAAAGTGGCTTAATAAATAGTAAAAAAATTCCAAAAAATGTAAAATTTGGTCTCCAAGCACATTTCAATATTTAGAACATGTTGAACGGTTCGGATCGGTTGGTTGGATTTTCAAAATGCAAAAAGTAGCCCGAAGTAAAGAGAGGGTTTTACTTTGCAAAGCACCGCAGCCTTACTCTTATTATATTATTATTATTATTATTATTATTATTATTAAGTAAGGATCGTCTTGTGCTTTAAATCGATGATAAGTTTTTATAATATAATTCTTTGTAATAAAAATAACTTTAGGGTTATCGGTGAATAAACTTCTAGGGTTATCGGTGAAAAATTACCATTTAATAAAATAAGAAATGAAATTTTATATTATTGATAAGTTTTTATAATATAATTCTTTGTAATAAAAATAACTTAGGGTTATCGGTGAATAAATTTCTAGGGTTATCGGTGAAAAATTACCATTTAATAAAATAATAAATGAAATTTTATATTATTTATAAGTTTTTATAATATAATTCTTTGTAATAAAAATAACTTTAGGGTTATCGGTGAATAAACTTCTAGGGTTATCGGTGAAAAATTACCATTTAATAAAATAAGAAATGAAATTTTATATTATTGATAAGTTTTTATAATATAATTCTTTGTAATAAAAATAACTTTAGGGTTATCGGTGAATAAATTTCTAGGGTTATCGGTGAAAAATTACCATTTAATAAAATAAGAAATGAAATTAAAGTTATCAGTGAATAAATTTCTACGGTGCTTTGCAAAGTAAAACCCCCTCTTTATTTCGAGTTACTTTTTGCATTTTGAAAATCCAACCAACCGATCCGAACCGTTCAACATGTTCGAAATATTGAAATGTGCTTGGAGACCAAATTTTACATTTTTTGGAATTTTTTTACTATTTATTAAGCCACTTTTTCAATCACTGATCCAACGGTAAACAGTAAAAAACAGTAAAATTTTCTGGACCACCGAATCAGCGATTGAAAAAGTGGCTTAATAAATAGTAAAAAAATTCCAAAAAATGTAAAATTTGGTCTCCAAGCACATTTCAATATTTCGAACATGTTGAACGGTTTGGATTTTCAAAATTAATTATTGTTTAATAGTCTAAATAAATTTTGAAAGTTTAATAGTTTAATAGTCTATTCAGTTGATAAGTTTAATCCGATTAATCTGATTATTTATTTGAAAATCGGATAAATTTTGATCTTAACTAATAAATATACTTCTCTCTGTGATTAATTATTCGGATTAATCGGATAACTGTATTACCACAGAAAGTCACGGGTAGGGTTAGGCGGTTTGAATTAAAAATTCCGGAGGAATCCTAGCGTTTGGGTAAAAATAAATTCGGACCGCTAGGATTTCTAGCGGTTTGGGTAAAAATAAAAATATTTTAAAAACCTGGTTATTTATATTAAAATATATTTTTTTTAGGGTAAAAATAAAAATCACGGCATAAAAAAAGACCGGAGACAAATTAAATTTAATACCCTACCTAATAACAACTACACAGCAGTTCGGACTTCGGACACCCACCATGTGGACTATACAGTTAGGTTAATAAATAAATCTGATAGGAGTATATCCACTAGTTGCTAGCTAGGATTGGTTGAAACGTATAAAACATTCATAGCCTTGAGAAAACGTTTTAGTTTGATAGTTTTGATATTTGTTTGGATTGAACTCATTATACATGTTATATATGTGAGTAGAATCAGAATGTTTTTAAAATTGTCAAAGGAATTTTAATTTTAAAGTTCATAGTATTGACTTTAATTAACAACTTCAAATCATTGAAACATATCTATTCGTAAGTGTTATTTTTACATACAAACTTAATATTTTTTAGTTAATTTAATATAAAGTTAAGAGAGAAAAAAACAATAAAAATAAATGTATTAAAAGTTAACTTATAAATTTTTTTTCTTGAACACTGAATTTTAAATTAAATTAATTTGAAATTTTTTAAATTTTAATCATAAACACATTATTTATAAAATAGATTGATTACAGTTTAAAGTTATTTAAAATAAATTCTGTTCTGTATACCTAAGCAATTAGTGACCGTTTTTTTGTTTGGCGTGGTACAGTTGATATTAATGGAAGTCATTTTCGATGTGACTCAACGTCAAAATAGATGCCCAGAAAAATCTTTGAAAGGCAGCAGATAGCTGTCAGGCTGAGAAAAACATGTTCGTCCTCTTTTGCGTGCATTTATTTGGAGTCCCAAAGTGTCCAACGATCAACGCCAGACAACTTCATTCAAGAAATACCAACCCCTAAAATACTTGATCAGTTGCGAACTTGCGATTGCTAGTTGGACATGATTGCTGCAGCCGTATCAGTTGTGCCAATTAATTCCCATCGAAGTAGGTCCTTGCTCCTTGCTCCTTAGGTGGCGGTGGGATTTTTTTATTAGTAGGGGACGATCTAACAGGTATCGGATTAAATTTAGTCTACTGTTTAGTTAGTCATAGTTATTTTAGTTATTTGATATGCGTCAAAATTTGTGTGCACTTAATTTATAAGAATTCAATGTTGCTAACATAAATCTTGATGCGAATGTGACGGCTATGATATGGCATCGGACTGAATTTGATCTTCTAATTAATCGGTTTAAGAAAAATATGTAATCTTCTAATTGGCCGATTGTGAGAGAAAATGATTAATTTTTAAGTTTTTATACTTATGAGGCACACACTAGCATATGCCTAAATACCACTGTGTATGTGTTATAATTAGAGAAATGAATTACTTGACCTTGAAAACCGATCAATTAGAAGACGTAATATTTTTCTTACACAAATTACGTATTTCTTTTAATTAAGAATAATATAAGTACTTTATAAATTTTATAACGAGTTTTAATAGAAAAGTAATAACTTAGATAAATATGTGAGTTTTAAAAAATTAGAAAGATAAAAATAATATTATGAATTTTAGAGAGGAAAATACGTAATTTGAGATTTTTTTCCTCAAAAAATTACGGTGCATTGGGCTAGGACTGTACATGAGCTGAGTTTCGGCGAGTTAGTCTCAACTCATTAAGTTAATGAGTGAGTCAACTCGAGTTAGGAATACAATAACGAGCTAAAAATATAACTTGAGTTCAGCTCATTACCAACTCGAGTTGGCTCATAACTTGTTTGACTTAGTCAAATTTCCTAGATACAATCATTCATGATGCATAGTGCAGTGGATCATGCTCTAAGTTGTTGCCCTATTATAAAATTATATTAAAAATTGATTGAAGCATGAATGAATTAAGGTCTTTCCCATCCCATGGCCCCTCTTTTTACCAATTTATGAAATACAATTTGACTTTACCAATTAAGGATTGATTGTGGCGAATTCTGCGTAACTCAAGTTGTCAATGAGTGAGTTGGAGTATGCTCAAATTTAATTCACGATTTACAAGAGTCGGCCAATTCAAACTATAATTGACTCAAGTTATAAATAAACGAGTTAAAACGAGCCGTGAGCCGTTACTAAGCGAATTACGAGTTTGTAACTTTTTTTTGCAGTCATACATTGGGCACATGTATGTTATGTTTTTTTTTCAAAAGAGAAAGTTCAGGTTTATTGTTTCTTTGGAAAAAAAAAAGTCAGGTATATTGTTGAAGGGGAAATTTTATAAATGAACTACTATGAAATTTTTTTGTCAAAATACCCTCTTTTCAAATTCTTTGACAAAATAACTCTATGGGACCCACAAAGTTAAAAATCCTCGCTCCCCTCATTTTACTCCACTCTTTTCCCTGTCTCTTCCCTCCCCAAAATTTTTATGCCTTCCTCTTTTGATTCATTTCTACACTAAGAGCATCCTTCTCTGCCCCCCTCTCCCCTTTCGAGGTTATTTTGAGTTTTTTTGTGTTGAGAACTTTCTAATGTTTTGCCAATTTTAGATGCTTGTAATTTTTGAGGGGATTTGACATCTACAGTTACTGTGATTCAATTTGAAGTAAAAAATGTTGAGAGCTCAAAATATTGTTGAAAGTTTGGAACTCAATTGGAATTTTGTTAGTCTGCAATCACATATGCTTCACATTAAACTCTAGCAGTAGCTCTAACTCTGTTATGAATCAGAAACACGTGTTATCGCAATATATTTGTCATATTTCATAGCTAAGGATAGAGCCAAAACTTTATAATAGAAATGGATCAAACAATATTTATTATTATTCTCCGATCTCTCTTGCAAAATTTATGTTATAAAATTGAAGTATCATAGATATAATTAATAGATACATCGTTTTGTTAAAATTTCCATCAAAAAATAAAAGTGAAGTTTTCATAATACTTTTTCAACTGTTTTCGTGTGTATAACAAGTGATAATTTGCAAATATATGTTATAAAATAAAATTTATATGCTTCAATCTATAAAGTAATATAATAAGAAATAAATTTTTATAACAATAAAGAATCATAGACCCAAATTAATTTTAAAATGATGACTATAGAACATCAATGTATTTACTTAAAAATGATAATTTATGCTGCCACTTTCTACAAGAAAAAAAAATCATTGAACCAATGCATTGTACATCATGGAACAAGGGGACTCGTACACAATCATATATTTTATTTTGAGCTTGATCATTTTCTGGGGGGAGCAAAGAGACATAAAAAAATGGGTGTAAAACTAAGGGAGGGGAAATTTCGTTAGTAGGTCCCACAGAGTTATTTTGACAAAGACTTTGAAGAGGGTATTTTAACAGACTTTTCTTTTCAAAGCAGGTCATTTTGTAAAATTTTCCATTGTTGAAGCTTGTGGATCTGTTTTACTTTGAAAACAGAATGTCAGATGTGTTTTCCACAAGAGTGAGGCTACGGTGCTATGCATAGCACGGATTGAGCCGTGCTACGGCTCAATATTTGAGTTTTCAAAATTTTAACGGTCGATCCGAACCGTTCAACATGATTATAAAATGAATATGTACTTGCAAACAAAATTTTACATTTTTTCGATTTTTTTACTATTTTTTTAAATAGGTAGAAAATCATTGTTTTTGGATGGTCCAGAATTTTCAGATCAAGTGATTTTCTACCTATCTAAAAAAATAGTAAAAAAATTCGAAAAAATGTAAAATTTGGTTTGCAAGTACATATTCATTTTATAATAATGTTGAACGGTTCGGATCGACCGTTAGAATTTTAAAAATTCAAATATTGAGCCGTAGCACGGACCAAACCGTGCTATGCATAGTACCATAACCTCACTCTTTCCACAAAGCAATCTAGAAGCGAACACGTGCCATCTCTCAAATTGGTGGACAAATCCTGAGTGATTTTGTTCTAAATGACAGTTGGCATTTTAATTTTTGAAATAGCAAACTAGCGCCATTTTATTTCATTATTCATTTGCAAATGTTGTGTTGTATTTATCAGGAGCTATTGCACGAAATAATATATCTATTCAAGATTGTTCTAGAACGAAGAATTGCCAACCAATTCCTCAAATAGTTCATATCCTTGAACTAGTACAAAGAGATATATTGTTGTATGTATATGTCGTATTATGAAAACCGTGACTCTTTGAAAGCATGAATTTTATTTTCTTTGTGATTTATAATTTTTCCAATATAGTTCTGCCTGACTGCCTCCGCTGCTTAGGTGAATTTTGGATTTCTAAATACAGAAACTTTTATTTGAAGCGTTAAAGGCACAATTATCAGCGATAATCAGTACGAAATTCAAATCATCACATGATGAGACAAAATATTTGAATTACAGTGAAACGGATCTCGTTTTTCATTTTCATTGATATTCTGTTAGGAATTAATTTCTTGAAAAACTTGGCTTCAATGAAAAATTGAAAAGAGTTCGATGAAATTAATTTGGATTTTAATTGAATTTTATTTAATAAAAATAGTCAATTATGTAAGAAGGATTCATTTATAGACAATAAACAAAACATCTTTAATTTCCTTTTTATTTACTTCATATACTATAATCCCCTTCATTTGGAGAAAAATGATTCATTAACGTTTATTGTCTATAAAATATATAAAGTAAATAAAAAGAATTCATTCAGCGACTAGATCCAATTTGAGACGAAACTTGTCAACTTACTCTTTCATTGCCGAAGAGGAGAAAAGTCTGAAATTGGAAGTACTTGCTCAAGGCAGCAAGCAGAAACTGCAGGAAGAGAGCGTCAGGGGAGGTGAGGGGGGCAACATCGATGCTGGCGTTTAATTTAAGCGACACCACTTCAACGTTGCACCAATTTAGAAAGAGAGCATTTTCTTTCTTATTATTGAAACATAGCTCATTTCTATGTTTTGGGATACTTCAAACCACTGCACTTTGTTATTGTGCTAATTAAGAGGAAATATAGACAAGTGGGGTCTCAAACGAATTATCACGACGTGAAAATGTTAGAAGTGGCATTAACTTTATCATTTCGGAACTGTGTTGGCGATAATCCAAGAAGGAGATATTTTTTTCTCACTCTTCACACTGTCAAATAGTAGTTATTCCAACATTTACAAGAAATAGATAATAACAACTATTTTAGCTATTCCTTATAGAAAAAATGTTATTTGAATGCATATTGCTATTCCGAATAACCCTTAGTAATAGAGTTTCAACTAAAATAAACAGTGGGAAGCTAAATTGAAAGTAGTTAGAGATATAACTATTATTACTCTATATTTTTGCATTTTAAATGATGAAAAAGGTCAGAAACTGGTAAATTTTTTCTTATATTATGCTTATGGGAGCTCAAATCATATATTATTCTTAAATCATTGTAATATTAAAAGAAATTAAAGAACAAATTAAAAAAAAATTACGAGAGGTGTTTAGCACTTCTTTTCCTCTATTAATTTTCATCTTTGTTTCTTCCCGAATCAAGGCGGAACACTATCCTATTTAACTAGATCTCCACTAGATCACTATAAATTTTGAATTTGAATTCGACTTATCAATCAGAATTTGTATGAATATTAAACTTGCTCAAGAGTTTTGACTTGAGCCGAATTGACTCGAATTATAATAAGACGGTTCGGATTCAAACTCAAAATTATACGAAGCCCCGAGGTCACGCCAGCAGCGCATCTAGAACGTCAAGTTCATCTTCGTGTTTGCTCTTGCACCGGCGATATTGACTTCCCTTATTAAAATCTGAATTGTCAGAAAAATGGTATATACCGTCGGCCAAAACCAACTGAAAAAAAAAAATTTTGGAAAGCCACCAGGCCCACCACCTTGTCATTTTCAGAATTTAGGAATTTCGTTTACAAGTAGGCACTAGGCAATTACCCTGCTCTTCCATAATATTACCATATTACCTAACTTGTTCTTCTCTGCTAATGTACAGTACACAGTTACACACTGGATTGTCGATGACTATTTATTTATCTATTTATTGACAAATATTCGGTTGCTATAATTATTGCCACTACTATTAATGTTGTTGCTAATCTAAATTGGTTTACAGTATATTATTCGAATATATTAGATGAAACCGTCATTAACAATAATATGACTAAAGTGAACAATAAATGATGATGATAATAATAACTATTATTATTGTCATTATTACTACTATTATTAATACTATTATCAATATTTATATTAAGAATAAGGCTAGTCTTTATTCAAAAAAGAATAAGACTAGTCTGCTATATGTAGCATAGTGACATGCAGTGCTATTTGTAAAATATCTACTGAATAGACTTCTAACGATGAATTCAAACTGTTGAAATCGATTATCATGAGTGATGCATTTACAAAAAAAATATAGTTTTTTAAATTCATTTAGTATAAAGTCAAGCAGTAAAAAAATAAAGATTTATAAGTTAATTTTATTGCATTTATTTTTTGCTATTTTATTACCGCTTGACTTTATACTAAATTAGTGCAAAAATTATAAATATCATATGTAAATGTATCACTCGCGAAGTGAATTAGTTTCAACGGCTTGGATTCGTCATATATATATATATATATATATTTATGAGGGAGTAGCACGGCATGTCGTTATGCTGCAGCTTAGCACGCTAGCTTTTCTCAATTAATATTTTATAGTTTTATCAAATGACATTTTTACTCTTTCGAACAATATAACAATAATATTATATTATCTAAATCCAATTCGACCAGTTAATTGTTTCGTTTTACTATTCCAATATGTTATTTTAATACTATCCGCTAATTTTCCAAACAACCCAGAAAAAATAAGAGAAAGTAACCGATATTTTTATTAATACCTCAAAAAAAAACAAATTATCAAATCTGCTCCCACCCCAAACTTATTTTTATTTCTACCCCAACCGCCCGTCTACTGGGCGGTCCAGTTTCCCCACCTGACCGCCCAGCGTCCGCTAGTGTTTTTTTTTTTTTTTTTATAGAGACAATATGAATATCAAGATGTTGAATTCTTAACGCTAAAAATTCGAATTTTTTTTGTAAATATTAGTTAGATTACTTCTTTTAAGCATATTTATACTAAAATACGCTAAATTACTTGGAATTATGTTAAATTACGTTGAGTTACACTATATTAAGTTAAATTACATTAAATTACTTCAAACGGTCATAAAACGGCGCTCGAGTGTCCGATTTCAGCAAATGACCACTTTTCGGTCATAAAAGAAGTAATCTAACTAATACATTTGCATTGTTCCTTTTTAAGCATATTTATGCTAAAATACTCTAAATTACTTGAAATTATGTTAAATTACGTTCTTACACTAAATTACTTTAAATTACACTAAATAATAATAACTTCGCTAATTATGCTGAAATACAGTAAATTATGGTAAACTACAGAAAATTACGCTAAAGTAGACCGATTATGTGTCATCTTTCATGAATCATAAAAAATAGTAAAAAAATTCCGAAAATAATAAAAATTGGTATTCTACAAGTTCATTATGTAACTAATTTACTGAGCTACTTGGATTGAATAATATAAATGAAAATCTGAATCGGAAACTTCAACTCAAGTTTTGAGGCTCTTCCCTTAGTTTTTTGGCGATTCTGAATTTCGAAATCCAACATCATAGGCACGGACGCATGTGCATTTTCGCAAGCTTTCCGAAAAGTGGTCATTTGCTGAAATCGGACACTCGAGCGCCGTTTTATGACCGTTTGAAGTTTCGTCGTCGTTTTTCGCCTTTTTAGTGAAGATATCGTCCCTATTCATATGTAATTTACCGTATTTTAGCGTAATGTAATGTAATTTAATGTAATTTAACTTAATATAGTGTAATTCAACGTAATTAACATAATTCCAAGTAATTTAGCGTATTTTAGTATAAATATGCTTAAAAGAAGTAATCTAACTAATATTTTACAAAAAAAATTCGAATTTTTAGCGTTAAGAATTCAACATCTTGATATTCCTATTGTCTCTATAATAAAAAAAAAAACACTAGCGGACCGCCCAGTTGCTGGGCGGCAGCTATGGAAACTGGATCGCCCAGTGGCTGGGCGGTCAGGTGGGGAAACTGGACTGCCCAGTGGACGAGCGGTTGGGGTAGAAATAAAAATAAATTTGAGGTGGGAGCAGATTTGATAATTTGTTTTTTTTTGGGGTATTAATAAAAATATCGGAGAAAGTAATGCCACATCTGGACAGTTTTGAAGTACCAACAAAATGTTCTCAAGTAATTGATGCGTTGATGCTGATGCCGCTGCAGACTGCCAAGTGTCAATTTTTTTTATTTTTAGAAATTAAAAAAATAAATTAGCGGAAACAAAATGGAAAATAAAATGAATTGTTTTTTTATTTCATAAATGAGACTGAACTAATGATTTGATTCCGTTGGACATTTTTAGGACCGAATTAATAGTTTGATTGATTCAATTCTAGTACTTTTCATAATTTGCAGCTTGTCTTTACCAGTTGAAACTGTGAAATCTGCAAGTCTCTCCTTTCCTTTTTCTTTTTTGCACTGCCAGATAACTCACATTGTGGAGAGAGGTATCTACCTCTCTTCAATTAATTTTTCACACTGTGTATCTGTTTGTGTGATAAAAATATAAAAATAAGTGGAATTGAATTATTGGTTTAATCTCGCTGACCTCTCTCCAATAGAATCAGATCATTGATGGTTTTATTCATTTATCCAAAAATTAATAATCAATCTTATTTTTTAATTTTTAGAAATAAAAAATGACTGATATGCTGGAAACTTTTCTTTTTCAAGATAATGAAAAGAAGGTAGAACTCGTGCCTTAGTCCCTCTGAGCATGTTATTGGACAAGGGAGGAGCCAATAACCACAAGGTAGGCAATAGTTTCTATTAAATTTTAGTGTCGACTGACAAAGACACCCATGTTCTAGTGACATGGGGCCATGGGGGTGCCACTAGTCAATAGTCATGCATATAATTATATCAATATCACATGTTCCTTTCCCATTTATTTAAATAAATGTGAAGCCCTTATTCTATAACAACATAGGAGTATCTCATACGGTAACTCACAGAATATTTAATACCCCATGAATAATATCTCCAGCAGATATTTAAACAGAAATATAATACGGCATGAGAATATCTCCTGCAAATATTTAAACAGAAATATTTATATTGCATGAGAAATATTTTCAGCAGGTTTTTAAATATGATTTTTCTCCTGCAAGTATTTAAATAAAATTATTTAATATTGCATAAGAAATATCTCCTATAGGTATTTAAACAAAAATATTTAATACTGCATGAGAAATATCTCCTGTAGGTATTTGAACAGAAATATTTTTACCGCATGAGAAATATCTCCTGCAGGTATTTAAACAGAAATATTTAATACTGCATGAGAAATATCTCCTGCATGTTTTTAAATACAGCATTTTATCTTGCAGGTATTTAAACAGAAATATTTAATACCGCATGAGAAATATCTCATGTAGGTATTTAAACAGAAATATTTAATACCGCATGAGAAATTTAAATACGGTCTTATTCATACATGTAGAAAGTCAATGCATATCGCATATGCTGCATAGGCTGTATATGCTGATTTTATTGCGAAAGTTCATTTGGGGTTTTACTACAAGTTGTTAAAAATATATACATAAATAAAATTAATTTATAACATAAGGTTTGTTCCAATCTAGTGGTTTGTGCACTTTACCGTACTCCTATAGATCATGGAGTCTGAATCTGTTGCGATTCCGAGAGGGATCGTAGGATTCTTAAATTCCGAGATCAACGGTTCAAATTTTTCTGTGCGCGGATCTCAAAAATGTTCGGAAAAGTAAATTTTCATACACGCATCTCGAGAAAGACCAACAATTAAGATTGGATCGCATGATCCTGTGATTCCCCGATAATCACAGCAGATTTATTTTCTAGATCGTGGGTTCAAACCTTCACAAATATAATTCTTTTATGTGTCTTTTTCGAGTTTGGCAGCAACTAGCAAAACTCCGTATAGAAGGAGCTACATAACATTCTGAAACACGACAGCCTATCACATACATGTATGTAATCCATGTGGCCGCATTTAACATTGCTTTCAACCGATTAAAGTTATTTTGGTATCTATTTAAAATATAAAGAAGGTCCATTTAGAGACTCGTGTCAGATCAAAATGTACGATTCATAACCCATTTTGCACGGTTAGGTATTGCACTAGATCTGAATTCATAGCGGAGTCCATCTTCTTCTTGTAGTGTATGATTGCATTAAGTTAATTAAAGTCGAGTCAAAAAATATTTCAGACTAATTTAGAAGAAGGTTTGTTTTTTTAAGTAAAAATTAAAGGTCAAGTTATTTAAATATTTAATATTCACAAGAAGATTTTTCTATTTAGATTTCAAACTTGTAATATCTCATACAGAGAGCATCGCCTTTACCACGAAACCAAAGACTAATTGTCATGAAAGATATATTTTAAAATTTTTGCAAACTTAATTTAAACGGTTCAGATCTAATTTGATAGAGTCCCATACCTTTCCTGATTTGAATTATCCACAACACGTGATTCATTTGAACGCATTCCTCAATTTTATTTACAAAACAATAATTTTCGGTCCTATAATTATTGTCCATATTATTGTTGTGGTTGCTGCTAATCTAAATCACTTAATATATTATTCGAATATATTAAATGATAACGTCATTAAATTAAATAATAATATGATTAAAAGTGAACAACAATAATCTAATTCAAAAGATCACCAAGTTAGCTTTTTTTTGTTTTAATAAAAGGATTTCTGTCATTAAATTAATATGAAAAATGCGAAACCAGCAACTATAAAGAGTTTGAAGTAATATAAACAGTAGGAAACGAAGTTAAAAGTGGTTAGGGATGTTTTTGGTATTTTTTCATTTTTTTTTAAATGATGAAATTCAGAGACTCATAAAATTTTCTTTATACTATGTTTATGAGAGCTTGAATCATATACTTTTCTAAAATCAATCTAATATTTTATCACTTGACTTATCTATTTGATTTGAATTGATAGTAGTTTTCTTATCTATCTCATTTGTCATAGAATAGTTATTTAGTTTTCTTATTTTAATTGAAGATTGATCTTCTTCCCAAATCAAGACAGTTCACTTTTTAATTTTTTATTTAACTATATTCTCACCGGGAACCATGCTAATAATAACGGATTTAATAGAGCGGCAGGATGATTAAGTAACTCTCATAAATACAAATTAGTAATTTATTCTTTATACATAATAACTGTTATAAGTGTTCGTATGATTCAGCCACCCTCATAACATGTTAAATGTAAGATAGTAACTTTTAGTGATTAGAACTAAATTTTATCACCTGAAAATTTTGAATTTGAATTTGAATTGTTACGCATTACATAATTGTAGATGGTTCAGAATTATATGAAAATAGTGACTTTGTACCTTTAGTAAAATAATTTAAAAAATATATAAAATTTGATCTCCAGACACATTTTAATATGGAGAACATATTGCAATTGTTTGAACTTTAAAATCGTAAAAATTGACTTGTTATAACTTAAACTAAAATAATGACATTATATTGTAATATTAGCCGAACTCATTTATATTTAAATTTATTGGTTCTGCCGTGCAAGTGTATTAGAATGCTCAAGTTCTCTGTGATTGATTTCGAACCAGCGATATTTTGAGTTTCTATAGAAAACCTGAATTGACAGAAAAACATAGTATATACTGTCGGCGAAACAAATAGAACAAGAAAAGACTTTCAAATGCCACCAAATCGTCATTTTCCCAAATTTGGGACAGGAATTTCGTTTACAAACAGGCAATTACCCAGCTCTTCCGTAATACTTACCAAATTACCTAATTTGTTTTTCTCAGCAGATGTACACAGAAGAGTCGATGAAACAATAGAGTTTTTATGAACATTAAAATTTGAAAAAACTAGACTCCTGATTTTTTTTATTAAGAAAAAAAAAATACCATCCGCTAATTCTCCGAACAATCCAGAAAAATTTACAGAAAGTCATGCCACATTTGGACAGTTTTCAAAGTACCAACAAAATTTTGGAATATTTCGGCACCAAAGAGGATACTAACTTTTACAAAATGGGTTTCAACTCATTTATCATTGTACGTATTTTAAATAGAAAGTTTCAAATAAATTTGGGCTTTTTCTTTGAATCGGTTGATGCATATTTATATTAATTGTTTCAATACATTCAAATATATCTAATCTAATTGTTTAATAAAATTGGACTCCCAGATGTTTTTTTAAAGGAAATGCAATCTGATCTTAATTAACTGTCAAAGATCAAATGAATTGTTACAGTTGTCCATGACTTTATAAACGAATCTGTTTAAGTATATCCAAATATTTGTTTTCTTAGTAAAATAGGGGGTCAAGGGATTTGGCCCATATTTTCATTCTCTTAATGGGTTTAGTTACAATATAAAATAGTCATAAAATATATATAAAAAATAAAAGAAAAAGAAACAGAAACACCTATACCGCCATCCGACTAAGTAATTATTTTGAAATAATGTAATTATGGAAATCGGGGTTGGTCTGATAAATATTAAATCAAATCCAGTTAAATGTCTGATCAGATCTATTCTACAAAGGAGGTGGACAAAAGTTAGTTAGATTTGTAGGGTACGTTTGGATCGTGCAAGAATTAGTGTAAAAATAGTGACATTTGTATTAGTGGTTGAGAATAATTCTAATTTGAGTAGTTTGAAAATAATACTAATATAAATTGTCTGTGTAAATTTATACCAGTGTTGTAAATAACGGTATGCATTCGTCGGACGGATAGAGTACCGCCAAGCAGTCACAACCAATAACTAATCGGCTGATTAATCAATCTAAACGGCCATTTTTACAGCACTGTTTTATACCAATCATAATCCCATATCATGAGTCGTAGACTTTTAGGAAATATGCACTTTATTAAAGAAAAATAGTTATACGCTGGGTACAATGCACGTGCCACATATATGCGTCACAAAATCAAATTGGAACTAGGCCATACTTTCAAAAAACAGCATACCATTCAATTCTAAATAGGGTTATTCAAATGGGAAATTCAAAGTTTGGTCTACATGCGTCAGGTCGGAATTTTAAACTTCGGACTTTCATGTTTTCATAGTTTCCCAATCTTGTTTCTCAATATCTTCTTTTATTAATTATTTTTCTCGACATAAAAAACAGCCTAGAGCCTAGAGGAGAGGGCACCTTAATCAAGTTATTTTAAATTCAAGATATACTTTAGTAAAAATTAGAGTTAAACTACTTAATTATTTAATATTCACAAAAAATTTTTTATTTGAATTTTAAACTTACAAACTCTCACACAAAAAATATTATCTTTACTATTAGTCAGACAGCTGGTTCTCGTTTTAAATTGAAGATGAATTATGAATTTTAATATAATTGTTTTAGTTCATATTAGAGGATAACAGAAGAAGTTAAGAATTGACCAAGTCAAAGGAGGTGGACAAATGTTACTATGTTAGTTAGATTTGTAATAAACAGACAGTTCGCTTTAGTTAGTTACGATTCTGTGTAGAAAAACTGCTGCCTTGATAAGGAGCTTTCTGTATCAAATCAAATCAATGAAATACAACTCTATTTCTTTCTTCCTAAAATCCATTAGTTCAACTAAACAAGGTACAAATATTAAAAAAAATTTATAGATCGCAGAACAATATTCTAAGACGTAAAATACGGTGGAGAAAAACATCCGTCTGAATTATACCATACAAAATCCAAAATTCCATATTCAGCCTTTTCGCGTGAGCCAGTGACCTCCATTATTTCGGCCCAGAATCGGCTGGAACATTAAATTACAGCCCCAATGGCATCTTCGTGATTAGAATGAACTATAGTGGCACATTACAGATTATAACCCGTGTTGGAATTACCAGGCTGAAAGCGACCTCCCGTCCGTTGTCCGATGCCACATGCTCGCATCTTTGCCATCCAGATTTTGGGCTAATGTGTTAAGTACGAGTTTCACATATATGTAACGAGTCATTTCTTATTTCAATTGACTCGTTTTACAAATGGAGATGGTGATGCGTAACATGATATATCGAATTTTATACATCACGCTGGGTGTTTCTTATTGCCGTGAACCGGAATTTTCCTTTTGCAAGAGGCAAAATTTCTTTCTTTCGCTCTAGAAGCCGCTGCCCGCTGCACGGTCTAAAGTCTAAACTGACTGACTCTTATACTGTACAGTAGCGCGTACGCAAAAGAACAATTTAATCGGTTTGCATCACCAATCCTTTATCTCTGTTTCGTTTAGATCTTCGAATCTATTTTGTTGATTCGTTGCTTACCTCTTTCCCTCTCGCTTTCAATCAGACTTCAGTCCCAAACAAGCACTACCTCTGAAGAGAGAGAAAGAGGGAAACGGCCACGTCAAATAGAGAAAAGGAGACATGGTGGGATCCGATGAAGCATCGGGGGCCGCCGGAAGGATAGCGTATTCGGCGAGAGTTTCAATCTGGGAATCACTTAAGGCATGTGGGTTCTTTCACAAGGAGATCCCAAAGGAAGAACTTAGACAAAAGATCGTGATGCCCAAGTATCTTCGTGTGGCTATGCGTACAGCTTCCACGACTAAGGATGTGTCGGCGGCAGTAGAGGCGGCATCTAGTGCATTGGTTGGTGACGAGGAGCCCATGGTGGCGCCTGAGGCACCACTGGTGGTGTTTGTCAACTCGAAAAGTGGGGGCCGCCATGGCCCAGAGCTCAAGGAGAGGTTGCATGAACTTATGAGTGAAGAGCAGGTCAGAAATATTTCTGTTTTTTCACTATTTGATTTATCTGCTGTTGAGTGTATTTTTTGTTTTTATCTGGAGTTTATGGTCTAATTTCTAAGTTCTGGTTTTGGGCAGTACTTTTACTATTTTTTTTTTCCCTTTTCTATTTTGAGCGCCGACGCTTAACGTTGGTTATGAGGATGGGCAACATTTCTTAAAAGATTTTTCGAAGAAAACCAGTGATCTGATATTGCACTTTACGCTAAACAATGCAAATTCTCGAATATTGTCTAAAATTAAATTACTCATGTAGGATTTCTGTTTGTTTTCTCTTTGGAACTAATTTTGACCTATGTTGTCTCTAACAACGACCCGGGTTCCTAGGGGTCAAATCTACGGTTGATTATGTTGAGCATGCATCTTGTCATTTCAAATTGGGAGGATGTATTTGATGGTTCCTTTTGTTGAATTAGTGCTTGCTTAATTGATTTGCTGGTTTTGATCTACTTTCGGAATCAATTGTATTTTTTTCCCGATAGTTTAGAACCAATTTTTGATTGATACGCTTTAGATCAATGAGATTAAGAAATTAAGTTATCAAAAACCTATAGTACCATAATCTAAAAAATCTATAGTACCAGATGCAATACTAAAGGCCATTGTTCAAATAATTAATTCGAAGCTTTTTAATGCTCAGCTTCTTCGACTGCGTACGCTCTCCGTTTATGACATTCTCGGACATTCACCATACAGATTCCAAGGATTTGTTTCAAATGCCTTGAATGGTCTAAATATTAAATAAATGAAATTGTTGTGGGATTGGTCAAAATAATATATTTTTAATAGTTTTAGAATGGTTTGATTGACCTTATCTTGCTCACTACAGGTGTCGTTTTGGTTCTCATTGTTTTTTTTTCGCTCATTAAAAGACAATATTTCACAAGCTGGCCAAAGGTCTTTTTTATTTTTATTTTTTGAAAAATAGTTAGATTAAGAGCAATATTTTTTTTTTGCCAGTAGATTAAGAGCAATATTGTTTCCATCCACGTCTTCAAGTATAATTACAGGTAAACTATAAAAATAAATAGCCTGGAAGGTTGACAAAGTTTCTATTCAGTTTTTGGGGCCCGCAGGAGCTGGGTTGCACGCGTTGATTCAAAGTTTCAAACTGCTCAACATGATCTCCATATAAAAATGTGCTTGGAAACCAAATTTTATATTTTTTGAATATTTTTACTATTTTTTTTTGTAGGTACATGGATGGTCCAAAATCTTGTGAAAAACAGTGATTTTGTACCTTTCTAAAAAAATATAAAATTTCGTCTCCAAGCACATATTACAGCATAATATGAAGATTATGTTGAATGGTTCAGATTGACTGTTTGGACTTTGAAAATAAAGATAAGGATGTGAGGCATGATTGGGGAAAGAGAACAATGGGAATACTACTCTTATTATAATGTATTATGTAGACCATATAGTGCACTTTTCTAAATTGAAGAGAGGTTGAAAATATTTTTTTGGTGTATCTTTTTTACCCTGTGTTAACTCCTGTTTGTTCCAGGACTTGCTAATTAATTTTGTGTTGGTGCAGGTTTTTGATCTTCAAACTATTAAACCACCTGATTTTGTTGCATATGGATTGGCTTGCTTGGAACAAATGGCTGCTCAAGGTGATGCTTGTGCAAAGGACACACGTGAAAAGTTGAGAATTGTGGTATGCTATTTGATTCTAAATCGAGCCTGAGAGACAATCTTGCTCAATATTTCACTTAAATCACAAACTTAGACCTGCTATGTGGTGCTTAAGGTTTTTGTTCTCTTTTAACTTCATATAATCCCAAACTACTTGGCTTACAAATATAATATGGTTGTGTCCGGGGGTGGAGCCAGAATTGTGATATTTGGGGTGGGGGATGGGTTTGTAGCTTGGCATGCAGGGTGACTAATACTCTCCAGCACCGTCGAGAATACCAATTTGCTAAAGGACAAGAAACTATATGATAGGGAATTTTTGTATTAACGGAACTTTTTAAAAAATCATTAATTTATAATAAAAAACTCAACATGTTTTTAATTTTCTACATTATGCTATACTGAGTTTTCTTTACTATGATTCTCTAGTTTCGTACAAAAAGTCTTTATGCAAAATTTAAGTGATTACTTAAACTAATTAACAAGATAGAAGGGTTTAATAAACAACTCCACTATTATTATTTTCTTTATCTTTGCTTTTGACTCTACTAGTAAACATTGCCTATTTCTATTCCTATAAAAACTTTATACATATGAATGTTTCTACTATATCTATTATGCTCACATGTGTTTCTTATCAATATTTTTCATCTCGAGTTTTATTGGGGTGAGATGTCAAGTTGGCATTTGAAATACAAATATATTGGAATACCTCAACCTTCTAAGCAATTTCCTTATATAAATACAAATATATTGGAATATCTTCTGCATTAAAGTAGTCTAAACCTTCTTTTAAACTGCGTGTATAATTCCATATTTTTTCTTACTAATCTTTTTACCGATCTGAGATGTACACACTTTTGATATTTGTATGTTCTTTTTTAGGTTGCAGGAGGCGATGGTACTGTGGGTTGGTTGCTGGGAAGCCTCAAAGACCTTTATGAGAGCAAAAGGGAACCGGTTCCTCCGACAGGGATTATTCCTCTTGGTACCGGGAACGACCTTTCAAGAACATTTGGCTGGGTATGTGTATATTCTTGTTTGACCACTCTCTTTTTTTAGACTTATGGATTGCTCTAGTAATAGCATTTTTGTACAGGGTGGTTCTTTTCCATTTGCCTGGCGGTCAGCTGTGAAGCAACTACTCTACAAGGCAGTGAAAGCGCCTATTTGCCGGCTTGATAGGTGAATTCTATTTCTTGTTCCAAATTTGGTCTATCATTTCAGTTGGTGTGGTTGCCTTTATCCTTTGAATTAAAGAATATTTGTCTGATTTTGAATGTGGGTCTGGTTGCACAGTGATGGTTGTGTTTGATGCTTTGTAATTTTTGTCTACATTATGTTTGGGACTAAAGGCTTGGTTGTTGTTGTTGTTGAATTGAGGTCTGATTTGGATTAGTGGCCTAACATAGGAAGATTGCTGATACCGTACCGAGAAGGTCTGTAGCGGCATAGACAACTGAAATTTTAGAGTAACAAAAGTTAGATCTAAATTTTAACCTTTTAGCCCCTAACTTTGGAATGTATATGCAGTTGGCATTTAGAAATTGCAATGCCAGAAGGGGAGCTAAAAGAAAAGCCGTACTCAATCAAGCAAAAGGATAAGGTTTGTTCAATCTATTTAAAACTTGGGATAATTTCTAAAGCAAAGCTTTCTGCAAAAGTGCATGCCTTTTCAAGTACTTTATCATTGAAAATGTAACTTGAACTGTTGAATTAACATTTTCTATGTTTTATCGAAGTATCTGATAGTCATATGATTACAGGAGATGGAAATCGAAGGAGAGATGCCTGAGAAAATTTCTTGCTATGGAGGAGTCTTTTATAACTATTTTAGTATTGGTGAGATCATTTTTGAAGGATTTACCAAGCACCCTTTCTCTTTTCACATGCAATATTTTTTTATTTTTTATTTTTAAATTTTGAACTAAGGTCTTGCAGCAAGGCTGGGCATCCACAGAGATATCAAAATTTCCTTTATTCTAAAAACCAAACCCTCCCAAGTGAGTCCATTGTCTCCCTGGAGACTGATCCCCTGAAATTCCCACCCCTTTTTGCGCCTTTTTTGCTCGACACCTTGTTCATTCGAGTGCAGTGTTGATGTGCTTGTACTGAAGAGTAAACTTTGTTAATTTATTCCTGCTTATTATAAGATATTAACATGCATATCTATTGCATAAAGGAATGGATGCTCAAGTGGCCTATGGATTCCATAATCTGCGTAATGAGAAGCCTTACCTTGCACAGGGCCCAGTTGCAAATAAGGTATGTTACATGTGCTAAAATGACATGTCTGCTTAGAAGGCATGATTGCCACATTTTTACCTAAATTAGACCAGGGAGTTTTATATTTTCTATCTTGGGCCATATATTGTGTATCTTGTAGGTACTGTTACGTTATGTAGTGGGCTGTGAGAACATTCTTATATTTTCTTGCCTGCCTGTTGGATACACTAGCTATACTAATTTTCTCTATATATGTATATGTTTTCACCAAAATGTAAATTTTACCTTCCTATTATTAGTTGATATATGCTGGATACAGCTGCACCCAAGGGTGGTTTTGTACGCCTTGTGTGGCTACTCCAAATTTAAGGTAACCTCTCTTGTGATTTAACCTCAAAAAAAAAAAACTGCCCTGCACTAACTCAAAGCCAAACTGATTATTTCTAAATATCAACTGCCCAAATGCAAATCAACTTGTTATCAGCTCAAGCCTGACCCAGCAAAACCCGAACTCCACCAGGTCCCGAAAACCAGAGACTTGTAATAAAATCCAAACTGAAACCCCAGTCTGAATGAAAAAGATAACTTGACCTGACCCTGAAAACTCCGATTTTTTTTTTTTCCGTAGCATAAGCGAATATCAAAATTTCATCTTTCCCATCAATCTTAGACAATTTTGTTTGATACCACAACAGATGAATTATTCAGTGGTATCAGAACCAACTCTCATAACACCAGATTTCGACCGCTGAATAATTCAGCGGTTGTGGCATACAACGAAATTGTCCTGAAATCGATGGCATAGGTTTAATTCTTTTTTCTTTTTTGCTGTGAATAAAAAAATTGGCTGAAAACTCATCCCTAACTCCTAATAAACATTTCAGAATGGTCACCGAATCCCGACTAATCTGATATCTGACAAGACATCCTAAATCGGACAGAACCTGATATGGAATGACCTGACACCAGGAATTGAATTTTATTTGAAATGATCAAAATTTCAGAACCAAAGACCTGTATTGAGCTTGATCCAAGCCTCCTATTTGCACCTCTAATCGTACTGTTGGCTTCCTTTTTAATTAGACAAATACTCATTTTGATTTGTTCTGAAATAATGATTACTTTAGTATGCTCTTATAACATTGTTGTTTGTGCGACACTATGCAGGGGTCTTAAGAATATTGTGCGGCTCTTTATCAAAAGAGCAAATTGCTCTGAATGGGAGCAAATTCACATTGATTCAAGGCAAGTCATTTAGTTTAGTTCTCTCAACTAAGGATCGTTACTGTCATTTGTGCTTTTGTCAGTTTGTCTATCTTTTTGTTCTGTTGTTGACATGTGTGAAGTTTATTATTTTCTTCATGCAGTGTTAGATCACTTGTTTGTTTAAATCTCTACAATTACGGAAGTGGAAGACATCCTTGGGGAGATCTTAAACCTGACTATCTTGAAAAGGTATTGTTTTTGTTTGCTGGTTCAAGTAATTTAAAACATTATGCTCATTCTTGCATATATTAAAGCAACACCCTACACTCTAAAACCTGAACATATTTGTTCCTCTTTTATGCATTTGTAGAGAGGATTTGTAGAAGCACATGCTGATGATGGCTTGTTGGAAATATTTGGGCTCAAGGAAGGGTGGCACGCTTCCTTTGTCATGGCTGAGGTCATCAAAGCAAAGCATATTGCTCAGGTTCGTTAATTTTTTTTTGCAACCATTGCAATCTCAATAGCAGCTCTAGACAGAAAACATTCCCAATATGTGCATCTTTTAGCTTTGTAATTCTAGAGTTGTATAATGTTATGCATGTAGACTTTACGGATGTAAAAAGTCACGCCATGACCTGGATACAGTCCACGACATGGCACGTGCCGTGACCATTCGCGTGATGTGACCATCCTTCGGAAAATTGGCACGACACGACATGCAAATGGTCTGGTCATGGCTTGGCACGTCACGTGGTCACGTGAGTCATGCTCAGGACTGTTAGATCTTGATTGAATGGTGAAGTTTGAATAAACTAACTTAAACTTACGAAAAAAATAGTTAATGTGACCGACACGACACGTGCGGTCACGGTGTGCCTTGGTGACCGTCCCTCCGAATTTGGTCACGGCACGGCACGGCACGACACTTGAAAATCTGACTTGGTCACGGCATGACAAGTCACGTCACGGCACGGCACGTATTTACATCACTACATGTGGTATAGCATTATGGCTGACTGTTCTTAAAATGTAATTGAATTTTGTGCCACAGCTTAACTTTTGTGCCAACCTTTTCTACACTGAACCTTATTACCATACTGGTTGGACTTTTACTGGACTGGTCGTTTATTATGGTTGTACCTTGCATTCATCTAAACTGTTTGGGTATTGACCAGACTTCACTTATTTTAGCTTAACATCACCATCTATACATCTACCAGTATATTAGTTTTAGTTTTTTAAATTTATTTTTCTAGGCTGCTGCGATAAAGCTGGAATTAAGAGGCGGTCAGTGGAACCGCGCATATTTGCAAATTGATGGGGAACCTTGGAGACAGCCCCTTATGAACGACTATTCTACGTTTGTTGAAATAAAGAAAATGCCTTATCACTCCTTGTTGTTAAATGGAGAGTGATTATGAACCAAGTGAGGTACATATTCTAGAGAAGAAGATTTGTTGCTAATTTAGTACTTTTTTTGCATCAGACTAAATTATTATGAAGTTCTGTACAGCTATCTAGTTGCAGGAGTCGTGCTCTCATATTTTGAAATTCTTAGTGTATGATTATACCATCTTTGTTTTGGGCTTTCAGTTGATGTAACCTGCAAGTGAAAATGAAATTGGAGAAATGTGTTGATCAATGTAGTTTTTTTTAACCTTGCTCTCGATGCAGGGTGCGCAAGTGCGCAGCAAGGGTTTATGTGGTGGAGATAGGGGTTGTAATTGTTGTTTGCTTTGTATTCTAATCAAATGGGTGTTATGTACATGATTCTGATTATTATGGCTAGTTCACAAGATGTTTTCTCTCTATGTAGTACTGAATGAACTGGGGCCTTAATTTTTTTTAGGCTTGTAACAAACATCTTTAGTACCTGATAGCGATATACTACCAACTAAATCGAACTTATGTCGATGCATAGTCAAATGTCACCGAAATTCAATTGAAAATGGACTGGAACATCAGCACGTCAGTTTTGTATGATTATGTGGTATGGACATCTAGTTTTTCTTTTAGGTCTGCTTTCAATGCACCAAGCAATTTTTTTATATAAAAATTAAGATTATATCTCTCAATATTAAATATTCACAAGGATTCTCGAACTATATTTCAAACCTGCGAGTTTTGTGTACAAGCAAGGGTCCTACATGTAGGTTTGTTGCTTCATAAAATTGTCCAGTATTAGAAACACTTAACTTCTCCATCTATTCTTATCAATTTTACCACAAAATAAAAAACAACCTTCATAACCTGAAACCCTTACCAGTACCAGTTCAACATGAATCCTCAACAGTCGAAGGCTATGAGAACAATCGAGGTTTCAAGGCACAACATCGAAAACGTAACCCTAGCTATCAATCAACGGCGAGAAGAGTACCTAACAATCTCGACAAATGCGACCGCTTCAAGAAGCAGGGTCATACTCGCAGCGGCTTGCAACGACAAAAACGGCAACAACGGCAAAAACGACAACAACGGCAAAAATGGTAGCAAAAACGACAAAAACAGTAGCAACGGCAGTAATAGTAAAAACGACAAAAACGGCAACAATGGCAAAAAAAACAAAATGACAGCATAACCTACTTGAATGTAGGTTTGTTGCTTCATAAAATTTTCCAGTAATAGTAATACCGAAACACTAACTTCTCCATCTTTTCTCATCAATTTTACCACAAAAAAAACAACCTTCATAACCTGAAACCCTTAGCAGTACCAGTTCAACATGAATCCTCAACAATCAGAAGGCTCCTAGAACAATCGAGGTTTCAAGGCACAACACCGAAACCCTAACCCCACCTTTCAATCAACGGCGCGAAGAGTACCTAACAATCTCGACAAATGCGATCACTTCAAGAAGCAGGGTCATACTCGCGGTGGCTGCAACAACAACAACGACAGCACCGCCAAAATGGGCAACAACGGCAACAACGGCAAAAAGGGCAAAAACGGCAGCAACGGCAGCAACGGCAACAAAAACGGCAAAAACGGTAGCAACGACAACAACGACAGCAAATACGGCAGCAACGACAAAAATGGCAACAACGACAAAAATAGCAAAAACAGTAGCAATGAAAATGACAGCAACTGACAAAATGACAAAAACGGCAACAACGGCAAAACAGCACAAAAAACAACGGCCAAAGGCAAACAAAAAACGCAAAAGACAAAACAATAACAACACAACAACGTAAAAAACGAAGCAACGGAAAAAACAAAAGCACGGCAAAAACGGCTGCAATGACAGTAACAGCAAAAACAACAAGCAATGGTAGCAAAAACGGCAGCAACGGCAAAAACGGCAACAAAAACAGTAAAAACGGCAACAACGACAAAAACGGCAAAAATGACAAAAACAGAAACAACGGCAACAATGGCAGCAACGGAAAAAGGAGGAGGGTTCGTAATAGGCATGGCGAGCCAGCTGTATAAAAACAGCCTCTTTATGGTAATGAAACCCTCACGAATTGGGCAGGTGTAAACTATAATGGGTGACCTCCTGGGAAATCTGTGTGTTGCTGATTTCGTTGGGTTTCAATTTTAACCTACTTCAACTTATTTGAGAATAAATTTTCTTAAAGTACCGTCTTTAAATTCTGATTTAATATTTTTTAGTATGAAATAAGAGGTAAAAGTCTTTTAAATTATTATAATACGAAAACTAAATTTCTAATTTGTGACCTTTCACACAAATACAAATGACGATGACACTACGTAGTTTACTAAACTAACATGATTTTCTCAACTGAAAAGTTCAGTCACGCTATTATCAGCTTCGTCACAAGTATGTTACGTCACGCGTGACTCACATGACGTGTCCATTTATGTGATGTGTTTTATCATTTTAGTTATGTCACATCATGCAAAATGACCCTGTACGTTACGTGACTAATTTTTCCAATATTAATTATTTATTGTAATTTATTTTGTAATAGTTTCTTATTTTTTAATATCTTTCGTTGTTATTTTTATGAACTAATTAAAATCTGAAAATAATAATTAAATATGACCAATCACGTTTGATCATGGCATGACTGACTGTTCTCATTATTTTAGTCACGTCACGCCATGTAACATGAAAATAAATTTTAATCATGTACCGTAATGTGACATGACCAAGTCACAATATATTAATCACGTTTCATTTTTTTTTTTTCACTATGCTTAAGTGGTTAACCATATAATCCTTCGTAATAAAACAAAAAATATAAACCAATATAAGCTCTTATCGTCGATTTTTCTAAAAGTAACAACTTGACATACTAGCATATTAATTATATCTGTTTCCACAATAAAATCTATCATTTATGTCACTTTCTCTTACCTTTGAGGAACAATAGTAGGAATTTGTATCCTCTGTATTACTACAGAGGCACTGTTTTGTAGAGTGAGATGATCTAGACCGTTCTTTTAAATTTGTACGAATCTCAAAGCACAAATAATACTGGTCCCTGCACTATTCTAAATAGGCACTGTTTGTAAGTTAATCTAAAGTCATAAAATAGTGAACCCCACCATACAGTACTACAGAGAATACACATCTCAATAGTAGAACCTCGTAGCACTATCAGTTGGTTCACCATCTCTATATCAACTATGTCAAGTAAGAAATTTTTTTAAATGATGTGAGAGAAGTAAACTAATGATAGATACAGTAATGAAAAAATCTTGCATGGCCATGATGAAAAATAAACATTACCCTCAGTCAACATTAAAAAATGATTAAAAATAATAAAGTAAGAAGTCGTACCGGATCAACAACTTTGAATTAATGTGGCTTCCTGATATCTCATTTTAACCTTCACAGCAAGTGCCTGAATATTTATATTGTTGAATCAATTTGTGTGATTTCTCTATGACAACAACACAACAGCATCAATTTTTACAAGTAGGGACAACGACCCTCCTAAATTCTTACAAGTACGAGAGGGGAGAAAATCATATATACTACATCAGGAAAAAGTATATATACAGCGAGCGAGGCTATAATACTACGCATAGCGCACATTGGTCCGTACAATGGATCCACCTTTTTATTTTTGAAATTCAAACAGTTGATATAAACTGTTCAAGATCGATGATCTTCATATGAAAATGTAATTGAATGCCATTTTTTGATATTTTTTAAAATTATTTTGAAAGTACAAATCGAAATGCCAATAGAACTTTTTTTATATGTTTACCCGATCCGTACCGTATTTGAAAATATAGGTAAGGGCAGAGATTTTTTTCCTTATCATAATAGTATGGGTTTGAAAATGCCTCCACCCGATCCGTATTGTACCCATTGACACCCCTAGATGTAAAGATTATTGACCATTTTAAAGGAGTGAACTTTTATCTATCTAAAAAATACTAAAAAGAATGTCAAAAATTTAAAATGATATCCTATATAAGTATATTTTCATATGAAAATTATGTTGAGTAGATTGAATAAGTATATTTTCATATGAAAATTATGTTGAGTAGATTGAATAGACCATTTGCACTATTTATAGCACAGTACGTACGGAGCCTCACACACATATAATCTTCCAACTTATAAACCAAATTATGAAGCCCCATAATTATGTGACCTAGCGCGCGATTCTCAAACTCATAGACTTGGTTTGTCAAAGCTGGAAAAACCGAGGATTCATAAAGAATAAAGAGTTACATGTATCTGAGAGGAAATAAAAACTTAAAATAATCAGAATACGTTTGCTAGTTTGCTGAGTTCCATGGGCGTTTCCTGAATGTTTTTTGTTCGGTACACTCAGATTTGTCTAGCAAATTAAAAATAATTGATTAATAAATTGCCCTTTCCTAGTTATGCAATAAAATATCTACAACGCAAAAGTAAATCAAGACTAAATAAGTCGTAATTAGGTCAAGTTGTATTTACGGTGCAAAGAAATTAGCAGGAACATATTATGATGAATTAAAAAAAATTGTGGATTGTCCACACCGGTCCCTCTGCCAGCAACCTAGCTTCGCCCAAACCTAGATACCTCATTTTCCCGATCACTGGCTAGCTGATGTTAAAGATATCGGTCTGCCCAACCTCCTTACGAGGGAATTCAGATCCAGTGCAATACCTGACGAGTACAACGAAAATTGAACCGTCAGTTTAAAGTTAGCATAAATGTCAAAACGCCTCCTATACATAGGGGTGTCAATGGGTACGGTACGGATCGGGTGGAGACATTTTCATACTCATATATATTAAAATTGACTTTACCATATCTATCCATACCCATTAAAAATTGACCTTACCTTACCATACCTTTACCCGTTAATATTATCGGGTAACGAAACGTCAGCGGATGAATAACGGATATTACTAATATAATAATTAGTTTTATTATATTTTACAAATTAAATATAAAAAAACTCATTCATTCACACATATGTAATTACATTTCTAATAAAAAATAAAAATGAATGTGCAATCAATTCCAACTAAATTATTTTTTATAGAGGAAGAAATTCAAAACACGAATACATATTTAGGTGGGCTGGAAATTGAATTGAATATATATTTAGATTTTATAATTACCCTATAGGGTAACGGATACAAAATAGTTATTACTCATATCCTTACCCATTTGGTTAATGAAAAAAAATTCTTATCCATACTCATACCCATACCCATACCCAATAAGCTAACGAAAAAAAATCTTACCCATATCCGCCTTATCGAATGCGATACGGGTTGGGTAAACAGCTAAAAAGGTACCATTGACACCCCTACCTATACATGAATAGGCACTGTATCACCTTTTGGCCCGGCTGAGAGTCCGATACTTGAGGGTATATAGATTCCTTTTGAGGGGAGATGATGTTTGTGTTGTTAGATATTGATGTTTTGAATGTTAGATGTTGATGTTGTGTTTTAGATGTTGATGTGTGAAATATTGTAGATGTAGATATTGTTTAGTAAATTTTAAGTGTTAAATTTTATTATTTTATTATTTTTCGGTAAATTTTATTATTGTTATTGTTTAGTTGATATTCTGTAGTAAATTTTAAGTGTTAAATTATTTTATTATTTTTCGGTAAATATGTGAGTTCGACTATTTTAAAGGGTAAATACGCTATTATAAACTTTTAAATGGGAAAATACTAATATTGAAATTTTTAAGGGGATACATGAAATTCCTCTTTTTTGTAAAGCTACTGAAAATTACATATTTTAATTTTAGCGTACTTCCAAACTTTAATGTACATTCACTTATATTTTTTAGAATATTATTATATTAAAAAATAGTTTTATTAATTAAACAGAGCGTACCTCAATTTAAATTAATTATTGATCATAGATCATTAAAAACTCTACAATTAATATTATAAATAATTTAATAAAAGACTATTTTTTAAATTGACCCTAATTTAATAAGCATACTATTTAAGGATAACTAATATACCTACAATTTTAGTTTTTTACAACTTGAAAAATATTTTAGATATAAAAATATACATAAAAGTTAGAATATACTAGAAGTACCGTTTTTTTTTTTTACAATGTCAAAATAGCACTTGAATAAAACAAAAAAAAAGGATTAGAAAGTGTAAAAGAGAGAGAGACGATTATAATATTATATAAATACGTAGCATAGATTCTATAGGCTAGGATCAATGATAAGATATCAAAAGATATTTTATCAGAAAATAGCACGAACACGGAACACAAGAGCAACAATTGACCAAGTCAAAGTCAATGAAACTAAACAAATAATTGTTAACTTAATACTCACTTATACAATAAATAAACCCCAGTTTGTTGATTCGCATCCTCTGTGATATCTCAAACTTTCAGTATTTTTCTAGAAAATCTCAACCGTTTAAATACGTCCAGCACGAATCTCAAAGCACAAATAATACGGTTCCCTGCACTATTCCCGAATAGGCACCGTACACGTTGGTCACGCATAAGTTGAGATATCTCAGAGATAAGCAATCCAGTTTGTTCCCTTTTCACAATATAAGAAAAATCAACCGCTTCCTCCACAACTCAAAACCCATATATTCCCCGGTTATTTGAATCTGTTGCTGCTCGTCTAATGGAAAGAGCAAAACACAAACACCTTGCGTGCATTCCTTCATCTCTTTTCTCCCACTTCTTTTTCCTCTTTGCTTTGTTAATTTCGCGCCAATTTTCAGTTGCAAATGCTCAGAATGCTACGCAAAGGACAGTTCGTGTGGGAGTGGTGCTTGATTTGGGCTCCATGGCTGGGAAGAAAAGCAAAACGAGCATATCAATGGCGCTTGAGGATTTCTACACAATTAACGGGAATTTCTCCACCAAAATCGAGTTTGAGTTTAGAGATTCCATGAATGATGTCGTTTCAGCTGCTTCAGCAGGTTAGTTTTATAATTCAGACTAATGGTAATGGAAGCTTGAATTTTTATATCATTTATTCTTAGTAGGCAGTAATATGGTTAAAGATTTTAACAGAGCAGTTTCGGCCTCTCATACAGCTCAATAACTATATAATAAAAATTTCTTTACCCACTAATTTTGCCATATGGTTTTCAGAAGTGCAATTTGCTTGATTTTGAAAGTTAATTTAATCGTGGTTGGTAATTTATATCCTTGTGTATCCCTTTCTAATATTAATATTGTAAGAAAATTTGTTAGGAATGCAATAGAAATGATTGACAATACAAAATCTGTCATTAGTTATTATCAATAGAACAATTAGTAGCTGCTATTAAGTTTTCTAGGTAACATTATACCAGTTCGGTAACTAAACAAAACAATTTTATGGTTTCAATGGAAATATTTCGCTTTTTTTCTCACTTTAATTAATAGCAGTATAGCACAAGCTCAATGAGATTAACACCATACTAATCTCTTCTTGTTAATAAAAAATCGACGTGTTTGGAAGCTACCTTTATTGGTGTGATCGTTATTACTGAATAGAACCGGCTCATGATAAATTATTAAGTAAATACTTAAATTAGCTAAATGAATTATAACTCTATTAAGTCGAACACTAAAGTATGTATACTATTAACTACTTTAAATAAAAATTTTGGAGGGGGTAAAACGTTGCAAATTACCATTGTCATGGGTAATACATAGTCTTAATTAGGATATGATATATTGACAAAAAAACTGATAAATGAAAAATTAATTATCAAAGAAACAGTAATGAAAATTAAATAAATTAAATAAATTGATAAATATGTTTATTATATGTTTAGATGTGTTATGTATCAAATTTACTATAATGTGAGAATCATTAGTCAAACTATTAAAAAAAAAATATGTGCAATTTACTTTCTTTGTCATAGTTACTAGTATATCCTTTCCAATCTTTATTGAGGCCCCAATTGGTAACGCTAAGGTGTTAAAATATAAAAAACCCAGAGAAAAATCGATGAATCCATCCATAGAAATTGAGTTGGCATTTCCTTCTGGCAAGCAGTCTATTAGTTCACAAGATATAGACAGATAATAATTCATTAAAGGTTACAAATAGTAACTCTAATAATTTTCTTGAAAGATTTTTCCTGTCTTTATCTGGAAAAAGAAATAAAAATAACCAACTTGACAAATGTCATGGGTCATGAATATGCAGTTTTTAAATTTTAAGAAACTTAAAAAATCAAATTATCAAAAACAAGATATATTATATTTTTCGATCTCATAGATCATATCAAACCAATAATTCGGTCCTATCACAATTTTTTCTAGAACATAGCCAATGATTCAGTCTATAGTTTCCGGGAATTGCCGCATGTTTTTGCCACAAAAAAAAAAAATCCAAAAATTAGTGACTGTACCATTTATTCGGTCGCACCCATAAATGAGAAAAAAAATCCATCTTTATTTCTAATAATTAATTTTCTAATTTCAAAAAATAAAAAAATGATGAATAAGCTTTATTTTTATTGGCTGAGCGCCGCTTGCTAAACAAGCAACAGCCAACTGGCCGGTCGAGTTTAGGAGGTGACATTTCAAATACTTATATGGGTCGATTTGCTTAGCATATCGTTGACCAGATACTATTAATTTAAAAATTTAAAAATTTGACAATTTCATTTTCAACTTTTGGCACGTCAAAATTCTTCTCTTATACTGACCCCAAGAAACAAGTGATTATATTACCATGATTTATTTATATTTACAAGTCCGCTAATCTCTCTCTTGAATTAGCACTAATTCGGTTGCGTGTCACTCAGCCGTACGGTAGGTTGGTAGTTTGGCGTGTTCTGTATTCCTGCTATGGCAGCATATTTATTTGCTAAACATGTGATCTGATTAAAATTAAAGATAACTTTTTCTACATTTTATATTTTACTCTTATCTGCATTTCAAAATATTTTTAATTATTCTTAATCAGAATTCTAAATAGTTGTAATGTAGTTTTTTAAGATTTTAAAAGCTATAGTGCTATAAACTATTTTTGGCATTATAACTAGCTGTTTTTTTAGCCTTTCTGCCATTTAGAACCTTGTTTTATAACACACAAATTGTTAAATTTTTTTGGAAGACTATTTAAAATATAAGAAAATTTACTTTGAAATTCGTGCAAACATATGTTAAAATGATTCCGATTTAACATTTCACCTAATTTGAATTCACAAGCAACGGGCCATGCGGCTTAGACTTGTCCCAACGGTGAACAGAGAATTGGGGTATCAGCGAGAAACGACAGCCACTAGTAGTTTTTCAAAGTCAATGCTAGCTGTTAAGCTGTCCGTCTAAGTCAATATATAGACTTCGGCTTGAATTTCACTCACCAATAAATAAATGCTTTCCCACTAACTACATTCAGGGCCTGTTCGGCTGCAGTAACGAAATTACTGTTCACGTGAGAAAAAAAAAATTCATTCAAACTGAATTTTTTTTTCCCACGTGAATAGTAAAATTCAGTTCAAAAGTTTTTCATTCCTGTTCCCATTCCCTTTCCCCTAATGCAGCCGAACACGGCCTCAATGTAGGGATTTTTTTTTATTATAAAACGTAAATAAAAAAAAAATCAGAAAACGAAATAATTACTCTTCAAATTACAAAAAACATCAAAACCAAAAATAATTTCCGGTTATGGGTAACCAATTTTTTTTTTTTTTACCCTCTTACTACTCCATTACACATGTGCCACACAGGTTTCACAAAAAAAATAAGGTGATAACAAAAATTAATTTTCGGTTACCCATATAATAAAATATATATTTTTTTACTCTGTGGGTAACCAAAAATTATTTTCAGTTACAACCTTATTTTATTTATTTATTTTTTACTTCACCTAACCGAAAATTTATTTCAATTATTCTTAAATTTGATTTTTTTTTTTTTAAATTTGTGGAATCTATAGTATGGATTGGAGCGTAATGGTGTGGCAATGGGATAACTGAAAAAAAATTCAGTTACCTCATGAAGTAACCGGAAATTATTTTCAATTATAATGGTTTTTGTAATTTGGAGACTAATCAACTTGTTTTCTTATTTTTTTTGTTTACATTTTATTAAAAAAAATCTCATACCGTTGCAACGCTATCTCCTATAAGATCGCTGATTCTGATTTAAAAATAATAAACATCGTGACCATAATGCTATACCGTCAGAATATTCGATTTGTATTTATATCGAGTTTGGGTAGTTAATTAGACTATCGAGTAATTTCGAGCTGGAAATTGCATTAATATATTATTTAATTTGTTGTACTAATATATTATTATATTATTCGATTTTGAATATTTAGTCATTCATATAATATATTTTTGCTTACATTTTAGATATAAATCTTGAGTAGAACTAGGGTGTTCAGTTCACTAAATTCCTTTGTGAACTCAACTCTAAATCTATTGGATTGATTTCAAACGATGAATTCGAACCGTTGAAATTCATCAACTTTGCGAATGATGCATCTACATGCGAAAATTTAAATTTTTTGAATTAATTTTATATAGAGTCAAGTGGTAAAAAACGTTCAAAAAATGAATGCATTAAAATTAATTTATAAACCTTCTAATTTTGACTGTTTGACTTTATATTAAATTAATTCAAAAGTTTAAAATTTTCGCATATAGACGCACCACTCATAAGGTAGATGAGTTTAAAAAGTTCGGATTGGTTGTTTGAAGCAAATCCTATAGGTTTTAGAGGTGAGTTCACAAAAGTGCTTGGTGAACTTAAGAACACCCTAGTTCTACTCATAAATCTTAATTCAAATTTATTATAAATTTGAATATTGATTACTAAAAACTAACAAAATTAGTTATTTTACGATTTAAGCTTTTAAGGTCATAAATAAAAGAGCAATGTTCCAATTCGTCACATTTTATGAAAGAAATTCGATAATTAAGTTTGATTGTATGATCAAACAAGAGTAACCAAGAAATGTTTATTTTTTAGAAAAACTTCAACCTTTAGTAAGAAAATATGTACCAATTAATATGAACTATAACAATTCTATATTCTTACATTTGATTTTCATAAACAAATGTATATAAATAATTCAACAAAAAACTTACTGTACTGTTAGTAATAATTGATATCGTTTAGAGCTCCAAATTCGAATTTAAATTAGCGTAAACTCAATAGCTCGATTTTAGTTCAAACTCAACTTGATATATAAATAAATCAAGCTAGAAATAGAATATGATTGCTCTGAACTTGACTGAGCTAGAACTAGAATAATATAGTGCTAGTCTGAGTGCGATTTCCTTTTTGAAGGAGTCTAGCCTGGTTTCAGAAAAGAGACATACTTTAAAACCAAAAGACAAACTACATCATTTTATCTGGAAAGGAACAGTCTTGCATATACCCTCCCCACAAAAAACAGATATTCATGCAGCCTTATATCTATGAAGACTCTGCCAATGAAAAAAAACTCCGATTAAAATTACATAATAATGTAAAAAAAACATGCTAATCGATCCCCAGCTGAGATGAAAAGGGTGACATCCTTTTTCCAAAAAAAAGAAAATGAAATGAACAATAAAGAAAGAGATAATTTGTAATACTAATTTTGTTAAAATATTGAACTAGACTAGATAGACGGGGTATCACATTTAACACCCTTGTAAAACAGGGACTGAAAATTCTTCTAGAAAATTTCAAAAATATGTACTTTCTTCAAGTAATGATTCAAGTTATTTCACACTAAACTACAAAGTTTGTTTTTTCAGCTGTGGATCTCTTGAAGAATTTCCAAGTCGAAGCCATAATGGGTCCACTGACCTCAACCGAAACCGAGTTCGTAGCCTACATGTGCAACAGATCTCAAGTTCCCCTCCTCTCCTTCTCAGCAACCAGCCCTGCCATCTCTCCATCACATCTCCCATTTTTCGTCCGTGCTAACCTCAATGACTCTTCCCAATCCTTACCAATTGCTGCCTTCATACAAAATTTCGGATGGCGTGAGGTAGTCCCAATTTATGAAGACTCTGACTATGGATCTAGCATTATACCATCTTTCATTGACGCCCTCCACTCGGTTGACACAAAGATCCCTTACCGTCTGGTCATACCAACTGAGGCAACTGATGATCGTATCGATAGCGAGTTGTACCACCTCATGACACTACAAACCCGTGTATTTGTGGTGCACATGCTTCCAGCACTGGCTTCTCGGTTCTTTCAGCGTGTACAAGTAGTTGGCATGATGTCCGAAGGATATGTCTGGATTGTAACAGATAGTGTTGGTGATGTCCTTGAGACATTTGATCCGTATATACAAAATTCCATGGAGGGGGTGGTCGCATTTAGACCGTATTTTCATTTGTCAGATAAAGTCAAAAGTTTCAATGCACGGTTCAGAGAACAGTTCCGGCAAGATAACCCGGGAACTGAGGTGGCAGACCCAAACATTTATCAGCTCTGGGCATATGATGCTGTGTGGGCTATGGCTACGGCAGTCGAAAAGGCGAAAGTAACAAATTCAACTTTTGTTATACCTTCAAGCAATGACACCACCACAGATTTGAGTACCCTAGGGGTTTCAGAAACCGGGCCTAAGCTTCTCAGTGTAATACTTGGCACCACATTTGGTGGCTTGGCAGGGAATTTTAGCCTTGTCAATGGGCAGCTTGAGCTGTCGGCATTTGAGATTGTTAATGTAGTAGGAAAAAGCACACGAAGTGTTGGGTTTTGGACCCCAGACAAAGGAATAACTCGTGAAATAGACTCCAATAAAGGCAGCAGCAATGCCAATAATTTGAAAAGTATAATATGGCCAGGAGATTTAACTATGGCACCTAAAGGTTGGATTTTGCCAACAAATGGTAAAGTTCTACGAATAGCTGTACCAGCGAAGGCAGGGTTCAGTGTGTTTGTCAATGTCTCTGGACCTGTCAAAAAAAATATGCCTACCTCAGCGGTTACAGGTTATTGCATTGATGTCTTCAATGCAGCATTGAGCAAGCTACCGTATGCCGTACCATACGAGTTTTATCCCTTAGATGTTAATTCTTATAATGATCTGGTCTACCAGGTTTATCTGAAGGTAACAATTTAACTATAATAAAAACTTTTTATCTTAGCCTTCTTTAGAGGGGTAAAGTCCAGCATCTGAAATCTCATAATCCCCCTTTATTCTATATCTTAATTCTCTCTAGCTATTCTCTACACCCCTAATGTAATTCTCTAAAATTCTCAGCTCAGTTTGTGCTTTGCAGGATTTGAACCATTTTCCTATAGTGTCAGTCCATGCTGGATGCCTTATTCATTTAACTAAATTAGTATTCAGTTCCAATGCCAAGTATTATTTAATTCTATTACGATACATCCATGTTTCTAATTTTGAATATTGTTGATTCTAACAGAAATATGACGCATTAGTGGGAGATGTAACGATAAGAGCCAACAGGACGAACTATGTGGACTTCACAATGCCATACACGGAATCTGGTGTTTCAATGATTGTACCTCTTAGTTCAGACTCGAGTCAGAGCATGTGGATCTTCTTGCAACCGCTCACGACACAACTCTGGCTTACTAGCATGGCATTCTTTGTCTTCACAGGATTCGTTGTGTGGGTAATCGAACACCGCATCAACAAGGAATTTAGGGGAACACCATGGCAGCAGTTTGGCCTCATCTATTACTATGCCTTCTCAACTCTTGTATTTGCCCACAGTATGTGTACCATTCCATTGCTTGATCTGTAGACTTTATGCCAATTGATTTTTTTAATATCTGAAAACAAGCATTACAATGTGAAACATTGGTGCAGTAAAAACTCTTACTATATTGGTGGTAGAAACCTCCCTGAAATTGGACCAAAAGAAGTAAAAAAGTAGTATGCCAAAAGAAAAATCTGAAACCAACACATAAACAAGGGAAATAATATAGACTAGTTGGCTCTGTTGCCAGGGGTGGAACTAGAAAATTTCGATTGGGAGGGCTGAACATAAAATACATAAAGTGTGGCAGTTGGAATTTGAACCCAAGTCTCCATGCCCATAAAGTGGAATTGTTACCACCATAGAGGCACACATTTAGCATTTTATGAGGGGCTGAACCATTTAATACTTTAAAAAACAAAAACTAGTTCAATTAAATTTCAATATACAGGATTAAAAAAATTTAAATCATGAAAGTGGCTAAGAACCCTCTGACTTGGCAGTAGATTCGCCTCTTTTTATTTGCGAACAACAACAAACGAGTCCCAGTCATGTATAGTAGTTTCATTCTCAGAATCTAGTGCTAGTCAAAATTGTTTTGATACATCTTACTTTTCCAATTAACAATATTAAGAAATCTAACTTCGTTTTTCTTAAGAGGAGAAGTTGGAGAGCAACCTATCAAGGTTTGTGGTCATCATCTGGGTTTTTGTGGTACTTATATTGACGTCAAGCTACACAGCCAGTCTAACGTCGATGCTGACAGTGCAGCAACTTCAGCCTTCAGTGACAGATGTCAATCAGCTCCTCAAACAAGGTGATTATGTAGGATACCAAGATGGCTCATTTGTGAAGGATTTATTGCTGAAGCTAGGGTTTGAAGCTGGAAAATTGAAAAACCTAAGCACTACTGATGATTATGCTGATGCCTTGGCCAAAGGATCTGCTAATGGAGGGGTTGCCGCTATTTTCGATGAGATCCCTTATGTTAAAGTTTTTCTTTCGCAATATTGCAGCAACAACTATGTTATGGCTGGCCCAACATACAAAACTGACGGCTTTGGTTTCGTAAGTCACTTACACTTTTACACATTTTATTTTACTTTATTTTACTTGTTTTTTACATAAAATTAAAATTTCCAGCAAGTCATACAACTGTGAAAACAAATAGCTGATATATGATATTGATATCTTCTTGTTATACTGAGAAACAGGTTTTCCCAAGAGGTTCTCCCCTGCTGCAAGACTTGTCCAGGGCAGTGCTGAGCGTGACAGAGGGAGATGAGATGACCCGAATAGAAAGAAAATGGCTGGGGGACTCCGATACGTGTACCAGCTCGAGTACCAGTGTCAGCTCTTCCAGCCTCGGCTTCCGCAGCTTTGCTGGCCTTTTCATAATCACTGGCAGCGTATCAGGCCTCATGCTTTTGATTTACATTGGCATGTTTTTGTATAAAGAAAGAGAAACACTCAGGAATTTGACAACAATTGATCAAACTCCATGGGAGAAAATACATGCATGGTTTCAGCATTACGACCAATTCGATCAGAAATTCAAGTCCCCAACTTTCAAGGAATATGTTAGATCTCCGAGATCACAAGAAGGAAGTCGAGACGGAGCTGTGAGGCAAACAAGGTTTGTGGGTTCAAGCAGTCCTAGTAATAGTTCACACCAATCATCTGAGGCTAGTTTTGATTTTGCCCAGGGAGAGGCAACGCCACCGCCTGGGAGTGAGAGTTGTAGCACGAGCAATAGAGGGCCTACTGAGGAGATCGAGCTGACAGGTAATTCTTTAGAGGGATGACATGACTTTGTGCTACTTTCTTTCCTTTTATATTTATCCTTTTTTTTTTTAATTTCTTCATCTGAAGCCAAGTTTGTTCTTCCATATTAATTTGATTAAAAGCATGTACATAGTTAATTTGATTAAAAGCATGTTGATAATGAATATGTAAGAATCTCAACTAATTAATTTAGATTAATTAGAATTTGGTCAAGAATTGTATGTGGAATTGAGATATTAGTACATTCTATTGGTTCTTCAAACTGTTCAAAATCTTGAATCTTGAGGGTGAGACCCCAATAAGCACTAAAGTACTTGTACTGTAGTCATTGTGAAAAGAGTCTGTGTCACCAATTTGGAAGCTATAATACTCAGAGAAATCTTGCCAATTTTTTTTTAGAGTGCAATAATATTAAATAAGGAATTTCAATAACTAAAATGATATAGACAGAAAGGTATCAATAAACATGTATGGGGCTGAGATCTCTTTTCATATTAACCTAGCAAAAAGGAAGAGAAAAAAACTGAGGAAGGGTGGTGTGTTCCAAAAAAGAGAAGAATTGTGCAGAGTAATTAACAGAATATTCGCTGAAATGCATGAAATCAGAGAGAATAAAAAAGTGGCATTGTTCAAGAGAAAAAGGGGGTCTTTTTGCATATCATTACAAGTTCTCAAAATTCATGCAGAGTTTATCTACAAAATTATAGTTTAAGAACCTTAAAGCATCTACAGGTATTCGGTGTTGTCTAACCTGCTTGTGTTGCTTCTTCCTCCATGCAATTTTTGTCCAAAATAAAATAAAAAAATCAATTTTGTTCGTGTACTTCAATAAAATATCTAGCTCCCTGTACTTGAGATATAGAATAATATAGGTGTGTAGTGATATTTGTTGACATATGCCTAACTGTAGGCTAATTAATTATCACATTCTGTATTTCAATATTGGATGCTTATGCTTTTTTGTGTTGCCTTGAATTGGAATTTGGTTCCTAGATGCTGAAATGTACCAGGCAACATACTAAACAAGTATGCAACTATCAGCCTGACATGTAATGCCTGGTTCAACCACCTGGCACAAGATTCCTGCATAAGATTGAATAGGCATCTTCCCTTCACAAGTATAGATCATCAATCAAGCTTCAATTCATTCAGACCATTGATCTGCACACCGTTCCCTCTATTTGTGGGTGCAGATTTTAACAGCTAACAATTCAATTCCCACAGATGTGAGATGAGAGAAAAAAAACTTTTGGACCAAACTAACCTTTCTTCGAAAAGGAAACAAGACTTGGATTTCAAATCTTTTATAAACTTGTGTTCTATATTGTGACCATTCGCACGACCACTTTTTGAAAAATTGGTACGACATGTGAACACCGCGGTCAAGGCAAGGCACGATACATTGTCATGTGAATCATGTGTGATCAGGACCGTTACATTTTGATCGAATGTTAAATCTCGAGTAAACTAACTTAAATTACCAAAAAGAAATAGTTCAATTTGATCGAACGTGACAAATATAACCAGTCACATTTGAACACGACAGGTGTGGTCATAGTGTGACTAACATGATGTTCATCGCTTCAAATTTGATCACGGCATGATATGAAACGGCACGTGACCTAAATCACGGTGTGACTAGTCACAACACGACACAAATTACATTCCTACCTCCGGTCTCTGATTAGCTGGTGCTTGAGATGTTATCAGTGTCAGTCTACCCAACCTGTTTCCAAGAAAGATAATTTGTTATATTGTTAGAAGTTGATATTGTGTTATTAAATGTTAAAACATTTTGATGTGAATAATGTTGTGGATGTGAAACAATAGATGTAATATTATATTTATTTAATGAAATTATACTTGACAAGTCATTGTCAAATTAAGTTTTCGTTTTAAGAAAATAGTATTTTGAATCATGGTAACATCAACTGATTTTTCGGAAAGAACCTAGAAAATCAACTGATCAGTTTGGATGACGACATCTACTACATTGAGAGATATAAAGGAGGATAATTTTTTATTTATAGAAAATATTAAAAAATAATAGAGAAAACGAGCAAGAGTACTTTAAAATTTTCATGCGATCAATAAAAAAAATTCCGATCCAAAAGTTCTTTTAGCTGTGAAATCAGTTTTTTAGGACAAAATCAATAGTTCAGTTCTAGTAGTTTTCGAAAATTACAGCGTGTTTTTGTCATAAAAAATTTAAAATTTAATCTCAATAGAAACTGTGAAAATCCGCGAGTCCTCTTTTCTCATTTCTTTTCTCTCTTCTACCCAGATCCTCATAGGGGAGAGACCAATGTGACCATACTTTCGATCTCATTGTTTTCTACAATGTGTGGCCAATGTGGTAAATTGCAGAAATCAATTGTACTGAACCATTAATTCACTTCCATTGGCATCTCCCCAATGGTATCCGACCATTGATTCGGTCCGATCTACTCTGTGAGAATAAAAACAATAAATGTGTTTCCTTTAATTTAATTTTTTAATTTCTAAATGTACAAAGCTGATGAATATGCTTTATTTTTAATTTCTTAACATGTAAATTGTTCAAACCTGTGCAATGTGTTATCACATTTTTATTCTAAATAAATAGTTCGAAAGAAATATCAATACATCAAAATATAATTAAGTAACAAATACAGATAACAAGATGCATATATCACTGTTAATTATTTCATTATTAGCACATGAGTGTTATATACGCACATGAGTTGTTCAGTATTATGTCTTGAAATGGTGTATTGGTCTTTTAAGGATATTTTTATTGTGTACATGTTAGTAAGCTTTGGCATTCTCGTCTCATGATACGGCTTGACTTGTCCCAACAGTAAACAGAGAATTGTCAATTACTCAATTGTGGGATCAGCGAGAAACAACTGCCACAAGCCCACAAGTACTTTTCCAAGTCAATGCTAGCTGTTAAGCTGTCCGTCAAGTCAATATTAGAGACTTCAGCTTGAATACCACGCAGGCACGCACAAATAAAATAAAAGCTTTCACACTAGGTGTCAACTAAACTTTTTTAACTCAACGAGTATGGGTAAGATTTTTGTTAGTTTATCGGATAAGACTATAAGAGTAATACGTATTATATATTTTATAGAATAATTGATATATATTAAATAAATTATATAAATACATATATGATATTTTTTTATCTTTATATATAGATTTTTACCTGAGCAACACTGTGTTCCGATGAGATCGCTGATTCTCCTGCAGGATGATTTAAAATTAAATATATATCGTAACCATAAGAATAATGATTTACAGTAAGAATAAGATCGCTCATTGGTGTGGAGTTGGAACTTGGAGACTAAATTCTTTTGCAGGTTGCAGCTTGCTCGTTTCGATTTGGATTTATATCGACTTGGTGTGACCATAATGATTGCATGATCAAACAAGAGTGACAATGAAATAGTTGCATTACTTTTAAGAATTATTTCTATTTTTAGTAGGAAAAATATTCACTATAACAAAATTACTTCTATATTCTTGCATTTGAATTTTAGAAACAAATGTTATATGAATAATTCAACAAAAACTTAAGTGTCCTGAAATAATTTTCTAAATACAAAGTTACTAATAATTGAGATTGTGTAGAGCTTCAAATTTGAATTTAAATTAGAGTAAACTCGATTAGCTCGTTTAATTTTAGGTTCAAACTCAACAAGGGAGTGGGAGTGTCATCTTAATGAATCTTATCATAGTCAGTGCGAATCTTGATGTGAGTTCAACGGCTCCGATTAGACCTCATACCGAATTTGGTTTGATGCCCATCAAACCAGGTTCAATCCGATGCCCATCCAACCGCTCATGTTTCTCTCAATTGATATATAAATAAATCAAGTTTATATATGAAGCTAGAATTAGAATAAGCTTGCTCTAATTAAGCTCGACTGAGCTAGAACTTAGAATAATATAGTACCAGTCTGAGACGACTCTGAGTGCGACTACCATTGATGAAAATCGTGCTTAGCTGACAAACAACTAATGGTTTTATGGTAGGTTTACCTCCGCCTTTCTGCAATGAATCGCTATCGTAGAAGTAAATATTGAAACTCGCATATGTAGTTGCATTGTTTGTTTTCATCAAAAGCCGAAGACAATTGGAAATAAGTTCAGAAAAGAGAGTATGTTAAAATTAAAAAAAAAAGACAAACATTTTTTTTTTTATCTGGAAAGGAAACAGTATACCCTGCACAAAGAGAAAAATTCACGCAGCTAATGTCAAAAAGCATGCTAATCCCCAGATAAGATAAAAATGGAGACATCCTTTTTTCCAAAATAAAAATGATAATTTATAAAACTATCTTTTTTTAAAATGGAGGCATCCTTTTAAACTAGACCAGATAGGCGGGGTATCGCATTTAACACCCTTGTCAAACAGGGACTGAAACTATATTCTACGAAATGTAGAAAATATATAATTTCTTTAAGAAATTCAACTTGCTACAAGTGATGATTCAAGATATTTCACACTAAACTACAAAAGTTTGTTTTTTCAGCTGTGGATCTCCTGAAGAATTCCCAAGTCGAAGCCATAATGGGCCCACAGACCTCAACAGAAACCGAGTTTGTAGCCTACATGTGCAACCGGTCTCAAGTTCCCCTCCTCTTTTTCTCTGCAACCAGCCCAGCCATCTCTCCTTCACATCTCCCATTTTTTGTCCGTGCCAACCTCAATGACTCAATTGCTGCTTTCATACAAACTTTCAGATGGCGTAAGGCGGTCCCAATATATGAAGACTCTGACTATGGATCTGGCATTATACCATCTCTCGTTGACGCTCTCCTCTTGGTTGACACAAAGATCCCTTATCGTCTAGTCATGCCAACTGAGGCAACTGATGATAGTATCGATTGTGAGTTGTACCACCTCATGACACTACAAACCCCTGTATTTGTGGTGCACATGCTTCCAACACTGGCTTCTCAGTTCTTTCATCGTGTACAGGTAGCTGGCATGATGTCTGACGGATATGTCTGGATTATTACATATAGTATTGGGGATGTCCTTGAGACATTTCATCCATATATACAAAATGCCATGGAGGGGGTGGTCGCATTTAGACCTTATTTTCATTTGTCAGATAAAGTCAAAAGTTTCAATGCACGGTTTAGAGAACGGTTCCGGCAAGATAACCTGGGAACTGAGGTGGCAGAGCCAAACATGTATCAGATCTGGGCATATGATGCTGTATGGACTATGGCTACGGCCGTCAAAAAGGCAAAAGTAACAAATTCAACTTTTGTTATACCTTCAAGCAATGACACCACCACAGATTTGAGTACCCTAGGGGTTTCTTAAAAGCGGGCCTAAGCTTCTCAGTGCAATACTTGGCACCACATTTGGTAGCTTGGCAGGTAATTTTAGACTTGTCGACGGGCAGCTTGAGCTGTCGGCATTTGAGATTGTTTTCTAAAGCGCACAAAGTGTCGGGTTTTGGACCCCAGACAAAGGAATAATGCTTGAAATAGACTCCAACAAAGGCAGCAAAAATGCAATTAATTCAAGTATAATATGGCCCGGAGATTTAACTGTGGCACCAAAAGGTTGGGTTGTGCGAACAAATGGTAAAGTTATACGAATAGCTGTACCAGCAAAGATGGGGTTCAGGGAGTTTGTCAGTGTCTCGAGTAAACAAAGGTTGTTCCAATATTTTCTTGACTTCGTCTCAAGAAAATGTCATAATAATATTTCTTTGAGATCTTTCTAGAGACAGAATTGTCCGCTCCCATCCTCAGTTTTATTTTAACGATGTAACTGAATCTTGTTGAATGTCAGAAGTGAGAAGGAACAGGATACTCATTTCGATGATAAAGGTCTCAAGGGTATTGTTGAAAATAATTAAGTCACAAAAGATCCGAAGATCCACATAGGAAAACCAACAAATTAGCTGTTATATGTTTTACCGTTAGAAATTGTACCATTGATTAAAAGGTTATAAATAGAACCAGTAATGTTCATTGTAATAAATAATAAAATACTCAATAGAAATTCTTATATTCATAAAATTTACATGAGAGCATTGTTCTTGAGACCGCGGAAACTTCGATAACCCGATAAACCCGATAAACTTCTAAAAGCCATAATACCCGAAAACTGATTCTTTTATCGTCAATATTGGATGAGAGTTAGAATAGCTAGAATAGCGAAATTTTAGAATAATAAATGAGAATAGAGAAAAATAGTGATTTTCAGATTAGTGTGAAAATGGTGCTATTCGGATTAGTAAAAATGTTGTTTGTATTGTATATGTAGAATAGTGAATAGTTGTAACCAATAAAGAATAGTGTTAACAAGGTGCTAATTAAGAAGAAAGATAGGCAAGTGGGATCTCAAATGAATTGTCACGACGTGGATATAGCGGAAAGTGGTATCAAATTTGTCATTTCGGAATTGTGTTAGTGGTAATCTAAAAAGAAAACATTTTTTTCTCTCATTTCACATTTCCGAATAGTAGCTATTCCAACATTTACAAAATGGAACCCAAAAAATGCATCAATTGCAAGAAAGAGGGTCATGAACTCGATCAGTGTTGGTTTCTCAATTCTCATCTCCGACCAAAGTGGTGGAAGGAGAAAGGCGAAGATAATTGGTGGAATAACCCTAAGGGGGGAGAAGAAGAAATCGTTTGCTGAGCCGACAAATTTTCTCGGACCAAACGAAGGGATGAATTGTGTTTAGGCCCTGTTCGGCTGGATAATGGGAACGAGAATTGAACTGACAAAATACTGTGCGCGTGGAGTTTTTTCCACGAAGTCTGAGTGAATTTTTTTTTTCCACATCCGCCAATTTCTTCAAATAACGGGTCCGCCAATTTCGAAATCGCAAATTTGGGAGCTGCCGCTTCAAATGAATCTGTTGCCTTAACCAAATCAGATATCTCAAAATTAATTGATTCCCTCAGCCGGCTTCTAAACAAGCTTAAATCAGGTTTTTCTAAAACTCATTTATTTTTTGAAGACCGATCTAGTGATTTGGATATAAGCTCCAATCAAAATAAATATATAATACCAAATAAAAGAAATACAATAAGCCCAAATATTGAAGCAAATGAAATAAATCAAATAAAATGTACAAATTTAGGTAATCTAAATAAGAAATACCCTCAAAATAATTTAGATTGGATTTTAGATTCCGGTGCAACCGACCACATGACCGGAAACAAAAATGTATTACAAAAATTATCAAAAAAGCAAAGGTCAAGAATTTGTTTATGTAGCAAATGGTGAAAAAATGAAAATTTGTGGTTATGGCTCAATTATCATTTTTTTAAAAGAAATAAAAAATATTTTACATGTAAAAAATTGCACCGCTAATTTATTATCTATAGGAAAACTTTCAAAGAAAATAAATTGTGAGATTATATTTATATCTAAAAATATATTATTTCAAGATATGACATCCAAGAGGATGATTGATGAAGGTGTTTTTCAAAATGGACTCTATATTTTGAAAACTTTAAATTGAGGAATTGGGCATCCTTCAGATAGAACTTTGAAATATATTTTTTATTTTTCAAATTTAGATTGTAGTAATTGTGAAATATGCAAACTAGTTAAGCATACAAGACTTTCTTTTGTAAATTCAAAGTAAAAGAATAGTCAAATTTTTAAAACTTGTTCATTCCGATGTTTGGGAACCCGCACCCGTAGACTCTTATAATAATTTTAAATATTTTGTTATATTTATAGATGATTTTTCACAATTAACATGCTTATATTTATTAAAAAATAAAAGTGAAGTTTTTTCTCAATTCTCAAATTTATTTGAAACTCAATACATCACGAAGATTAAAATTCTTAGGATCGATAATGGAACGGAATTTGTTAATCAAAACTTCTCAAATTTTTTAAAATAAAAAAGAATTATGCATTAAACCACTTGTGTTTATACCCCACAATAAAATAGAATTTTCGAAAGAAAAAATCGTCATTTACTTGAAATGACAAGAGCATTAATGTTCCAAAAATTTATTAGTCGGATGCCATTCTCACCGCAATTTATTTGATAAATAGATTGCCAAGTGTCGTTTTAAATTGGAAAAATCCACTAAAAGTTATTTACCAAAGAAAAATAGTCTTGAATCATCTAAGAATTTTTGGATGTACATGTTATGTACACCAAAATAAACGAGATAAATTAGACCATACTTCTATTAAAACTATTTTTCTAGAATATTCATCTCAAAAGAAGGGTTATAAATGTTATGATCTTATAAATCATAAATTATATATTTCTAGGGATGTAACATTTTTTTAAAATGAGCCATATTTTAAAACAAATAAAAATGCGATTGATAATTACATTATTGTAAATGATTTTGTGTTTCCTAAGTCTACTAATTATCAAATTGTTGAGCAAAGAATTGTAGGAGAAGAAGAAGAAGAAGAAGAAAATGGTGACGAAGATGACAACACTCCTCAAAGTGGAGCCGGGGAGGAAGAAAATGAAAATATTGAAGATGAAAGTGATAATATTGAAGAAGAAGCTCCACTAAGGAGATCAACTCGTTCCACTCAACCGTCAACAAGGTTACAAGATTTTGTAACCTATGAGGTTCAATATTCTATTCAAAATTATATTTCGCATTTCTTAGTTCAATTTCAAAAATGGAAGAACCAAGAAATTTTGAAGAAGTCTTATGACTTAGAACCGGTATGGTGCAAGGCTATGAAAGAATAACTTCAAGCCTTAGAAAAAAATAATACATGGACCATTGAACCATTACCAAAAAATAAAAATTCGTAGGATGCAAATGAGTTTATAAAATAAAATACCAAAGTGATGGATCCATAGAAAGGTATAAGGCTCGGCTAGTTGCCAAATGTTATACCCAAACATACGGTATTGATTACCAAGAGACCTTTGCTCTGGTAGCAAAAATGAATACCATAAGAATTTGCTTTCAATAGCGGTAAATAAAGGGTGAAATTTATTTCAAATTGATGTTAAAAATGTATTTCTTCAAGGAACACTTGAGGAAGAGGTTTATATGACTCTACCACCGGGTCATGTAAAGGAAAAAAATACTAACCTTGTTTGTAAGTTTAAAAAAATTAATTTATGGACTTAAACAATCACTAAGGACATGGTATGGAAAACTCTCTCAATATTTAATTTATCGTAGTTTTAAAGTAAGCCAATCCGACATCACTATATATCGTTCTTTTCAAAATATGAAAATAATGATACAACCATTGTTCTTGTCTATGTTGATGACAAATCATAACCGAAAACAATTATGAAAAATTGACATTGTGAAAAGACATTTAAAAGAAAATTTTGAAATAAAAACCTTAGTAAACTTAAATATTTTTTAGAAATTGAAATAGCCCATTTAATTAAGGGACTATTTATTTCACAAAGAAAATATACCATTGATCTTTCAAAAGAAATGAGAAAATTAGGATCCAAATCGGTCCACACCCATAGATAGTATTGTAAATTAAATTTCGAAGATGGAGAACCATTGAAAAATATCAACCAATTTCAACGGCTTATAGGTAAATTAATTTACCAAACGATAACTAGGCCGGATATATCATCTGCAGTAAGTCATATTAGTAAATTTATGCATTCACTAAGAAAACCACATTTTGATGTCATTGATAGAATTTTGAGATATTTAAAGAAATCACCCGGAAAGGGTATATGAATGAAAAATAATAAATCTAATGAAATGTATGGCTATTCCAATACAGACTGGACCGGGAGCTTCGATAGAAAATCAACAACCGGCTATTGCACATTTGTAGGCGAAAACTTAGTCACATGGAAAAACATATCGTGTCATGGCATCTACCGCAAGTGAGCTCACGTGGATCAAACAATTATTCAAAGAATTGAACTTCAAAATTGACAAATCAATGAAGATGTTTTGTGATAATAATGCGGCAAGGCATATTGCTTCGAATGCGGTATTTCACGAAAGAACAAAGCATATCGAAATTGATTGTCCTTTCATAAGAGAAAAGATATAGGCAAAAGAGATCGAAACTCCTAATGTGAAGAGTCAAGATCAAAAGGTGGAATAATTAGATAATTAGTTGTAGTAAGAAACTGAAACCTAAATTAATCTTTAGTCTTGGCCAAAACCGAGACACCTCAGTAATTCTAGTCCTGCAACAGCTGAATAGAAGAGTGGGCTAAATTCTTTATCCTTGTGTAAATAAACTGTTGTGTTTGAAGTTAGATGTTTATGTATGGAATTATGGATTTTGTGCAAGGAATTATGGGGACCCATTCCTTCCATAGGCAATAAACAGAAAGCATTTTCTGCCATATATTTCAACTTGAAGGATTTTGGCAGAACAAGTCAAAAATAAAAGAACTTTATTCTTTCGCATGTTCTCTCAAATGGCTTGTAATAAAAACCACTGATTGATGACTCATTTTTATATTTGGTGTCAGTCAGATTGGGTGGATCTATGGTTCAGTCACAGAGGATATTCTGACAGGATTTAAGATGCACTGTCACGGGTGGAGGTCAATTTACTGTGTGCCAAAGAGACCGGCATTCAAAGGATCTGCGCCTCTCAATCTTTATGATCGTCTCCACCAGGTGGTCCTTGGGTCAGTTGAGATTTTATTCAGCAGACACTGCCCCATCTGGTACGGTTATGGCGGTGGGTTGCGAACCAGGTAAGAAAAAAGAAAATCACGATAGAAAATAAATCGCTGCCTCTATATTCTCTTCCTTCCAAAAGAGTGTTCTTACTTCTGCTTTTGTGCTGAAAGAGGTAAGTATTTCATCCAGCCCATACTAGCAGCTCTATCTTTAGAAAGGGCTTGTTCTATGGAGACAAGGGTCACTCCTTTTAGTAAGCTACTGCTTTTTACGAAAACTGCGTCAAAACCTGGTGGCTGAAGAGAGGATGGATTGTTCATATTAAGGTCCTTCTTTTTCTTCTTTGCCAATTTTGGGCATTCTGTACGGAAGTGGCCTAACTCGTTGCACTCGTAGCATCTAATTGTCTTCTTTTTGTCCTTTCAACCTGCTGGAGTGGATCGTCTCTTGGCAGATTGGAGTCTTTTGCGAAATTTATTCACCAGAAATGCGATTTCATCGTCCTCATCTTCTTCATCGCTTGATTCTTCGTCTTTTGCACCTATAAGCCCGCGCGATTTTCTTCGTTTTGGTGGAGATGTCTTGTGCAGCTCGCTCCTTCAGCTTCGTTTCATGGGTAATTATAGATCCCATGAGTTCGTTCAGATCAAGCGTGGTTAGATCCTTCGATTCCTCCATTGCTGTAACCTTCGGATCGTATTCAGGAGGAAGAGATCTCAGAATCTTGCGAACCATCTCGCCATTTGAAATGCGTTTACCTAAAGCATGAATAGAATTGAAGATTTGGTTCAAAGGAAAAAACATATTAGAGATAGATTCACCCTCGCTCATTCTAAACAATTCGTAACTTGTGGTGAGCATATTCAGTTTGCTTTCTTTGACTTGGTTAGTACCTTCATGTGCAACACATAAGGTGTCCCAAATCTGTTTAGCGGACTCACATTGGCTAACCCTAGAATATTCCACAACTTCACCTAAACAAAAGAATAGGTGCTGTGCTTTAGCGTCATGCTGAATAGCAAGTTTTTATTCATCTGTGAGTTATGTCTCTTGAGTTACCCCTGTAGTTACGTCCGCTTTGCCCGCGAACAGCTGATCTTGGCCAATCTTGAATTGTGACTGGCCGGGGCCGTTTGAACGATCTCGATTTCCTTTCATTGTTCTCTGAATGGAGGGAGGCGGCCTTCAACTGTGATCCTCTACTCTTTTGCTCTTGCAAGTGCTGCATCCGAACCGAGCCGATATCTTCACTAAATGTCTCATTTCGAAGGCATTTGAAAAAATAACAAACAAACTAAAATTGATTAATATTTATAATCCTAGCTTGAGAGAGAGTATTGAAAATAATTAATTCACAGAAGATCCGAAGATCCACATAGGAAAATCAACAAACTAGCCGTTATAATTTTTACCGTTAGAAATTGTACCATTGATTAAAAGGTTATAAATAGAACCTGTAATGTTCATTGTAAGAAATAATAAAATACTCAATATCAATAGAATTTCTTATTCTCATAAAATTTACAGGTATACTGGTACGTATAGGTTTTTTACTTGTACCAGCTTATATGGAAGGGAAATAGCAGGAATGAGCTTTTAAATTGATTTTGTTTTTGAACCTGTACCATGCAATTTTGGTTTTAATGAAAGGAATGGCCTACGTGCTTTGAATGATAAAAAAAAAAAAATTCATCATAATATAATCCTACTAATTTCTTCCCACCGTCAATAAACTTGGCCTAATTATTACGACTTTTGAATTGAAAGTAACATGGAAATGGGAAGCATGCGGAAGCTTCACAACTTCCTCAGCATACAGAATTCTGCACAACAGAGGAGTCATTTGGCCTCACCACAGCCGGTTGTGGAAGATCAGAGCACCAGCAAAGGTAAAGGTCTTTCTCTGGATTTTACTACAAAACAAATTGCTGACGAGGGACACTCTGACGAGACGAGGATGCAACACAACAGAGGGTTGTGTTATGTGTGAAAATAATAATACTAGAGAGACAGCATTGCATTTGTTCTGGAACTGCACTTATACAAAGGACTTTTGGACCCGGTACGTTACCAGCATAAATGTGGGAGTCACCACAAGCAGTAACTGATCACATGTCCACCTTTGGAAACAACACTTAAGAGCAATGGATGCGGCTAGTATAAGAACCTGGGAGATCGCTTGGTCAACAGGCCTGTGGGCGATATGGAGAGAAAGGAACAACAAAATTTTCAATGACAGATCAAAGCCGGTGCTCACTCTCATCAATGAGACGGTAATGGATGTCAAACAGTGGGAGCAACACTGTTAGGAGATGAGTTAGGACAGTTTTCTTAATTTAGTGTTTGCTGGTTACAATTACTGTATAGAGGATGTAAATAAAACTTTATATAAGCCCACTTGGGCTATTGTAATTAACTTTCTTATCAATGAAAATGTAGGATGGCAAGTTGCCTCCTACCCTCAAAAAAAGAATTGAAAGTACTCCGAATCTCATTGTTGAAGTTTTTGGCAGTCTCTTTGAGGGACATAATAATAGATATTTAAGCTCTACTAAGAATTATATGTTCAGCAAGTGCAAAGAATTAAGAATATAAGATAGTGTGAATAGAAAATTAGAAAAGACATTTCCTCAAAAAAAAAAAAAATTATAAAAGAAGTAAAAGATCATATTGCTTCTCATATGATTATACATAATATGAGTGCGATTATTGATTTGTTCTTTTTAATATATTCTTAATCCAAATATATAAGAATACTGGTTAACTAAAGAAAAGAGAAAAATGACTAAATTTGCAATAAATTAACGAAAAAGGTAATTGACAATTTAAAGATGAATTGTTTATAATTCTTTTGTTTTCACTCAGTAATGTCAAATACCAGGACATTAACAAAGTTTCCTGTGTGTTGTAGTTTTCTGAATCTAATAAGTTTTGCAGTTTAGCTATATAAAAATTTATTTGATTCAGAAAAGTTTTTAGTTGAAGCATTGCACTTAGGGGTGTCAATGGCACCCTTTTATCCGTTTACCTGATTCGTATCGTATCCGAAAATACAGGTAAGGTCCGTAAGGATAAGATTTTTTTTTGTTATCTTATCCGTTATCATGTAAGATAAATTTTAAAACTAAAATTATATATAGATATATATTTGTATGAAAATGATACATGATACAATACAATTTTGTATTTTATTAAATTTTCATAATACAAATTAGTTGTATTAATTATTATTATTTTTTTCCTTGTTTTCAAAAATATTTTATCAAAAGCACAAATCGACATGTCAATGGTACTTTTTATCCGTTTACCCAATTCGTACTGTATTTGAAAAAACAGCTGCGGGTAAATTTTTTTTTTCATTATCATAACGGAAACAGGTACGAAATGTCTCCACCCGTTGACACCCCTAATTGCACTGGCTTGTATTTAAGTTTTGTAGTTTGTCATCTTAGTAAAGATAAAAAAAAGCATTGCGTCCCCTAATTGCACTAGTTTGTATTTAAGTTTTGTAGTTTGTCATCTTAGTAAAGATAAAAAAAAGCATTGCGTCCCCTAATTGCACTAGTTTGTATTTAAGTTTTGTAGTTTGTCATCTTAGTAAAGATTAAAAAAAAGCATTGCGCCGTCCGTGGGAATCGAACCCACGACCACACGGTTAAAAGCCGTGCGCTCTACCAGCTGAGCTAGGACGGCTACATTCTTTATAAATATTTCCAAAGTGATATCGATTACCAACGAAATTCGTTTCTTTCAAGAGAAGGAACCAATTCACCATTTCGATTCCAACACCATCCCAAATTCGTAATACTCACCACTTGAATCCCAAATTCGATTATCAATACTCTCCAGCCGATATTCGCTTCCCTTCCCGCTCCTTTTCAAAGCTTCCTCCGCAAGCCTCCCCTCTTTTTTAACCGCACCCAATTCCCGAATCGCACTTTTCTTTGTCACGACTCGTCATGGAATTGGGCGATTTGCACAAGGTATGGGAGGTAAAGGCGCTGAAGAAGCCAGGCGAGGAAGAGGCGCGCGCCATGCTCGAAAAAATCGCCAAGCAGGTCCAGCCGATCATGCGCCGCCGCAAGTGGCGTGTCAAGCGCCTTTCGGAATTCTAGTAATTGCACGTCCTTCTCTCGAAAAATCTCAATTTATTATTTTCCATTTTGGTGCAATTTTCAACAAAAGGGTAGTTCTTAAATTAATTTTCTTTTTTGTGTGTATTGAGTCCTGGGAACCCAGCGCTGCTTGGTCTGAATGTAGGTGGAGGTGTAGAGGTTAAGCTGCGGCTGAGGAAGCATAACAGGGAGTGGGACTTCTTCCCATTCGACCAGGTGCTCGACACAATGCTACACGAGCTCTGCCACATCGCGCATGGACCACATAACGCGCAATTTTACAAGCTTTGGGATGAACTTCGCAAGGTAGTACTTGTAGCCTTATTTGAGGGAACTGTACTGGTTTGATGATCTTATGTTCTGGACGTTACTTTCAAATGCTGAATTACAACCAAATTTCTTTTTCTTTATCATATTTACATTTATAAATTTGTTTTGATTAAATGGCATTAGTTAATGAATTGGGGCTTCGATGCTAAACCAATGAAATTTGCAGCAGCGATTGACTAATTCCTATAAGGTGCATGTTGATTGTCGAAAATATATTTCTTATTGTCAGGATTTGAACAAGGGCATGTTGTCGTACACTTGTACTTGCATGCAATTAGTTCTTAAATTAAGTTACAATGTTTATATTAGTAGCTTGTAGATATTTTTTCGTTGATTACATTCTCATTTGTGTATTATCCTGTAATTTAATTAATGCAGGAATGTGAAGAACTTCTTTCCAAGGGCATAACTGGGTCTGGCCAGGGATTTGATGGAGCTGGTAGGCGCCTTGGTGGGTACACCCGTCAACCTCCCTTACCATCTCTTCGGCAAACTGCATTGGCTGCAGCTGAAAAGCGAGCCCGTACAGGTGCCCTGTTACCTACTGGCCCAAGACGGTTAGGTGGTAATGATGACATCATGACTGCACTCAGCCCAATCCAGGCTGCTGCAATGGCAGCAGAAAGGAGAATGCATGATGATTTGTGGTGCGGGTCTGTGCTTGATGAAAGTTTGAATCCAGATCCAGTCAGAGGTGGCGGTGCAGGCTCCAGTAGTTGTAGTAGTAGTAATGCCACCAATGCTAAGAAGAGAGGAATAGAGGAGATTTCAGAGAGTGGCCCCCAGTCGTCAACCTCTGGTTCTATATCTCCTAATTGGCAAATGGATTTTGAAGACGACATTGCTATTTTGTGGGAATGTGGCGCTTGCACTCTATTGAATCAAGTAATTACTATTTTTTCTTTGTTTCTTTGTACTTCATTTGACCTGTCATTGCCAAATTCAGGGACTGTCATTTTTGTTTCCAGTAAATAGTAAACAATGGCTGTACATATCCGAATTTGATTCAGCATGGTATTGTTCCATCACTATACGATTCCTTTCGACCTTATTTAAAAAGTCATTTGCATTGATACACTCAATTTATATATCATCAGATTTGACTGAATAAATGCCGTCCTATTATTGTTTGTTGTATACATACACTTTGGAAAGCTTCCTTTTTAACAACTCTCCTCAAATGATGTGACTCCTTGCATTTATATATTGTATGAAAACAATTCCGTATTGATCAGTATACCTTGTTTAATATAGCATAATATATGAAACTAATATTTAACTAAATCTAAGGCTCTATCTTCTTTTCCTTTTTTCAATTTTGGACAGCCTTTGGTGCTAACTTGTGCAGCTTGTGGGACAGTGAGACCAAAACCAACAGAAATGAAGTCCAAAACATGGTCATGTAAATTTTGCACTTTAGTAAACGATAACAAGTTAGAAAAATGCTCGGCATGTGCTCAATGGAGATACTCATATGGGCCTCCCGTCTCTGCATCAGGTCCCTCCTATGGTACTTAAATGTGAATGGTGGGTGAATTTTGTAAAGCTCTTCCCCGATCTAACTCTTTTTTTTTTGGTTCATGGTTATGATCTCTCCTCTCAATTTTTGCTTATGTATGTAATTGGATATAGAGGCTTGGTGGGTGGTAGTATGGTCTGGAAAAAAGTAACAGTGAAAATGCATATTCTCTTATTGTTAGTATGGTTGTCCTGGAATATAATCCTAGGTTGAAACAGTGACATGTTTGGGTTTGTATTTCACAAAAGAAGTATTTGAATGGATTTATTTTTATTTCCTTGTTACCATAGTCTCTCCCACTTGCCTTTTCTTATTTTCATTTATGTTGTTATATGCACGATCTTTAGAGTTTAGATGCAAAGTTGATATTGCTCTGAAGTATCCTATGGTTAACAAAATGTACAGTAAAAGATTTTCCAATGTTTGAATTATTTTTTGTTGTAATAGTTGTGTTGTTTTTGCTGATATACATTGAATCTGCACCACAGTACTAACAGCAAACCCCTTTAGGTTAAGTTTTACTTTTATTGATGATAAATTATGCATAGAAAGCTGATACAAAGGTGGATAACTTTCTTTTCGTATGTGAAAAAGGAAACATGTGTTTATGTCCAAACATGTTTACATATTATTAGCGGATTAAAAAAAATAAGAAAAGCTACCTACAAGTCCAAATCATCCATTTACTATACATCAAATTAAGGCAACGTTGGTAGAAAAAAATAAAACCACGAGTGAGGCTATGGTACTTTGTAAATGCGGATCTATGGATTCATATATTCATGTATATCCCTCAAAAGTTTCAATATTACATATTTATCTCTCCAAAATCAGTAATTACATATTTATTCTGAAAATTGTAGAAACTCACATATTTGTTCAATCTAACTCTATAACATATCAAATACCTCCAAAAATAATTAAATATTTTTTTTAAATTTTAAATTAATTTAAACAATATTTATATTTACTATTATGCCCTTCGTTTCTGTCTTATTAGTCCGTTTGAGTTCTCGTCTCTCTAAGACGCCAAAACTCCCGTCTCTCTCCAAACGAAGATGGAAAAATTAAAGTAGCGAGGGGCGATAGAAATTTGAGAGAGGGGAGGTGACAAGAGAAGGCGGGGAGAAATCTGTGATTTGGCACGTTTGGAGAGAGAAGCGGGAGGTTCGGCGCCTTAAAGAGAAGATAACTCAGGCAAACTAAAGTGACATAAATGAAGGGCATAATGGTCAACATATTCTTAATTAATATTGCTTTGCAAAATAAATTTCAAAGTTATAAAAAATATTATTTAATTGTTTTTAGAGATATTTTATATGTTACAGAGTTAGATTGGACAAATATGTGAGTTTGTATAATATTTTCAAGAATAAATATGTAATTATTGATTTTGGAGGGATAAATATGTAACATTGAAACTTTTGAGGGATATACATGAAATTCCCCCTTAATTTAAATAGTAGATGTGAACATGATCTCTATATTAAAATGATCTAAAACATCAAATTTTATATTTTTTTAATTTTTTTACTATTTTTAGGTAGGTAGAAAATCACAATTTTAAGGTAGTCTAGAATTTTTAAATCAAGTAATTTTCTACTTGTCTAAAATACAATAATTTTTTTTTAAATAATATCAAAATTTGATTTTTAAGTATATTTTGTTCAAAACGAATTGTTTTAACTTTAGAAAAGAAAAAATAAATTCATAACACAAACTAATTTGTGCTTTGCAATGGTTGCAAAGGCAGAGCCTCACTCAAATATCATTTACCTCGATTTTATTAGGCGCTTGAGTGCAGCGTATAGATAAAACAAACAGTGACAAATTACAAAGTATAATTGAAAAACTATTGGACTTAAATGCCGTAGTAGAAACCAAAAAAAAAATGCCGTAGTCATCAGGCAAACTCCAAGCAGGTTCCTGGCTAGTATAGCATAGCATATTTTCATGACGCAACCTCCTTATGTGACTGATGCTGCATCAGCATCTGACGTGTAATCAAGGGAGTCCAAATGAATAGACGTGCTATGGCTACTTATGTAGCGGGTTGCTTTATCCCTATGATTAATCTATATAAAATGTACTTGTTTTCCTCTCTTTTTTCCCCTTTTTTGGCGATCAGCTGATGATTTTTCACTACGGGTAGCAGAAAGTTTTGATAAATTCACATTCTGTTAAATAACAATGAAGTAACATAGTGTCTTGGTCATTCGGGTCGTTTGTTACGAAAATTAAAATTGGTCCGTGATTCTTACAATTAGCCTGATTTTTATTGAACTCAGAATTTGTGTTACTTTTGAGAATACAAACTCAGTTTTGATTAGCCCTCTCTTCATGACTTCATCCTTGATAACTTCTCCAAAAAACCAACCACAGTTATTTCGGAAAATCTCACTAGGAAACATTTTGAATTGTTAGGCTTTATCAACTATTGTTGGAACTGATGACCATGCATTACAGTCTTGAACCGGATTGATGCGAATTCTGATTGGACTGTCCAGATTCAACCTCAAACGGTGAGGTAACACAGAGAATCCGGACTCGTATGAACCTGGGTATCGGTGGTTGGTTTGGGTAGGGGAGGGACCTCAATGACAGGAGACCCGTAAAAGTCTGACCTTTTTCCATTTAATAAGAGAATAATAATGGAAAATTATAAGTCAGCATATATTGACTTAGAGATTGGAGCTCTTAGGTGGAACAAGTCAAGGTGCACCAATCTTGAATTAAACATTCCTCTCTCCGTAACAAACACAGCTTTCTTTGAAACATTCCTATCCTCGGATCCCCAAAACTCAAATAAAAACCATGGTTCCATGTCCACGTAAATGTAAAAATTGATAGAACTATTTTGATTTCACTCGTAGTTGTACGGTTAATAAAGATAAAATACAAGTATATGATTAATACGTTGTGTGAAAGTCAAAATAGTTACGTCAACATCTTTATCCCATATTTGCAGATCCGTGCGCCTTTCTCATTTGATGATATTAGAAATATTTTAGAATAAACAAAGGTTAATCAAGCTTAAAGAATCATGCAATGGACATAATAGATTACTAATTATTGAACATTGTATATATAATAAGAGGAGGGATCAAGTTACAATAAATTTGAGTTACAACAAAGTTACAATAACTATTTTTTTCATTTTCAAAGTCCAAATCGTCGATCCAAACCATTCAACATGATCTCCACAATAAAATGTGCATGCAGATCAAATTTTACATTTTTTTGAATTTTTTACTATTTATTAAGTATTTTACAAAAAATAGTCATATTCAGACCATTGAATTTTGTACCCATCTTAATAAATAGTAAAAAAATTCAAAAAAATATAAACTTTGATCTGCAAGCACATTTATTTAGATAATCATGTTGAACGGTTTGGATCGACGATTTGGACTTTGAAAATGAAAAAAATGGTTGTTGTAACTTGATCCCTCCTCATATAATAATAGATGAGGGTTCAAATGTCTCAAAGTATTGTATATCTCATCGTGTCTTATATATATTTTTTTAAGTTCACGATCCGAACCAATTAACATGATTTCTATATTAAAATGTGCTTGAAAATCAAATTTTATATTTTGCTGATTTTTTTAAATAGATACAAAATCATTGTTTCTGGGTGAATCCTCATAATAATATTATTGATAATGCAAACTCAAATAGATGAGCATATAATTATAAAATAATTTAAAAACCGGCACATACATGATAGCTCTTTGGACAGAATTAGAAAATTGGATTTAAAGAAGGTGAATAAGTTACTTTTTTTTTTTTATTAAAAGGTTCCGGTACATCTTCAATATCTTTTAGATAATATTTTCGAGAATTGAATTTGCGTCTCTCCGAAAAGACACCGGAACTCATGAAACTAAACAAGATACTATAATCTAATATTATTTTATAAAAATGTCTAAAAACTAAAATTACTTGAGTATTTTACAAAAAATAGTCATATTCAGACCATTGAATTTTGTACCCATCTTAATAAATAGTAAACAAATTCAAAAAAATGTAAAATTTGATCTGCAAGCACATTTTATTTAGATAATCATGTTGAAAGGTTTGGATCGATAATTTGGACTTTGAAAATGAAAAAAATAGTTGTTGTAACTTTATTGTAACTTGATCCCTCTTATAATTTTCATCCCTCTGAATCCGCCCTTGCAGCGCCGGGAGAAATTTTTTACTAAAAGGAGCCTCCAGTTATAATAACTAGAGAGGAGTCTGATCTGGTTGTTACCGTTTCCTCATTATTTTCACGGTTTTTCTTGTTGTTCAAAGGCGCCGTAGTAGGAACCAACACAGCTTTTCTGAGAACTATTATGTTTGCAATGTTTGGCATCCATTATGATTGGAGATCAAATTTACTTTTTAATATGATTGGCCCTAAGTGAAACTAAGATTTTCAGCCCAAAAATAAGATTTACTCTTTTCGTCTTACGGACATTTCGAGAAAAAAGAGAGGAGAATTTCATGTATACTATTAAAAATTATAAAATTATATATTTATTATCATAAATTTTATAATTACGTATTTATCATTCTAAATTATTGATAATTTACATATTTATCCAATATAATCTAAATATATATATTCTGAAAACTATAATTAATCAAGAATTAGTTAAAACTAATCACATTTGTTATGTACACTCTCTCTCATCATCTAGACATATTCTTGGTACCCTCTTTCTCTTCATTATCTACCTACATATCTAATCCAAACCTCCCATCTAGATCTTTCTTCCTCATTCCGGACGAGCTCCCTTCTAGATTTTAATGTTTCTTCATCTATATATCCCACAACTGACAAAAATTGAATTGATGTTACAAAGGGGAAGACACAAACATTAAATGTGGCACGACAGATGAGGAGAGATTATAATGCTAAAGAGGGCGGAGAGACGAGGAGAGATTTTAGCACAGAAGAGAAAAAGTCGCACGAAAAGAAGGAAGAAGAGATTTTGTGCATAAGGGAAAGAGGAAAGGGACTAATTACGTGATTAATTATATATTAAACATAATTAATCTCAGTTTTTTTATAATTGGGGTAATATGTGAGTTATTAGAATTTAGGATGGTAAATATGTAATTATAGAATTTGCGATAGTAAATACGTAATTTCATAGTTTTTGAGTGGTATATATGACATTCTCCAAAAAGAAAATAGAAAGTAAGATTTTAGATATAGGAGTGTGGTTATGGTAATCTGCAATGCTATATAGAGTATGTACTATGAATTAATATATATATATTTTTAATTTAAACAGTCAATATAAATCGTACATTTTTATCTTTTTAGATAGATAAAAAATCACCTGATTTAAAGATTCTGAGCCATTCAAAAGTAATGATTTTTTTATCTTCCTTAAAAATAGTGAAAAATTAAAAAAATATTTAATATGTAAAATTTGATCTGCAAGTATATTTATATATGTGAAACATGTTAAGTGGTTCAGATTGATAATAAAAAAGTATATGTGCATTATAAAGTACCATAACCTCACTCTTATATGAGTTCATATACACGCAAAAATATTGAATATTTTATTTTATTTTCCTAAAAAGGTATAGTATGGATCATAAAATTAAGAGAGATGTATGAGGATTAAATTAAAGAGATGCATTTTAATATTTTTATTTAAAAATCATCACATCGGTATATAAATGTGGGAAGAAATAGTCCATTCACACAGAATGAGTATCCTCGGGAAGTATAAATATTTTGAGTTTATAATTCAAACAGTCCGTTAAGAATCCAGATTAAATTGAAAATTAACGATGCATATTAATAACTAATAGGAAGCGAAAAAAATTAAGATTTGTGTCGACATAGTTCTAAATAGTTAATTATAGCTGCGCAATAATTACGCTATAACTTTTTAAGATTTTAAAAACTATAACGCTGTCAATTATTATTTTTTTTATCAAAATTCTAAATAACTAGTTATCACTGTGCAATAATTTCTATTTAGAACCTTAGTCTCAAATGATCTAAATTCTCAAGAGCAAATTCAAAATTTGAAATAGCTTGATACAACTTTTGAAACAATTCTTGCACTATCTTTTTTTCATAATATGTACTACCGTTACTATCGCAACATTTCCTCGGCGTGTGTTTAATTATTATGGTACATTTGGATCGTGCAAGGATTAGTGCAAGAATAGTGATTTTTGGGGTTAGTGGTTGAGAATAGTGCTAACCCGAGTCGTTTGAGAATAGTGTTAACTTTGAACTATTCCGGTTAGTAAAAATGTCGTTTCGATTGTATATTTGGAATAGCGATGGAGAGAATGAATAAAATATTGATTAAACTAATCTAATATTTTTTCATTTAATATTTAAACTAATATTATATTACATTTAAACTAATATTTTATTTAATACTAATAGAATCTAATCTAATATTATATTTATTTAATACAAATCTAATATTTTATTTAATACTAATATAATATTTAAACTAAAATATTATATTACATTTAACATTTAAACTAATATTATATTATATTCAACTAATATTTTATTTAATACAAATAATATTTAAAGTAATATTATATTACATTTAATATTTAAATTAATATTATATTACATTTAAACTAATATTTTTCAATACTATTCCAATATTTTATTTAATCCTAATCAAATCAAATCTAATATTATATTTATTTAATACGAATCTAATATTTTATTTAATACTAATATAATATTAAAATAAAATATTATATTACATTTAAAATTTAAACTAATATTATATTACATTTAATATTTAAACTAATATTTTATTTAATACATATAATATTTAAAGTAATATTATATTACATTTATATTTAAATTAATATTATATTACATTACATTTAATTAAATTAATATTATATTATATTTAATATTTAAGCTAATATTATATTATATTATATTTAATCTAATAGTTTATTTAATACTAATCTAATCAAATTTGATATGATATTTACTAATGTAATATTTAAACTAATATTATATTACATTTAACACTTAACATTTAAACTAATATTATATTATATTAAAATTTTAAAATTAAAATTTATTATATTTAATCTAACATTTTATTTAATATTAATCTAATTTGATATTATATTTATTTAATACTAATCTAATATTTTAATTAATATTATATTAAATTTAATATTTAAACAAATATTTTATTTAACACTAATCTAATATAATATTATATTTATGTATCTAATCTAATATTATTTATTTAATACTAATCAAATATTTTATTTAATACTAATTTAATATTTAAACTAACTCTAATTGAGAGGAATGAAAACTATTTTTATTAATATCACTAACCCCACTAGCTCTATTCTTGCTAACTCACCAATTGTATTAGTAGAATAGAGCTATTCTTGAGCTAACCTAATTTTCTAATTGTTATTTGGATCACCCGAGGTTAAGAATAGTGGAGCTAACCCAAAGTTAGCTCTATTCTTACCCCATCCAAACGTAACCTTAAAGAATAGTGCAAAAAACACTACTGTTCAGATTAATATGTGAAGATAGTGTAAGAAAACAAATTAATTCGAACGAGCGAAATTTAGGGTTAATTTTGTGCTAATTAATTGATGCAACTATTATTTGAATTTATAATTCGAAAAACTCTAAGGGTGCGTTTGAATGAGGCAAAAAATAGTGCTAATCCGGGTTAGTGACTATTCCGAACTACTATTCTACGTTTGGATGTGTTTGGGTTAGCAAAAAATGACTATTTTTTGTTTGTCTTTTGTGGATTAGCATGCTATTCTACTAACTCAATTGAAAATTGGGTTAACTCACTATCTCAAATTTAGATTAGCTCACTATTCTCACTAACACAAAATATTGAATTAACAAAATAGTCTAATCTAATGCTACTACACATAAAAGAGGCTATTGGATTGCATCAAAAAACAAAATAACAACACTATTCTCATGCAGTCACGCACTATTCTCAACTTAGTGCTATATAAGATAGGTTAGGATAAAAGAGTTAAAACTGTCAATGCTCAGAGATCTACAGGAACCTTCCTAAGATAGCAGATACCACTTTTAAGGAAGAGAAAATAAGATTAACAAAGCTTGTCTCTCTCTCTTTAATATCTTCTTTTTGTAAATAATTACTAGAATGAGAATCCAATCCCTTGGTGGGGACCCAAACTCCAAATAAATTTCTTATTATTGGTTGCACAACATCCCTCAATAAATAGATCAGACATTTCTCTCTTTACAAGGTTAAATAGATCCAAATTATTTCATCCCTATCCCTTATAAAGGGCTCAGAAAACTTGTCAACAAAATTGCCAACAATAGCAGCAGCACAACGAATTCAGATCCACTGAAGTAACTCAATTTTTGAGTTTTAGATCGGAACTGTCCGATTCGAATCCGCGATAATCTATTCTAAAATGGAGCGCACACATCCCAATGACAGATTTGAATCCCGAGCGACAGATTCGAATCGGACGGTCCCGATCCAAAACCCAAATATTGGGTTATTTTAGGGGATCCGGACCCCAGCACAACCCCACTCTCCTTTTTTAGGGACGATTACTCTCATTGGCCTTTTTAAAGAAGATCAATTGCATATCTCTAAAACACCCCGCAACAATTCATCACGCATGCATGTCTTTAAATAGGCCACGACTGACATGTCCTCTCCCAAATTTCTCTTTAGCGTACCATTTATTCGTCAGAGGAGAGTTTATTTTCTCTCTTTCCTACTCTTTTCTTACTTTCACACCACAGCTCTGCAATTGCAGTTGCAGAGATCACTTTGTACAATTCAACCTTTACATCACATGCATCCCATTAATGGTGGCTTGGATTCTCTTCTTTCTATCTCTAGTCTCTTTCTCTTTCTAAAGGTACTATGTATTCAAGCAAAAATGTCCAAATCGGCTTACAAAGACAGATTTGAAAGACCAAAACACCCAAATCAATGAACCCATAAAAAGAAAGTTTAAAAAGACCAGAGATTATGATAGCAAGAAAAGATACAATAAACAGACAAAGGATTTAACTTTAAAGTCTATCATTCCCTCATTATTTTTACTGCGAACTAAAAACAAAACAGATGCCACATTAATTGAGAAATATCCGAATTTAAGCAATTGATTTGCACTTGTAATCTACACCCACCTCAAAGAAAGAGCATTACATGAAAAAAAGAAAAAAAAGAAAGATTAATAGCCCTGATCTCTATTTCCACCCCTTATCATTCATGCGAGCTTGAGATAAACCAATTTCAAAGGTTTAATTAAGACCACCAATATAATCCCATGAAAAATAAAGAAAAAGATAAGAAGTTTCAAAAAAAAGGCCAATGTAAATAAGAAGAAAAGGAGACAACACATCCATCTCTTTGCTCACTCCTCAAATTTGCAACAACAACCCTGATTATTCTTCAATTCGCTCCTATGACAGAGGCATCCCGGCATGCTGCATGATAAACGGATGCTGAAGGAGTTGCGTGGCAGTAAGCCTTCTCGCTGGGTCTCTTTGTAAGCACATTTTAATAAAATCCCTAAACTCCGCTGAAGCACTGCTAGGAACCTGAGGCGGGTCCGAGTAGCAAATCGCACACATCAGCGAAGCCCAATCTCCTTGCTTCCCCAAGTTCTCCCCAAAGGGAAACCTCCCCAGGTAGAACTCAAGGATGCTCAACCCAAAACTCCAAATATCACCTGCATACCCATCATATCTCCCATGGTTCAGATCCGTGTTGATCCTCTCTGGGCTCATGTAGGCTATTGTCCCCACTGCCGAATTACATGGGTCCATGGTCTGTGCTAGGATCCGTCCGACTCCGAAATCCGCTATCTTCACCCGCCTCTCTGAGTTGATCAACAGATTCGACGGCTTGATGTCACGGTGCACTATGTGACGCCGGTGCAGATAGGCCAATCCTCCCAATACCTGATGAAAATAAATCCATAATCCGATTTGAGGCACTCTATATCCAATAAAAGAACAACATATAGATAGCTAAATAGAAGAAAAAGATTTGAAATTGTACCTGGCGAGCCACGTCAGAGAGGAAGGCTTCATTGGAGATGCGGCGGCCCTCGAGGGACCCACCATCCATGTATTCTAAAAGGATCTGGATCTCACCACCTTGGACATACATGCCGTGGCACTGCACCACAAAGGGGTTATCCGAGGTTCGAAGGATCTCGATCTCACGGGCTATCTGCCGTCGAACAGTTTCTTCATGGTTGCCATAAATCACCTTCAAGGCATAGATCCGGTTGGTGGAGCGCTGGCGCACAAGCCAGACGGTGCCTCCGGTACCACTACCGATGCGGCGCACGCGCTCCAGGTCAGAGATTGGTGGTGTGACCATCGGTCCTGTGGTGGTGGTGGTGGTGGTAGAGGGAGCTGTGGAGGGAGGCGGAGGGAGAGGTAGAGGGACGGCGATAGAGGTGAGGTCGCGTTCGGGGAGGGGGAGGGTTAAATCCGGCCGACGCCGGGCACGGTTAGGCGTAGCGGGTTGACCGGGTCGGAAGTTGCCTGGAGCTGTACTGTTGGCGCCGGGTCTCATGATTGGTTGTGGTTCTTGATTTTCTTGTTCTCCTTTTCTTTTCTTTTCTTTTATGGGAGTATTAATTCGGGATTTTTTTGGAAGGTCAGTGGTATTGATGGTTGTGAAATTTGGAAATGATGAGTGGGAATCGGGGTGGGGTAGATAGAGAAGAGAGAGAGAGAGAGAGAAGGGTTTCAATAAATTAGGAGAGAGAAGAAAGAAAAAGGAGTGGTTAATGAAAGTGAGCGGACAGTTTTTTATACGAGACTGATGAGAGAGAGAAGGGGAAGAATAAATAAAGTGGACGAAATAAGCGATTAGGGGATTTTACGCGGAATCGGGCGGTCCGATACCCGATCCGCATGCATCCAGCTTTATGATTCAAGCTAATCAAGTTTGTACGAATTAATGCGAATCGGATGGATCCTAGCGGTTATCGGATCGCCCTATTGGCTCATCTTATAGAAGGTAGGATTTGATCGGGATTAGGGGTGCAAATTTTTTGTCATTTCATCTTACGCCGGGATCAACAGGTCTAGAAGGTCCATTATTGTAACTTGTAAGATTAAATTGGGCCATTTTGTAGGGTTAAATTATGGGCTCTGAGCCTCTGACTGATTCAACATATATAGTTCCTTTCCGAGTCAGCAGGCCACTACAATTGAGACTCTGACCGATTCGTACCCTTCCCATCCTCTGAAAAAGTTCCAGCGTGGATCAAAAGTTAGATTTTTATCGACCTTTTAAAAGTTCAAAGGGTGGTAGAACGCGAGTCCGGATGGTCTGAATTACCTCAGATATTTTTAGTTTCCGATCATAATCAGATCAATATGAATCCGGTAAAATTCCCGGCTGCTGGATGTGGATCAAGAAGTATCATATTTGCAAAGGAATCAAGCAGTAGTGAACTATATATACTGCATAGATAAAGATATTGATAACTTTATTTTAACTTCACACAATGCACATACAATATAATTAAAATGAAAATATATACTACGGTGCATTGGTTTAGGTTGGTTTGGTTTTTTTTTTTTTAAGTTGTACATTCATACAAAGGAATAAATTTAGCTGTCTAGGGGGAATACCGACCAAGACAGAATATTCTATGTGATCTTTTCAAATTGAGTTTATTTGGTTGATATGAACCACTTTATGTGATATGGGCATCTAGACGTAAGAATAAGCTTCTAAATGTACCAAAGATTAGTAATTGTATTCGGTGCACTCGAACAGATTCAAGAATCATATATTCACGGAAGTATATAAAGCCATATATTTAACGAAAGATGTATTTAAAAAAAGTAATTAAAGAGGATTCAGCTTAATCACACAAAAAATGCTTGTGAAAAAAAGTAACGAAAAGATAACATTCATACGTAATCCCCAACTTGAGTTTTTTTTTTTTTTGTTACCTCTCATAAAGTAATTTTATTAGAGTGAGCAGTAATTCCAATTGTAGGTTGTGGAATTCAGAACCGTCAAACTTATAAAAACTGTTATATAAGGGCCAATGGGTGAAATTAGAAAATTTAGGTTAGAGAGCTGGAACGTAAAATGTATAATGTATGGCAATTGAAATTTGAACTCAAGTTTTCACGATTACAAAGTGTTCTTAGAACTGGAAAGGAATAATTTGTGTTTTAATAAAACAAGACCTAAATCAATTAGATCCTTAGCTTCTAAAATTATTTGCTTTACATCCTTTTGGTGTAAGAGTAAATTAGATGACTCTTTTATCAAGCTTACTTTAATATTTTGCTTTTTGATATTAAGGATCTTCCAGGAGCTGGAATGCAAATTTCAAGGATGGTAGCAACCCCTGGCTATGGCATAGATCAAGAGGTGCCAGAGGCTGAGCTTAGAAATATTGGTTATCATTGCTAACTTTTGATGATTTACTCTATCACTACTAGAATTTGGATTTTTTGCAAGAGTAGCACTTACTTGTTGCAAGAGTGTGAACGGCCCTTGCAAAAGAAATGGCATTTCTGACACAAGAAAACATGTTGCAAGGGTGTCCCTTGGAAAAAGTAACGCATGCAAAAGATTTGATGTTTACCCTTGAAATTGTCTCTTATCTACTCTTGCAAATAATAATTGAAGACCCATGACCCGCTAGCAGAGCCAGATATTATATTTTAATGAATGTCTTTGCAAAAACCTCATTCCATGCTCTTGTAATAAGTCTAAAGATTTTAGACAAAACAGTTGCAAGGGCTTACCCTTGTAACAAGTTTCAAGTTTTGAAGATTCCGTTTTTATTATTTTATTCTAAAGGCCCTTGTAAGAAGTCCTACACTACTCTTGTAAGAAGTCTGGTTATTCTGACAACTACTAATTGCAAGAGCTTACCCTTGTAACTTGTTTTGTATTACAGTGCAGAACTTTTTCTGTATATTTTGAATGTCTCCCTTCAAATTGAATTTATTTTATAAAAAAAATACCAATAAAAATAATAATTATTCAAAAATTGAGGGACATGCTAATAGAATTTATATTATTCTGTATTTTTAATTACCTTGAAATGTGATCTCTAATAATAATTTGATGATGTACAAAATAAGTATCTTTAAGTACCAATGATATCAAATAATAGCTCAAATCCTTCGTTGCTTATCTAGCCTTAGTACACCACAGTAGATTGTTTCAGCTGAACGAAAATCTGTTCAAAACATTCGACCTTCAAAAACAAGAAAGACACTTTCAAGATGATAAAAGCTCAAGCAGAGTCAGTTTTGAGGCTCGCTATTCCATGACACCTTCTTATAGCGAGACTGGTCAGGATCGAAACCTCCTTCGACGGCTCCGTAAACGACCTAAAGTGTCATGGCCATGCAGTCTTTGCTGTTAAACGGTTTGTCTGATGCCACCTAAATCAAAATAGAACATTAGTAATTGTTTAATAAGGAATAAAATTTTCAATATCAAATATGCATGTATTGTATAACCTTACCCCAGTCTGCCACATTGGTCAGGACAAGTTTTCTGACCCCTTTGGTGACCTTATTTTTAATTTTCTGACCCCTTTGTGGACCTTATTTTTTAATCTAATATGAGTTAGCTGCTGTGAGAAAAGAAATTCAAGATGAGACTGGTCGATCCAAAGCAATCTCTCCTGTTCCAATTCATTTAAGTGTATACTCTCCACATGGTAAAGTACAACACATTTAATATTATAGAGACTTTTTATATGATTAATTAGTGGACATGCATGTGCCTTAATGAAGAATGAAAAAAGAAGACATAGAATTGAGATCTGACAGGTAATGTTTATTGAGTAGTTAATAATCCAAATTGGTACAATGACAGTATGAATCAGAGCTTATATTGAATCTTGGGTTTTCTGGTTCCAAGCTTGTTGTTGACAAATATTATCCTATGTTTTTCCAGAGGGTCATCAAAGTATTATGCAAGATATGGAACACATGGTTCATGCATATATTGAGAAGGTAATGTTTTCACTCCTCTCATGCTTGCCTAAGTACTGCTGGTGTGTTTTCTAATAATTATTTTTGCACTCGTTTTGTCGTAACAGTGCTAATTGTTGTTTTTTTAACCTTCATCAGTTTTCAGCGAAGACAAAGAAGTGGGTTGACAGCTGTACAAATAAGAGAGAAAATTCAATATTGAAGGTAATTGAAGTGAGTTAATTTGGATCTATTTTGAACTTGCATCAGTTTTGATATATTGAGGTTAATTTGGTTATAAGTGGGGCACAAATGTAGAATTACTATGGTTAATGGTTAATTATTGAGTATAGATTGGTTAAGGTTGAGGCTAGTAGCATCTTTGGTTATAGATCTGGTTATAGATTTAATTATTGAGTGTAGATTTGGTTATAAGTGTGTCTATCTAGGCATTTTAGATGACAAGACACATGTAAGTGTTCTTACACTTGTATGGATTTACATGATAATCTAGTGTAGATACAATTGCTCTCTTCAATAAGTTCTATAAAGATATTAAAGCAAAACCATTAAGTTTAATTTTTCTCGAGTACCATAAATGACGATTTTTGGGCTTATTCCAACGGGTAGCTGTTGGAACAAGCCCTTTTTCTCCCCTTGGTAAAAACAGAAATTCTAGTAGTGTCTGTAGTTTTTCAAAGAATGTGTATGTTTTGGATTTATTTGCAAATGCTGATCACCAATAGCATGGTTAGTTATTATGAAGAAAAAAAAAACTAGATTGCTTGAAAATCCTAAGGACAGTGACCTATCTAAAGTTTCAAAACATGATCCTGGAATGAATTTTCCACTCAAATATGTACATTTTAATGTTTGGTTTAATTTTGCTTCTTTATTTGGTGTACTTTAAACAAGAAGTAATGGGTTTATCTTTTATATGCAGATGAAAACCAGGACCGCGACACTTGCATAAAATTTGCTAGAATGGTAAGCTTCTTTTTTGTCTTTAGTATATGGCACCTCCATGCAGACTTATCTTGTATTGGTATTAGCTTGTTACGGTGCATATTAGGTTAAGGAGTAAGAATGCCTTCACTCCTAGATTCCAAGTGGTACCTAAAATGTTAGTTTCGTACCAGCATTTACATGCTGGTACAAGACTTATCTGTACAAGCATCAGTTCGCCAACTAATTGACCTCAATTTTCCTTGATGAAATTGAAGAATGATCAATTTATCTTTAATGAAACTCAATCCGCAGCACTTTAGAGACCGATCAAACTGAAGAAAGAGAAATTTACCCATTAACAGTCCGGCTTTTTTAATACTGTGCAATTAATAGGTGCAATTTTCAATCCTTAATTAATTTTTTTACTTGAGCAATCCTTCAATTTGATCTCAAATTTTTGCTTTCAAGGGACTTCAAGGTTCAGCCGAGAATTCTTAAGGTCCATTCATTCACATTATGCAATCCAAGTTATTTTTTTTTTTTCTGATTTTTAGTTTTGCTTAGAGGGTGTTATTAATATACTGGGGATTCATATTGATTATTGCATGTTTACAGCTTAAATTAAGTACATTTGTGATATATATGTTTGTAAATAGTGCAGTTTATATTATGTGATGTTAATATCAATTGTTGTGCTATGTTTATGTTTTTTGTGTGCGAATGAATGTTGTTTTTATTATGTTTCAATGGTAAATGAAAAAGATTTCTTGCTTGCCGCTGGGTTGGTACCAAATTAGTACCGGGAGGATTATAGAAATTTAGCACGATAATATTTTGCTGGAACGTCAATTATTTTCATCGGAATATCATTACAAATATGAGGTAATACATTGCATGCAAAAGGTCCAAATGATATCCTTGCAAATAACCTGGTGGGCCCACCTTCATTACCCTTGCAAATAAACAGGGGGCCCCACCTTCTCTACCCTTGCAAATAAACAGGGGGCCCCACCTTCTCTAACCATGTAATTGTTTAGTTCACTTGCCTTGCAATAAACCGTGTGGGACCCACGTTCTTCAACCTTGCAAATATTAAGATGGGGCCCACGTTCTTTATCCTTGCAAATACTCCCTGCAGGTGCCAAATCTCAGACTTTTAGCAAGGGTAGTTATTTCAAGAGTAGTCTCTTGCAACAAGATTGGGAAAAGTTATTGCAAGGGTAGCCCTTGTAACAAGTCAAAATTCGAGTATTTACATGGAGGCTTGTTCCAACGGTAGTTTTTGCAAGGGTGGCCCTTGCAAAAAGCCTTTTTCGGGCTTGTTGCAAGGTGAGCTCTTGCAACAACCGAAATTTTGCCCTTGTAAGAAGTCCAAATTCTAGTAGTGTATGTTTAGTTCTAAGTTTTATGTTTTGCAGTAGTAGTGTTTTGTTCTTTATGCTTGCTGTATGTTCAGCCTTAGTAATGATCAAAAACTATATATCTCAGTGTTTGTGTAGGCTTTTTAGTCTATGTAGTTTGTTTGTTTTCAGCTTAAATCTTGTAATCGGTATCAGAGGACTGGTACAACAAAAACTATGTACTCTTTGGTTTCAGTTCAATAAAATCGGTGAGAACTCTCCTACTTTATTAAAAAAATACGATTACAAAGTAAAATTTTAACGAATAAATGACAAGTACGTATTTCACATTTTACGAGAGAAACTGAATTTGTAAAAACTTAAAGATAATCAATTTAATTTCAATATACATAAAAGTAAATTCTTAAAATAATTTCACTTTTGACAGTTTTAGACGGTGAAGGGCGAAATTGAGAGTGCGTAGATGTACGTGCATATGAGAAATTTATTTATTACAAAATAGGAATTAATTTATAATTTATATGAGATAATTTGAGTTTGCAATTGTGTGTGGTTATAGATAAAAACGGTTACATTAATTCATATATAGTAATCTATAAAAGATTATTTTTGTCAACACCAGAAAATATAATTTTACTGTATTCATTATAGTATACATAAATTGTGTATCATATTTGGTGCAACTTAAATTTCAAGTAATTTTGAAGAGTTAACATATTAATTTATTAACAGATTTGCAAAATTTAACGAATTTGATACACAATTCATCTCAATTATGAAGAATGTTTTTAAATGTTACTTTCTGAAATATGATTGTTTTTTTTTATTAAAAAGGAAATATGATTGTTAATGTCTCTATTTCCATATTACAAGTTCACAACTGACATTAGACAAATTAAGCTACCCATGAATAAATTTTTATTGCAAATTACTAAATATATATATAGAGAGAGAGATAGACTATGGTGAGTTGTGACGTTTTACTTCACATCATATTTTCATTTTGAAAATTCAAACAACCGATTCGAACCGCTCAACATGTTCTCTATATTGAAATGTGCTTGGAGACTAAATTTTACATTTTTTGGAATTTTTTTACTATTTATTAAGCCACTTTGAAATCGCTAATCCACTGTGAACAGTAAAAACAGTAAAAATTTCTGGACCACCGGATCAGCGATTTTCAAAGTGGCTTAATAAATAGTAAAAAAATTTCAAAAAAATGAAAAATTTAGTCTCCAAGCACATTTCAATATAGAAAACATGTTGAGCGGTTCGGATCGGTTGTTTGGATTTTCAAATAAAAATATAAGCGTGAAGTAAAAATGACCTCTTATTTCACAACTCACCATAGCCCAGCTATATATATATATATATATATATATATATATATAGAGAGAGAGAGAGAGAGAGAGAGATGGGCTATCCTGAGTTGTAAAGTAGAGAGTCATTTTTGCTTTATGTTTTGGTGCGTCGGATTCGCTTCAAACTTCGTGCGGATTCCATCGCTGATTAAAAATTTTTGTCGCTGAAATTGAACTCCAGTTAATGGAGAGCTCCCTTTCTCTTCCAAGAGACTCCTGACTCCCATCCCCTTTAACGAAACAGAAAAACAAAAACAAAAAACCTAGTCCTCCGCCAATTCAAATGGCCTAAGCCCGCGTTCCCCGCCATCTCCTCCGACCTCTCCCCCATGCCCTGTGCAAAACAAAAACAAACTTAAATCGCGGTATTCTCTCTCGCTGATCCTCTCTTCTCTCTCGCTGAGGCTTTCTTCTCTCTCGCTGATCCTCTCTTCACTCTCCTGTGCGAAGCTTCTCCAGAGAAACCAAGTATTTCTTTCTCAAAATTGAAGTTTTTTTTAGTTTATGCTTTACATCAAGAATTTAAAATTGGAAAAAATACCCCTTCTAATTCAGGAAGAGAAGCGAAACCCTTTTCAAAATTAGGCACTAAGCAGGTTTGGATGGGCATTCAAGGAACCTGATAAGACAACGGAATTATTCAATTTGTGTGAATTATGAAGCAATTTTCTAAAATTTGAGTGGATAAATTTAAATTTTCATGTGTAGTCATAGTAGTATAGATCTCTTGGTTTATATACATCTGTACTCCCTCCATAATAAGCAAGGCGAATGAAAGAATAAAAATTCATTTGTCAGTAGAAACTAGTAAGATCAGGAGAGTTGAACAAACTATCCTTGATAAGAGGATATGATAAGGTAATTATTAAAGTACCTGGCAAGTACGAATGCCCCATTTTCACAATCCCAGCATGTCTCAAAGACAAATGCAACTGATACGCCTCCATTGTTGAAAATGAAGTCCTACAAAGATGATATATTCTCAATAGAAACTTCCAAAATTACAAATGGTTTAAATCTTACGTTGCTTTTGCAGAAAAAAGCTAAAGCTTGAAATTTGTCATTTTTAGTCATATCATACATTTTATTTAGCTATAATTATTTCCTTTGATAGGTCAAACAATGTCATCTTGTGGTGCTTCTACTAGTTTCGATGAAGATGAGATAACTCAAAGGTTGCAGCTGCGGGTAATTTTTTATTCCCTTTTATGTTAAAATTTCCACTATCATTGTAGTCAATCTATTTTGTGATAGAATTTTCTTATGTTGAACAGCCAAGTATCACTGATCCTTATACCTACAACATGGGAGTATCATTAGAAGATGGAGAGGCTGAGCCAGATGGAGAAGTAAAGCCGTATATTGGCATGGAGTTCCGAACAGTCAATGAGGCATACACGTTTTACAATGATTATGCATGCCGTATGGGATTTAGTGTCCGGAAAGCAAGTTTGGGGAAGAATAGACACGGTGTGTCATCAGTTCGGTTCGTATGTAATAAAGAAGGCTTCCCAGATTGGAAAAAGAAAATGGAACTGTCGATAGGAAGCTCGACCAATCTTAAGACACCTGAGAAACAAAAGGGGATGACAAGGATTGGTTGTAAGGCCTCGTTCAGGATCAAACTTGTAGGTGGGATTTGGAGGGTGTCTGTGTTTGAGGAGAATCACAAGCATGATTTAATCACGAGCCCCTCAAAGAAGAGAAATCTACGATCCCTAAAATGCATGACAACAGATGATAAGGAAATCATACATAACATGAGAGCTCAAAATATAGGAACACCACAGATACTAATATAGCTAGCCAAAAAAGGGGTAAGCAAAATGTTCAATTTAAGAAGAAAGACGTAAGCAATTTGATAGCGACTGATAATAGAAAGCTCAATGGGATAGATGTTCATACAACTTTGTTGTACTTTCAGAAGAAGCAAGAGGAGGACCCTGAATTTTTTTATTGCATAGATGCTAATGAGAGCGGTGTTGTAAAGAACATTTTTTGGGTTGATGGCCGAGCAAGACGAGCATACAAAGAGTTTGGTGATGTTGTGACATTTGACACAACCTACCAAACAAACCAATACAACTTGCCATTTGCACCCTTCATTGGAGTTAACCACCATAGACATTCCATCTTATTTGGCATGGCTCTTCTAAAATGTGAGACGGCAGAAAATTTCTGTTGGTTGTTTAATTCATGGATGGTGGCAATGTATGGCAAGCACCCTAGCGCAATCATTACAGATCAAGATCCCGCAATGAGGAAGGCAATTACGATGACATTTCCAAATACTAGACATAGATGCTGTCAATGGCATGTTATGAGAAAGGCAAGGGAACATTTTGGAAAGCTATACAGTGAAATTCCCAAATTTGGTGAAGACCTAGCTCATGTCATCAATCGTAGCTATACAGTTTCATATTTTGAGAAAGGGTGGGTAGCCATTGTCAATAAGTTCAAATTGCATGACAACAATTATCTCAAGGTGATGTATCAAAGTCGGGCTCAATGGGTGCCGGCTTACTTCCGAGACCTTTTTTTTGCTGATATGTCCACTACACAAAGGAGTGAGAGCATGAATGCTCTTTTTAAGTTGTGGTTAAGCAATCATACTTCTATTTATCACTTTGTTATACAAATCGAGAAGATGATTGAGGGCATATGGCAAAAGGAAAGTGATGAGGATCTTATAAACATGAATGAAGTACCACACCTATCGTCCAACTATCTAATGGAGGTCAAGGCACGTCAGGTTTATACCCGAAATGTCTTCTCAATCTTCAAGTCGAATTTAAAAGATAGCCAACTTGGTTTTGTCACCGAATTCGAGAGAGATGTTTCTTACCAAGTTAACATCACGAGTCATCCGTTAATTCAAAATTGGGTACCCGAGTCATATATGCTTGTAGTAGATAAAAAAGGACATAGAGTTTCGTGCGATTGCAAAGGATTTGAGTTTAATGGGATTCTTTGTGCACACGCTATTAAAGTGATGCACCATATTGGTATGGCATACTTCTCTGACCATTACATTCTAAAACGATGGACTAAAGGTGCTAATGAAAGTGTTAAAAGATCCGCTAGTGAGAGAAGTATGGATCTGGGAGACTCAACGGAATTGAAAACGGTAAGGTTTTCTGCTACAAAGTCAGATCTGATGGAAATTGGCAAGATAGGAGCATCAAGTCCAGAGGCATTTAGTTGTTTGAAAGAGTTGATTCCTTTTGTCAAGGAGAAGTTGTTGGCTGTAGTAGAAAAGGTAGGAGAACTTGATGGTTGTCAAGGAGTACCAAATGTTGCATCTGATGAGGAGAAAATTGGTAAGGAGCTGATGGATTTTAACGTGCCCGTGTATCTTGATCCACCGCAAGCACAATGCAAGGGTAGGAAGAAGAAACCTAGACGGTTTGTACCTGCTGTAGAAAAGAAGGCAAAAAAGATGAGAACTTGTAGCATATGCAATAAAAAAGCGGGTCACAATTCAAGGACTTGTCCACAGGTTATTATTTTCTTGTATCATTTATTTTTTTCTTCTTAATAATTTTTGCTTAGTAATATTATCTTGAAATAATTTACAGATTGAAGAAGCATCAGAAAAGAGTAAGCAGAAGGCTTATGATAGTGAGGAGAACAATGAATTTGAATATGAAGTTGATGATGAAGAATCGGACTAGTGTTGTTAGAGTAATGCACTTCTTTTGTTATCAGTAATGCATTTTTGTTGTTGTCAGAAGTGGTGTCAGTAAACAAAATGCTTACTTTTTTGTTATAGACCTTTATTGAACATATAAGTTCTTTCTTCACTGTGGTGCTGTTGCATTTCTTTTGTTAGCACAAGTGGTATAAGTAAGCAAAAGGCTTACTTTTTTGTAAAACATGAACACAGTTTATTGGTGTAAATGGCTATATATTCTTCCAGTTATTTTTATGTTTCCAATTCTAATATAATTAATTGTTGAAGCTATACATGATTACTAAAGCTATCCATGTCTTCCAGTGAAAGACAAAAACTAAAAAAAATTATTCTCATTTTGAGAGAAATTTCTATTTATTTTGAAGCAAAAGAACTAATGCATTACTTTGCTGCATATATTGATTTTTTTATTTTCGCATCCACATTCTGTTGTGCATTTACTTGGCACTTTGTACAAATGAAATTTTACTGTTGTGCATATTTGAGAGGTAACCCTTTAACAGAAAAAAAAAACTGAAACAAAGAAGTACAAAACATAACTTGAACAATCTAAAACCAGTACATCACATGTTCTTTAAAGCAAACATACAAAATATCATTACAATACATATCATTTAAACAAAATTATGAAAAAAAACTACAACTATAAAATGCATTACAACTTCCTTTTGGATTGCTACAAAATTATGTTCCTTATGGTTTTAGCACAATGCTCTTGCTTTGACATCTCTTAGAACTAGCTTGAGCATCAAAAGTTTTCTTTTACATCCCATGCATTACATCTTGCATATATATGAATCTGAAAACAAAAAAAAAAGAAATATTTGTAAGGACCTGCATGCATAATAATCAATTAGTAATACTAAAATTTGCATATTGCTTAAAGAGATCAAATATGTCGTTTAGAAAACCTGATGGCACACTACAACATGATGGGCCACTCATTTCCCAGTAATAATCTCCAAAAGCAAAACACCAAAACTAAACACATCTGATTTGATTGAGTAGCGTCCATGCAGTGCATACTTAGGTGTCATATAGCCACTGTACAGTTCACATAATAGGACTAATTAAAAGGGATGCGTTGTTCCTAAAATTGGCATTTAACATTCATTATTTGAGCTATTTGTAAACATTTATTGGACTGGAGTTATACAAATAAAACAAGTCCATTTAACATTCATTCTGCTTGCGTTGCTGTTTTCTCTTGCAATGCTGTGCTGCTTGGTGCTAGCTTGTAGTTTCTGTTTTCCCTAAGAAATGTAAATATATAAGAACCAGTTGGGTTTCGTAAGAAGTATTACAGTAAATTTTCGTTCAAAGTAGTGGCAAAGACAATTAGTTTCCACTGATAGAAAAACAAAACAAAAGATTTAGTAATAAGGAAAAATTGGACTCCCTTTACTTGATTTTGGTTCATTGGTCCTTAGTAACAAAAAGTCTAGTAAAAATTGCCATTTAAATAAAGACCTTATACTATAGCAACAGGCCAATGGATGACTGCTCATTGCAAGTGTCTCAGAAGTGCCAGAGTTCTTATCTGAAAAGTCCTTGCAAAAATTTGCAAAAGAGGATAAAAGAAAAGAGATAATCAATCGGCTACCTCAATGTACATGGCAATAGATGTGTTGCTAGACCCGTTATATTCGTGAAGTTGAGTTATGGCTTCCAATATCATATTACCCAACCTGTGTCAGAACCAAAAGGATCCAGAGGTAAAAATTATTACACAAATTACTAATAAATTGAAAATCATGGACAAGGCATGCATTGAACACGTAGGCCACAGGAATTCAACAAAATTTAGAAAAACAAAACAGACAGAAAGGACACAAGGAAGGGCCAACAACTGTACTAACCATCAGTTCTATAAAATACCAGAAATTATATATAATATGGTTATCTCAGAAAAATCTTAACCAAGAATTTCTGAACCAGATGGCTTATCTTTGGCCAGGACCAGGACCATCAGTTTTGATTTGTATTAGCTTTGATTGCCATACCGTAAATGAAGAAGAGAAAAAACACAGAAAAGGTACCGGTACCAGTATTGGTACCGACCATAGGTGAACCTCACCTGAATCGAAAAGAAATGACAAAACGAGCGGGTGGAGATGGAGAAGATCGACATAAAAGGTGAGCGGCTTCTCCTATCTAACTCAGCGAGGGTGAGCAGGTTTTGTGTGCACGAGAGATAGAGAGGGTGAAAGCGTCGGAGGAGAACACAAAATGGCGGAGGAGAGGTCTAGGAGATGGCGGGGAGAGAGGTCGGAGGAGATGGCGGGGAACGCGGGCTTAGGCCATTTGAATTGGCTGGGAGATGGCGGAGGACTAGGTTTTTTGTTTTTGTTTTTCTGTTTCGTTAAAGGGGATGGGAGTCAGGAGTCTCTTGGAAGAGAAAGGGAGCTCTCCAGTAACTGGAGTTCAATTTCAGCGACAAAAATTTTTTAATCAGCGATGGAATCCGCACGAAGTTTGAAGCGAATCCGACGCACCAAAACATAAAGCAAAAATGACTCTCTACTTTACAACTCAGGATAGCCCATCTATATATATATATAGATAGGCTATGGTGAGTTGCGAAGTAAAACGTCATTTTACTTCACGCCATATTTTCATTTTGACAATCCAAACAACCGATTCGAACCGTTCAACTTTTTCTAAATATTGAAATGTGCTTGGAAACTAAATTTTATATTTTTTGGAATTTTTTTACTATTTATTAAGCCACTTTGAAATCGCTGATCCACTGTGAACAGTAAAAAAACAGTAAAATTTTCTGGATCACTAGATCAGCGATTTTCAATGTGGCTTAATAAATAGTAAAAAAATTCCAAAAAATGTAAAATTTAGTCTCCAAGCACATTTCAATATTTAGAACATGTTGAACGGTTCGGATCGGTTGTTTGGATTTTCAAAATGAAAATATGGCGTGATGTAAAACGACGTTTTACTTCGCAACTCACCATAGCCTATCTCTCTCTCTCTCTATATATATATATAGTCCGGCTAATGTCATAACGTTATAATTTCAGTCTAAGTTATAACGAGTTAGATTTTAAGATTTTAAAGTTCAAAAGTTGATCTGAACCGCTCAACATGATCTCCATACTAAAATGTGCTTGGAGACCAAATTTTAAATTTATTGGATTTTTTTTTACTATTTTATTAGATAGATACAAAATCATTGTTTTCAGATCATTCTCAACCATCCAAAATAGCGATTTGTACATATCTTAAAAAATAGTAAAAAAATCTCAAAAAATATAAAATTTGGTCTCCAAGCACATTTTAATATGGAGATCGTGTTGAGCGGTTCAGATTGACTATTCAAACTTTGGAATCTCAAAAACTGACTCGTTATAACTTAGGCTGAAATTATAACATTATGACATTAACCGGACTATATATATATATATATATAGAGAGAGAGAGAGAGAGAGAGAGAGAGATGGGCTATCCTGAGTTGTAAAGTAGAGAGTCATTTTTGCTTTATGTTTTGGTGCGTCGGATTCGCTTCAAACTTCGTGCGGATTCCATCGCTGATTAAAAATTTTTGTCGCTGAAATTGAACTCCAGTTACTAGAGAGCTCCCTTTCTCTTCCAAGAGACTCCTGACTCCCATCCCCTTTAACGAAACAGAAAAACAAAAACAAAAAACCTAGTCCTCCGCCATCTCCCAGCCAATTCAAATGGCCTAAGCCCGCGTTCCCCGCCATCTCCTCCGACCTCTCTCCCCGCCATCTCCTAGACCTCTCCTCCGCCATTTTGTGTTCTCCTCCGACGCTTTCACCCTCTCTATCTCTCGTGCACACAAAACCTGCTCACCCTCGCTGAGTTAGATAGGAGAAGCCGCTCACCTTTTATGTCGATCTTCTCCATCTCCACCCGCTCGTTTTGTCATTTCTTTTCGATTCAGGTGAGGTTCACCTATGGTCGGTACCAATACTGGTACCGGTACCTTTTCTGTGTTTTTTCTCTTCTTCATTTACGGTATGGCAATCAAAGCTAATACAAATCAAAACTGATGGTCCTGGTCCTGGCCAAAGATAAGCCATCTGGTTCAGAAATTCTTGGTTAAGATTTTTCTGAGATAACCATATTATATATAATTTCTGGTATTTTATAGAACTGATGGTTAGTACAGTTGTTGGCCCTTCCTTGTGTCCTTTCTGTCTGTTTTGTTTTTCTAAATTTTGTTGAATTCCTGTGGCCTACGTGTTCAATGCATGCCTTGTCCATGATTTTCAATTTATTAGTAATTTGTGTAATAATTTTTACCTCTGGATCCTTTTGGTTCTGACACAGGTTGGGTAATATGATATTGGAAGCCATAACTCAACTTCACGAATATAACGGGTCTAGCAACACATCTATTGCCATGTACATTGAGGTAGCCGATTGATTATCTCTTTTCTTTTATCCTCTTTTGCAAATTTTTGCAAGGACTTTTCAGATAAGAACTCTGGCACTTCTGAGACACTTGCAATGAGCAGTCATCCATTGGCCTGTTGCTATAGTATAAGGTCTTTATTTAAATGGCAATTTTTACTAGACTTTTTGTTACTAAGGACCAATGAACCAAAATCAAGTAAAGGGAGTCCAATTTTTCCTTATTACTAAATCTTTTGTTTTGTTTTTCTATCAGTGGAAACTAATTGTCTTTGCCACTACTTTGAACGAAAATTTACTGTAATACTTCTTACGAAACCCAACTGGTTCTTATATATTTACATTTCTTAGGGAAAACAGAAACTACAAGCTAGCACCAAGCAGCACAGCATTGCAAGAGAAAACAGCAACGCAAGCAGAATGAATGTTAAATGGACTTGTTTTATTTGTATAACTCCAGTCCAATAAATGTTTACAAATAGCTCAAATAATGAATGTTAAATGCCAATTTTAGGAACAACGCATCCCTTTTAATTAGTCCTATTATGTGAACTGTACAGTGGCTATATGACACCTAAGTATGCACTGCATGGACGCTACTCAATCAAATCAGATGTGTTTAGTTTTGGTGTTTTGCTTTTGGAGATTATTACTGGGAAATGAGTGGCCCATCATGTTGTAGTGTGCCATCAGGTTTTCTAAACGACATATTTGATCTCTTTAAGCAATATGCAAATTTTAGTATTACTAATTGATTATTATGCATGCAGGTCCTTACAAATATTTCTTTTTTTTTTTGTTTTCAGATTCATATATATGCAAGATGTAATGCATGGGATGTAAAAGAAAACTTTTGATGCTCAAGCTAGTTCTAAGAGATGTCAAAGCAAGAGCATTGTGCTAAAACCATAAGGAACATAATTTTGTAGCAATCCAAAAGGAAGTTGTAATGCATTTTATAGTTGTAGTTTTTTTTCATAATTTTGTTTAAATGATATGTGATGTAATGATATTTTGTATGTTTGCTTTAAAGAACATGTGATGTACTGGTTTTAGATTGTTCAAGTTATGTTTTGTACTTCTTTGTTTCAGTTTTTTTTTTCTGTTAAAGGGTTACCTCTCAAATATGCACAACAGTAAAATTTCATTTGTACAAAGTGCCAAGTAAATGCACAGTAAAGTTTCATTTGTACAAAGTGCCAAGTAAATGCACAACAGAATGTGGATGCGAAAATAAAAAAATCAATATATGCAGCAAAGTAATGCATTAGTTCTTTTGCTTCAAAATAAATAGAAATTTCTCTCAAAATGAGAATAATTTTTTTTAGTTTTTGTCTTTCACTGGAAGACATGGATAGCTTTAGTAATCATGTATAGCTTCAACAATTAATTATATTAGAATTGGAAACATAAAAATAACTGGAAGAATATATAGCCATTTACACCAATAAACTGTGTTCATGTTTTACAAAAAAGTAAGCCTTTTGCTTACTTATACCACTTGTGCTAACAAAAGAAATGCAACAGCACCACAGTGAAGAAAGAACTTATATGTTCAATAAAGGTCTATAACAAAAAAGTAAGCATTTTGTTTACTGACACCACTTCTGACAACAACAAAAATGCATTACTGATAACAAAAGAAGTGCATTACTCTAACAACACTAGTCCGATTCTTCATCATCAACTTCATATTCAAATTCATTGTTCTCCTCACTATCATAAGCCTTCTGCTTACTCTTTTCTGATGCTTCTTCAATCTGTAAATTATTTCAAGATAATATTACTAAGCAAAAATTATTAAGAAGAAAAAAATAAATGATACAAGAAAATAATAACCTGTGGACAAGTCCTTGAATTGTGACCCGCTTTTTTATTGCATATGCTACAAGTTCTCATCTTTTTTGCCTTCTTTTCTACAGCAGGTACAAACCGTCTAGGTTTCTTCTTCCTACCCTTGCATTGTGCTTGCGGTGGATCAAGATACACGGGCACGTTAAAATCCATCAGCTCCTTACCAATTTTCTCCTCATCAGATGCAACATTTGGTACTCCTTGACAACCATCAAGTTCTCCTACCTTTTCTACTACAGCCAACAACTTCTCCTTGACAAAAGGAATCAACTCTTTCAAACAACTAAATGCCTCTGGACTTGATGCTCCTATCTTGCCAATTTCCATCAGATCTGACTTTGTAGCAGAAAACCTTACCGTTTTCAATTCCGTTGAGTCTCCCGGATCCATACTTCTCTCACTAGCGGATCTTTTAACACTTTCATTAGCACCTTTAGTCCATCGTTTTAGAATGTAATGGTCAGAGAAGTATGCCATACCAATATGGTGCATCACTTTAATAGCGTGTGCACAAAGAATCCCATTAAACTCAAATCCTTTGCAATCGCACGAAACTCTATGTCCTTTTTTATCTACTACAAGCATATATGACTCGGGTACCCAATTTTGAATTAACGGATGACTCGTGATGTTAACTTGGTAAGAAACATCTCTCTCGAATTCAGTGACAAAACCATGTTGGCTATCTTTTAAATTCGACTTGAAGATTGAGAAGACATTTCGGGTATAAACCTGACGTGCCTTGACCTCCATTAGATAGTTGGACGATAGGTGTGGTACTTCATTCATGTTTATAAGATCCTCATCACTTTCCTTTTGCCATATGCCCTCAATCATCTTCTCGATTTGTATAACAAAGTGATAAATAGAAGTATGATTGCTTAACCACAACTTAAAAAGAGCATTCATGCTCTCACTCCTTTGTGTAGTGGACATATCAGCAAAAAAAAGGTCTCGGAAGTAAGCCGGCACCCATTGAGCCCGACTTTGATACATCACCTTGAGATAATTGTTGTCATGCAATTTGAACTTATTGACAATGGCTACCCACCCTTTCTCAAAATATGAAACTGTATAGCTACGATTGATGACATGAGCTAGGTCTTCACCAAATTTGGGAATTTCACTGTATAGCTTTCCAAAATGTTCCCTTGCCTTTCTCATAACATGCCATTGACAGCATCTATGTCTAGTATTTGGAAATGTCATCGTAATTGCCTTCCTCATTGCGGGATCTTGATCTGTAATGATTGCGCTAGGGTGCTTGCCATACATTGCCACCATCCATGAATTAAACAACCAACAGAAATTTTCTGCCGTCTCACATTTTAGAAGAGCCATGCCAAATAAGATGGAATGTCTATGGTGGTTAACTCCAATGAAGGGTGCAAATGGCAAGTTGTATTGGTTTGTTTGGTAGGTTGTGTCAAATGTCACAACATCACCAAACTCTTTGTATGCTCGTCTTGCTCGGCCATCAACCCAAAAAATGTTCTTTACAACACCGCTCTCATTAGCATCTATGCAATAAAAAAATTCAGGGTCCTCCTCTTGCTTCTTCTGAAAGTACAACAAAGTTGTATGAACATCTATCCCATTGAGCTTTCTATTATCAGTCGCTATCAAATTGCTTACGTCTTTCTTCTTAAATTGAACATTTTGCTTACCCCTTTTTTGGCTAGCTATATTAGTATCTGTGGTGTTCCTATATTTTGAGCTCTCATGTTATGTATGATTTCCTTATCATCTGTTGTCATGCATTTTAGGGATCGTAGATTTCTCTTCTTTGAGGGGCTCGTGATTAAATCATGCTTGTGATTCTCCTCAAACACAGACACCCTCCAAATCCCACCTACAAGTTTGATCCTGAACGAGGCCTTACAACCAATCCTTGTCATCCCCTTTTGTTTCTCAGGTGTCTTAAGATTGGTCGAGCTTCCTATCGACAGTTCCATTTTCTTTTTCCAATCTGGGAAGCCTTCTTTATTACATACGAACCGAACTGATGACACACCGTGTCTATTCTTCCCCAAACTTGCTTTCCGGACACTAAATCCCATACGGCATGCATAATCATTGTAAAACGTGTATGCCTCATTGACTGTTCGGAACTCCATGCCAATATACGGCTTTACTTCTCCATCTGGCTCAGCCTCTCCATCTTCTAATGATACTCCCATGTTGTAGGTATAAGGATCAGTGATACTTGGCTGTTCAACATAAGAAAATTCTATCACAAAATAGATTGACTACAATGATAGTGGAAATTTTAACATAAAAGGGAATAAAAAATTACCCGCAGCTGCAACCTTTGAGTTATCTCATCTTCATCGAAACTAGTAGAAGCACCACAAGATGACATTGTTTGACCTATCAAAGGAAATAATTATAGCTAAATAAAATGTATGATATGACTAAAAATGACAAATTTCAAGCTTTAGCTTTTTTCTGCAAAAGCAACGTAAGATTTAAACCATTTGTAATTTTGGAAGTTTCTATTGAGAATATATCATCTTTGTAGGACTTCATTTTCAACAATGGAGGCGTATCAGTTGCATTTGTCTTTGAGACATGCTGGGATTGTGAAAATGGGGCATTCGTACTTGCCAGGTACTTTAATAATTACCTTATCATATCCTCTTATCAAGGATAGTTTGTTCAACTCTCCTGATCTTACTAGTTTCTACTGACAAATGAATTTTTATTCTTTCATTCGCCTTGCTTATTATGGAGGGAGTACAGATGTATATAAACCAAGAGATCTATACTACTATGACTACACATGAAATTTAAATTTATCCACTCAAATTTTAGAAAATTGCTTCATAATTCACACAAATTGAATAATTCCGTTGTCTTATCAGGTTCCTTGAATGCCCATCCAAACCTGCTTAGTGCCCAATTTTGAAAAGGGTTTAGCTTCTCTTCCTGAATTAGAAGGGGTATTTTTTCCAATTTTAAATTCTTGATGTAAAGCATAAACTAAAAAAACTTCAATTTTGAGAAAGAAATACTTGGTTTCTCTGGAGAAGCTTCGCACAGGAGAGTGAAGAGAGGATCAGCGAGAGAGAAGAAAGCCTCAGCGAGAGAGAAGAGAGGATCAGCGAGAGAGAATACCGCGATTTAAGTTTGTTTTTGTTTTGCACAGGGCATGGGGGAGAGGTCGGAGGAGATGGCGGGGGAACGCGGGCTTAGGCCATTTGAATTGGCGGAGGACTAGGTTTTTTGTTTTTGTTTTTCTGTTTCGTTAAAGGGGATGGGAGTCAGGAGTCTCTTGGAAGAGAAAGGGAGCTCTCCATTAACTGGAGTTCAATTTCAGCGACAAAAATTTTTAATCAGCGATGGAATCCGCACGAAGTTTGAAGCGAATCCGACGCACCAAAACATAAAGCAAAAATGACTCTCTACTTTACAACTCAGGATAGCCCATCTCTATATATATATATATATATAAAGAGTGATGCTACGATGCTTTGGGAAGTAAAGAAGGTGTTTTACTTTCCGCATATATCTCCATTTTCAAAGTTCAAATAGTCAATCCGAACATTTCAACATGCTCTTCATATTGATATGTGCTTAGAGACCAAATTTTACATATTTTGGAAATTTTTTTACTATTTTTTTATTTTTGGAAAGCAGTGTTTTTCTGAATTTTTTTATTTTTTTTAATGAAAAAATGTAATTTTCAAAAATTCTAAAAAAATAGTAAAAGATTCAATTTTTTAACTATATATATATATATATATATATATATATATATATATATATATATATATATATATATAGAGGAGGGATCCACTTACAACAAATTTGAGTTACAACAAAGTTACAACATTTATTTTTTTCATTTTCAAAGTCCAAATCGTCGATCCAACCGTTCAACATGATCTCCACAATAAAATGTACTTGCAGATCAAATTTTACATTTTTTTGAATTTTTTTACTATTTATTAAGTGTTTTACAAAAAATAGCCATACTTAGACCATTGAATTTTGTACCCATCTTAATAAATAGTAAAAAAATTCAAAAAAATATAAAATTTGATCTGCAAGTACATTTTATTTAGATGATCATGTTGAACGGTTTGGATCGACGATTTGGACTTTGAAAATGAAAAAAATGAATGTTGTAACTTTGTTGTAACTCAAATTTGTTGTAAGTGGATCCCTCCTCATATATATATATATATATATTTAGAGAGAGAGAGAAGAGGTGTTTACTAAAAAACTCAAATTTTTTTACTAAAAAAATAGTAAAAAATTCTATTTTTTTTTTGGCTATCATGCTTTGGGAAATAAAAAAGGTGTTTTACTTTCCACTTATTTTCAAAGTTTGAACAATCGATTCGAACCTTCCAATATGATCTTCATATTAAAATGTGTTTGGAGACCAAATTTTACATTTTTTAGAAATTTTGAAAATCACAACTCTTCATTAAAAACAATAATAAAAAATTTAGAAAAACAATGATATTAAAATATTCTAAAAAAATAGTAATGAAAGTTCCAAAAAATGTAAAATTTGATCTCCAAGCACATTTCAATATGAAGATCATGTTGCGAAGTTCGGATTGACTATTTGAACTTAAAAAATAGAGATATGAGCGGAAAATAAAACACCATCTTTACTTTCCAAAGCATCATAGCATCACTATATATAGACATATATAGAGAGAGAGATGAGCTAACTTGCTTTGGGAATTAAAAAAGTGTTTTACTTTCCGCTCATATCTTCATTTTCAAAGTTCAAATACCTGATTCGAACCTTCCAACATATTCTTTCATATTAAAATATGCTTGGAGACTAAATTTTATATTTTTTTGAAACTTTTTACTACTTTTCAGAATTTTTAAAAATCATTGCTTTGCTGAATTTTTTATTATTTTTTTATTTAATGAAAAGTTGTGATTTTCAAAAATATGTCCTTGTTGCAATTTTATAATATGTCCCCGTTGTAACGCACGGGCACGATACTAGTATATATATATCGAAATCAATCATAGTTAGCAACGAAAATCACCAAACGTATGAGGTAAATTATATCAAAGTAGTTATCCCTCCCCTATCAAATTAATACCAATTATAAAAAAAAAAAATTACGAAACGAGCAATTATAGATTTGAGCATTCAGGTCGGTATAAGTTCTGATGTATTAGGAAGAATATGTTTTTTTTTTTTTAGTTTGAATCCGATTTATTCATTATATATGAGCACGAATTTTAATGGGAAAAGGGATCCTATGCATTACAGTTTTTAAGTTAAATTAGCCAGATTCTGATTAGAGGTCCCAATTTAAACTCAAACGGTGAGGTAATACAAAAGATGGGGCTTCATCAATGTCAATATGTCATCATCAATTCTCATGCTCAGAGTACCTATTGTACCTTTTGTACCAAGGGGGATTTTGGGCATCACCAAGTCAACAACCAAAGTTGAAACATCGCTAGAAACTGAAAGAGACACCCAAGTATATCTCTTTTCTCTGGGACCCGCTTCTCCAAGAATTGAACACATCGATTGAATGATTCAGAAATTCAACTCGGTTTTCACAGGACCAAGTTTCAATTAGTCCGCCTACTCAAAATTTCCTTCTCGTTTCGCAAGTCAATGTTGACATGCCCGAGATTTTTATTAATATCCAAAGTTTAATAGAAATTAATATTTATATTCAGAATTCTGAGTTTTCGCCAAAAATGTCCAAATCGGCCATTTTATGGCCGATTTACTCTCCTCATAAGCCGGCCATTTTGGCCGGCTTACTCTTTTTTTTTTTTTTTTTTATTAGAGACACTATGAACAGCAAGACAATGAAATCTAACACTGAAAATTTAAATTTTTTTGTTTAAATTATTTGTTAGATTACTTCTTTTGATTTATAATTAGCATATTTATACTAAAAATACGCTAAATTACTTGAAATTATGTTAAATTACACTATATTAAGTTAAATTACACTAAATTACATTACATTACGCTAAAATACGGTAAATTACGCTAAATTACATATGAATAGGAACGATATATTCACTGAAAAGGCGAAAAACGACGATGAAACTTCAAACGGTCATAAAACGGCGCTCGAGTGTCCGATTTCAGCAAATGACCACTTTTCGGAAAACTTACGAAAATACGCATGCGTCCGTGCTTGCTATGCCGAAAATACTTTATTTTTTGAAATTCAGAATTGCCAAAAAACAAAGGGAAGAGCCTCAAAACTTGAGTTGAAGTTTCCGATTAAGATTTTCATTTCTATTATTCAATCTAAGTAGCTCAGTAAATTAGTTACATAATGAACTTGTAGAATACCAATTTTTACTATTTTTCGAATTTTTTTACTATTTTTTATGATTCATGAAAGATGGCACAAAATCAGTCTACTTCAGCGTAATTTACCGTATTTCAGCATAATTAGCGAAGTTATTGCAATTTAGCGTACTTAATGTAATTTAGTGTAATTCAACATAATTTCAAGTAATCTAGTGTATTTTAGTATAAATATGCTAATTATAAATCAAAAGAGTAATTTAACAAATAATTTAAACAAAAATTTAAATTTTCAGTGTTAGATTTCATTATTTTGCTCTTCATAGTGTCTCTAAAAAAAAAAAAAACCCAGTAAGCCGGCCATTGGCCGGCTTGGGCATTTTTTGCAAAAACCCAGAATTCTGGGCATAAATATTAATTTCTATTAAACATTGGATATTAATAAAAATTTCGGTTGACATGCTAAGTATAGCAAAATGAAATTTAGCCTATTTTTTATTCAGTAGAAGTTTCATCTTTTTAAACTTTAAAATTCGTACATAATTTATTTTTAAATGTTTATATCAGTGTTCCAAATAGCACGCTATAGCGGCACTATAACGCCGCTATAGTGTTTTTGGACCCTAAACGCTAAGCTATGGCCTGAAAATAAGCTAATTGCGCTACGGCCGCTATAGCGGTAATAGCGGTCCCGCTATAGCGCATAGCGTGTAGCGCGTTATTTGTGCGCTATGCATATTGGGCTTTTTAAGACAATTTATATGGGCTTAGATAAAGATCCATAAAATTTATATGGGCTTTTAAAAATAGCAACTTATATGGACTTTTAGTCTAACTCCTTATTTATATAAAATTTTCTTTCTCACTCAACCGTGCCTCCTTTGCCTCTTTGAAATTATTTATCTTCTCCAAAAGTTCAGATCCATAATGCACAGTTTGCAAAAGCTTCTAAGACTCCCTAACTCCGTTATTTGGTAACCCCCTTCCTCTCATTGCTACAGATCTTTTTGCCCAAACCCAAATCAATTTATTTTGTGCCGACCTTCTAAGCTTCTAGGTTATTTTGAAATTTGAATAGAAAAAAAAAATAGAATGAATCATGATGCTTAAGATATTTTGTATAGAAAAAGATCGATAGTTTATGATATTATTATGGATATTTTGAACCGTGGACTTTTGTACTAATTCAATATGAATATTATAATTTCTTTATTGTTCTATGAAACTTTAGATAATGTTAATATATTGTACAAATATATAATATAATCTTTGTAAAAAGAAAAAAACGCTATTTGGCATAGCTTCCGCTATAGCTACGCTATTCGCTATAGCTTTTTTTGTAACATTCCCGCTATGACGCTATAAACGCTATTTAAAACATTGGTTTATATTCATTTTTTTTTTAGCAAAACCATGTATTAGACGAAACGCAGATGATTTTCTCTGGACAAGCGAAATTATTATTCTTTATTAAAAACTAAGAGCACCTAGAGGTGTCAATAAAATGCTTTTTATTAGTTTATTCTATTTGTATCGTATTCAGTAAATTAGATATGTGCAAGATTTTTTTCACTAGCTTCTTAGGTAAAGATATAGATAAGAAAAATAAAATTTATTACAATTTTTCATATTCATTAATAATTCCATCGGTAACAATTCCTTATGTTCATTTTTCATATTCATTACAAAATGTGTAACAATTTAGCTATTTCATATTCATTATTCCATCGGTAATTGATTTATACAAATTCCTATATGATAATAATTTATCCATGCATTTAACTAAACAATAAATTACTATGTTTGATTGATTTATATATAACATTTTTGTATAGTTTTATTTAATTAGTAATTTATAATGTGATGGATATATGCTATAGTTTATATAATTTAATTAGTTATTCAATAATATTGTTTCAAAAAAAATAAGACTAATAATTATATTTTTTAGTATATTTACGATATTATCTTTATGTACATAATGTGTTTAAGATAATATATTAGGGTAATTATATCTTCCCCCATCTATCCATCCCCCATTTCATTCCCCAACTAACTAACTATCTTTTCTAACTATAATTCAAAATTCTAACTACCTAGTGACCCTACAAATTAATTATCCAATTTTCTCCATTTATTTCTTTCCTCTTTCTCCCTCCCTCTCCCACCTCTCCCTCTCCACCTCCGCCTCCACCTCCGCCCGCCTCTCCCACCTCTCCCTCTGCGCCTCCGCCCGCCTCTCCCACCTCTCCCTCTCGGCCTCCCTCTCCCACCTCCACCTCCGTCTCCCACCTCTCACCTCCGCCTCCTCTCTCTCCCACCTCCGCCTCCGCCGGAGTAGATCCATCACTGTCGACCGCCGGGTCAGATCCGCCTCCGGCGGGTCAGATCCGAGTTATTTGCAAAGAACAAAGCTTCATTAATGGTGAATTAGAACAGTGCGTACTAAGTACATATGGATGAATACTTAATGTTTTAGAGATGAATACTTCAACGTTTATGGATGAATACTTAATATCTTAGGCATAAATACTTTAACTTATATGTATGAATACTTGATATCTTATGGATGAATACTTTTTATTTGTTTGGTATGCACATATGTTTGTAATATTCTTGGTACATTAACTATTTACACTTACACGATGAGGATGAATACTTGCTTAATGCGGGATGAATACTTGCATGACGAGGTGTGAATACTTGTGCAACGGACAACTCGAAAGTATGTCATCATGGATCTCATTTGAAAGAGAAAATTGTGTAGAAGACATTCGTAGTTTTAGATTTGCAAAATTCCTCACAGATCGTCAGAAATATTGGTTAGATTGAATGGAGAAAAAAAAACCCATCTCTAAAAACGTGTAATACTCTTGGTACATTAACTATTTACACGTACACCATGAGGATGAATACTTGCTTAATACGGGATAAATACTTGCATGACGAGGTGTGAATACTTATGCAACGGACAACTCGAAAGTATGTCATCATGGATCTCATTTGAAAGAGAAAATTATTTAGAAGACATTCGTGGTTTTAGATTTGCAAAATTCCTCACAGATCGTCAGAAATATTGGTTAGATTGAACGGAGAAAAAAAAACCCATCTCTAAAAACGTGTAAAAGATGAGTGATTGATGTGTCCAAATATGCTTCTATTGCAAAGATGAATACATTTATATAGATGGATGAATGCTAGTTGTGCTACAGATGAATACTTTTTTTGCAAATTTCTAAAATGAGCTGAAGGTAGTTAGAAGTCCCCCACTTAATTAATGCGCTGACGGTTATGCGGTCCCCCACTTAATTAATGCTCTGACAGTTGTGCGGTCCCCCACACATGTTGTTTGTCCCCTACTTTCTTGTTGTAATATATCCAAATATGTTTCTATTGCAAATGTGAATACCTTCATATAGATGGATGAATACTAGTTGTGCTACATATGAATACTTCTGCAAATTCCTAAAATACACTGACAGTTATAAATTCTAACTAACTAACTACTTTAATTAATGCAACTGACGGGGGATGAAACGGGGGATTGTTCACGGGGGAGAGCTAGGCGGACCCAATATATTATTGTTTGCTATATTTTTGGATTAAATTATAAAGTTATTATTTATTCTGTATTTATCCGGTATACGTCGTTATCCGTTAATTTTAACGAATAGAAAATAGAATATGATTAAGTCTAATACTTACGGATAAAAATAATTTTAAATAATTACCGATATCAAAGTACTTCCATCTGATCCGTATTTCCTGCACCGGATCTTCTAACCGATGACACAAAATTTAGGATGTAAAGTTCTCTGTTTTCATAGTATTCCTCCTCTCTCCGGTTTAGAACACATACATACTTATCAACTCCACCAAAGCATGTTACACAAGTAAGAATTACATGGCCAACCAAGGCGTACCAGTTACTTTATCTGAAACTGTCTGCTACGAATTGTTTATGCGGATGTTCACATCACTCTCCATGCCAGGAGAGACTATACAGTCTATAGTAGGAAGAATTCATACTTCACCTACTTGTGCTTCATTTTTGTAATTAAACGTAGTAATAATGTCATTATATTGTACATAATTCTTGCATATTGGAATAATAGGCAAATTGTTTGATGGGCCGGTAGCTCGGTACTGGTAGCATTTCTTGTATTCGATGGCTTAATGTTGCAAATAATTTCAGACCAGTTCACATCTGGTAATTATACCAAAACATTGCTCAGTTTACTTAGTACAGTTTTCGTTGAAAATTATATATTACATAGTACAACAATATGTTGGAACTAAGGAAATTTCGCTCGAAGAGCAGCAGTGTGGTATTACTGGCATGTTCCTTGTGTAAACATTTCATGAATCATCTGATGATCTCCTTGAGATGAAAGTGCCACTGTAGTGAGTTTCTGAGCCAAGTTCAGTATGGCCTAATATCAGGTTGCTTCTCATCTCCTAAAGAAAGGAGTCACAAAATGAAACAAAATTAATTAGTAACTTTAAATGCTTTGAACAGAACCCTTATTCAGTGAACAGAACTTTCATTGCACTAGAAGTATATATAAAACATGCAATTGAATCCAGATTTTTAATCATGCCTTTTATAATGAGGTAAATTAATAAGACAAATAATTAGAAATATCAATGCCAGCATCAGGTACAGTTTGTCAAACTAACCTGATGGAGCACAAGCTCTCTTCGCCTAATAACCTTAATTTATGAAGTTCTGGCAAAACAACTGTGGCAAGGTCAGGCCGGTCCTTCCTCCTTAGTTCGGCACACCTCAAGGCTACCTCTGCCAAACGCTGTGCCGCCTCTACTGGCCAGTCTCTCACCTCTGGGTCTAACACATCCGCAAACTTGCCATTTTCAATGGCACGAGAAACAGTGTGGGTTAGGCCCATTGGTGACCGAGCGGTTATAACTTGGAGAAGCAACACACCAAGAGAGTAGATATCAGACTTCACACCTGTTCAATCACCAGAGGATCGATCTACAAGTTAGAAATGTCACCAACATGTTTCCTTTCTGAAAATTTGTTCGAGGCTAGTTTTATTACCAAGCATGCCGGTCTGCTGGTACTCAGGGTCAATGTAGCAAAAGGTGCCGGCAGTGGAGGTCATGCGATACTGAGTGACGTCATCAGTGACAGATGGGGGCACGAGGCGTGCAAGACCAACATCTGATATCTTGCTTACTAAGTTGCCATCAAGAAGTATGTTAGCAGGTTTGAGGTCGCGGTGCACAAGTGGCTCAGGCTTCGTCTGGTGCAGGAACAGCAGCCCTGTTGCCACCTCAGCAGCAATGCGAAAACGATGCTGCCAAGGGATTGTGGGTGTTCCTCCGCGGCGAAATAGGCGGTCGTCAAGGCTGCCACTTGCCATGTACTCATAGACAAGACAACCGTACTCGGGGCATGCGCCCATAAGGATAACCATGTTTGGGTGGCGAATGCAGCTTAGCACTTCCACCTAGGAGAAATAAAATTCAAATATATGGCTTATTATTTATTTGCACTTCCACCTGGGAGAAATAAAATTCAAATATATGGCTTATTATTTATTTGCACTTCCACCTAGGAGAAATAAAATTCAAATATATGTCTTATTATATTTTTTAAGGATATTAAAGCCTCTATGAGTTAATTTCCTTTTCTTTTCTATCTTTTTCATGTTAGTCCTAACATGTTTTTTTTTGGAATGATGAAAAAAGTTCCTTGACAATTGAAAGTCATCCTAGCAACTTTTCTAATGCTGTTATTCAGTTTAGTACAACACTACTAGTCCCAAAGAATTCAAAACCAGATCTAGAGAATGGTTTCGATCTTCGTGTCCGAAATTTCATTACCTCTTGTTGAAACTGAGATCTCCCCTGTGCAGCATCCGGACGTAGAACTTTGATTGCCACCAGAGTATGATCCAAGTAACCCTTGAACACAGGACCATAGCCACCTTCACCGACTTTAGCGGTTTACGTTGAATTTATCAGTGGCCAACTCAATCTCATCGATTGTATACTTGCGGTACCTGACGTCGTTATGCGATGATTCTAACATAAATTTCTTCTTTTCCTCAGCCTCTTTCAGTGCCAACATCTCAGCACTAAGCCTCTTCTTAGCCTCCAGCTCAGCGAGCCTATTTGATTTCTCGGCTGCCTCAACTGCTGCTCTTACTTTGGCTCTTTCTTCCTCGATCATCTGCTTTGCGGTTTCTTCATGTGAGCGGGCCTCGTATAACTTTTGCTGCTCTTCAATCTTGCGCCTCTCTAGATCTGTCAACTGAATTTGAAAAAAAAAAAAATTCATTTTGTTTATAATACCAATTAGCTGATACACATTATGGGCAGTGATCGATTGATGTTAAGAATGGAGGTTTTGATACCTTTTGTTTAGCATCAATTGCTTCTCGGCATGCTGTGCTGTACATGTCCATCGTTTGCTTTAGCTCCATCCTCAGCCTCCTTATCTCGGATTCCACATCGTCCTATACAATTATTGCAACAAATGATGGAGAGGTAAAAATATTATTGATATAAAATTATATTTTTGAATTTCAGGGATATTTAAAATAATGGAGACTTACCATGTTCTGGGATGAATAAGAAGCATTGCTACTTTGGGAGAAGTTTGAATATTCGTTGCTGTTGGAGAATCGGTGAGGCGTACGCATCATCTCAAAACTATGCTCAAGATTGCTCTCTGACCCATTCGAAAGTCTTGGTTGAAATCCGTACCGATCCACGCTCGGCCTACCTGAGCTGATAAATGATATATCTGTCGAGTCTGAGAATGCTGAAAAATCACCATATGAGTTCCTTGAAGAGCAGTTGGAGTTTTCCCGTGTGAATGGTGATCTATTGAACGAACAAAAGATATTTTAGATTCACTATATAATATCTCAAAAAAATTAAGATTGCTAAATGGCAAAGGCTTTGCTAGATACTGCTATATGATCCAAGTTGTACTCCATATAAGCACAAGCATAATTTTATATACCTTATGTGTGAATTAGATAATCAACTATGAGCTAAGATGTAACAAAAGAGATGTCAACTATATGATTTAACTGGACTAGTAATTATTACTTGATTAAAACTTACTTAATTGAGTTATCGCATGGGAGACCAGGCTCTGAAAAATTATCTGCTGTTATAATAAGATAAAAATCTGTTATTCAAGACTCAATAAAGTTAACACATTAACAATAATTCAATATTTGTGTTCACCAAAGACTAACCTTTAGAGGCCATCCATTTTGGTGGGGCGGTAGTACCGGCTGATTCGAATTTGGGCGCAGAAGGATTGCACATTTGCGGGCGCAATGGTGACACGGTGGGGGCTGCACGGATTGCAGTTTTCATGTGTGAAACTTTTTCCTTCCCAATAATGTAGACAGTGCAGAAGTCGGGGGCTCCTTTGGCAACGATTTGGGGCACATCTGAGCTCTTAAATCTTCTGGTAAAAATCATTCATTAAAGTTACACGAACACACAAGTATTAAAATATCAAATGGAGAGGGACTAATGGGAATCAAATTTGCTACCTTAGCATTCCTTTTGGAGGGGATCCCAGTACAATTATTTCAATTGAGGTTTTATGAGCAAATTCTATGAGTGCCTTTGCCACATCCATCTCATCTAATACCACATCCTTGCAATTTATCTAAACAACACAAACGAAATAACTGATCATTTTTTGTTAGAAGTAATTTATAGATCAATAAAATGAGACTATCCTTTACAATTTTCCAATCCAAATTTCAGGTGCTTTATTAGAGAGGGAGAAAAAAAAAGGGTTAAGTACATCTTTGCAGGTGCAGAAACATCGGTACGGAAGGAAGAGCTCCCTCAATTGTGCATCAGGTTGCTTATAACCAGAAGCATCCACTAGACCAGCTATATATCACCCCATAAAAACCCAACAAAATAAAAAGAAAATCAATCATAAATCACATTGTTAATCCCTTAGTCAATCTTGCACAATAAATTATCAAGTAAACTAGAGAATTTTGACTGAGACTTACTTGAGGTACCCTTGGTATTGACATGGACAAGCACAAGTGTCTGACCCCTCTTTAAAAGGTGTTCCACAGCCCATTTCAAGGCACCTTGACTAGTCTTGTTGTTATTATCAATTGCAACAGCCACCAGAGGATACACTGCTTCAGTCCCCGGTACTGACATCCCTGTTCCCGGATCAGAGTACTTCCCCATTGCCAAATTTTTCACACTCTCGCCTCAAATCAACGTCCTTTTTGTTTTTCGAAATTGGTAAGATAGGATAAATTCAACTTCTTCTTTTTCTTTTTACTTTTTGATTTTGATACGAGAGGTCAAATTTTTTTGGCTTACCAGTTTTTTTATCGTTTTTGGGGAGAGAGCAGCATTTGTGACTGATCAATCTCTTTTCTTTATAGGAAAGTTTATTTCTATTGGTTTTGGTTGTCAGTCAAATCTTCTTTGTGGCCATGATCCTCATGCAGGATCTATATTTGGGGTGTTAGTTAAAAATAGATTATCTTAATCAGTTCTCTTGTGGCATTGACATGCGTGACAATCTGTGTCGTCACCCAACTTCAACATTAATAACTGCTTTGATAACATATAAACAGTTATCTTCTTCTTTTTTCTAGTTAATACATGTATTTATGGAAAATGATTCCTAAACAAACTAGGCTAAGGATGGTCTTAAATCCAGAGATACAGGAAAAGCTGCATGGGAAATAACTGCATGAGAACCAAGCTGATCAGCTGATAGAACCTGGTCTGAAATGGATGTTTGGCAATGACAGGTTAATTACTTAAATTAAGAACCTTACCCCGTGTGCCTCGTAAGCGCCTCAGTCTTTGGGTGTCGACCGACAACTACGTCTTATAATGTGTCTTCATCTAGAAGCATCCAAATATTGATGTGAAATCAGTGTTAATAGACAAAATCCATTTCAGTTGTGAATTTTGTTAGAAAACAGAGAGGTGCATTTCTAAGGCCCGTTCTTTTTGGTAATTAATATAGCCTCATAAAACTATGATTAATGAAAACCATAAATCTACGGTTTTAAGAAGAAAACAAAAAACAAAGAAAGCTATTTCACAAAGAAGAAAACATGAAGATCTTGAGTAGTATTGAATTAATTAACTAAATGCAACACGATCTTGAACTTATAAGACAACTAACTTATATTAATATGATTTATAAAATATATTTTTTTGACAAACAAAGCAAAAACATTTTTAAAATTTACCTTTCTATTAATATGATTTCTATTAGTAGATTGTTTGTCATATACACTTAGTTTTTATGAATTGAATTACGATTGAATAAATTAGATAAATTGCAATCTTTTGATTTTCCAAATTTTTTCTCTTTCACCAAACTTGACCATTTTAAAATTTATCTTTCAGTTGATTTTTTAAATTCTTCTATTACCGCGTTTGGTTTTTCAATTTTTTAATCTCATCACTTTTGATTTCTCAATTCATTACGCCACAATGGCTTAACAAGATTCACTTTAACGCAATACCAACAGAAGAAGAAAAATATGGAGGAAACCCGACACTGAATCCAAATAATCGCAGATTTAGGCAATTTTTGTTTGATGCGGGGTTGATGGATCTAGGATACAAAGGCCCTGCCTTTACCTGGACCAATAAACCACACACATCGGATGCAATCCATGAACGACTGGATAGAATAGTAGCAACTGCCCAATGGGCTCTTCAATACCCCACCGCATATGTAACCCATCTTCCTCGCATACACTTAGACCATGCCCCAATATTACTCAGATTACAGAACAGAGTAGGGGGTCAAACCCCTTTTCGAATGGAAAGCTGGTGGCTAGCAACAGAAGGCTTCAGAGAAATGTGCAAAGAAAGTTGGAACATGACAGAGGGAGCCCCGTGGAAACAAAAGGTCTGAAAACTTAAAGAGGATATCAGGAGATGGGTGACAAACCAAGAAACTCCTCAAAATCGGATCAAAAGACTGCAAAATCAGATTTTGAAAGTACAAACAGTTCATCCAGCATACCAAAATAATAGCCTAGTAGAGCGATTACAAAATGACTACCACAAAGCAGAAGATGATTTGGCCCTCTACTAGAGACAGAGAGTAAAGGTCAAGTGGCACATGGAAGGCGACAAGAACACAACCTTTTACCATGCCATGACAACCCAACAGAGAAAACGAAACATCATCACACGAATAGTGGCTCAAGATGGCACTATCATCACTGGGAAGAGTCAGGTGCGTCGGGCCTTGTAGAGTATTTCAAGAATATCTACAGTTCAAGTGAGTTGAATCAAGAAAAAGAGCAACAAACTTTCTTTAATCAATTCACAGGCCCATACAAAAAAATTCCAACTAAAGCCCACAACCACCTAACAATGAACCCACCGGAACAAGAGATATGGCAGGCTTTGTTTGGGATGGGCCCAGACAAGTCACCCGGACCTGACAGGCTCACATCCCGCATTCTACAACAATATTGGCCTGCTTTCAAAAAGAAATCACAAAGCATATTAGTGAAGTTTTTGAAACGGGCCGAGCACCAAAGGAATGAATGGAGAGTTATATCACACTAATACCTAAAATAGAGGACACAGACCCCATGCAATTTTCTTCTGATTACAGTAGGGAACTTGATTTATCACTTGTTTATGAGAATTATCGCACTCAGATTGCAGCCGCATATGGTGAAAATTATCTCAACCACTCAGACAACTTTTCTAAAGGGCCGAAGCATAGCAGACAATATAGTTATGATCAAGGAAATCATACATTCATTCCAAGACAATAGGTTTTCAGAAAACACATTCATGTTAAAAGCTGATGTAAACAAGGCCTTTTTGATACAATTCAATGGCCTTTTCTCATCACAGCCTTGAATGCTGTAAATGTTCCGAGCAAGCTGACCAACATAATAATGAAATGTATGCAAGCACGCAGAGTAACAATATTGGTAAACGAGGAAGGAGATGGATTTCTCACCCAACCAGGGGGCTACGACAGGGATGCCCCCTATCACCATATATGTTCATTTTGGCGATGGAATTCTTCTCAAAATGATTGGAACTCAAGATGCAATTGGGTCTCATTAAAGGGATAAAAATAGCACGGACGGTCCCACTAATAACACATGCGCTATATACGGATGATGATGATCATGGGAGAGGAGAAGGTACAGGAGGTTACACGAATCAAGGCAGTGCTAGACGAATTTGGAGAATACTCGGGACTGACAGTCAATCCGATAAAGTCAGTCCTATGGTTCAGCAAAGGATGCAATGACGCGATTAGAGAAGAAACCAACCAGTTATTGCAAGCAAAACCGGCATCAAACACAAAAAAGTACCTTGGAGCATATATCACACAACAAGGATCCCAAACCAACCTCACACAAGACTTATTGGTGGACAAATTTATAAGAGACTTGCGGGATGGAAGATGAATACCCTCTCCTTGGCAGGGAGGATTACACTAATCAAATCGGTACTTATCTCTATTCCAGTCTATTATATGTCAGTAGAAAGCATGTCACCAAAGACCTTGAACACAATTATTGCGTTGATAAGGAAATTCCTTTGGGATAAAATATGAAAAGAAAAATATGTTTCGTTTATTTCATGAGCCAAAGTATGTCAAACAAAGGATCAAGGGGGTCTTGAAATAAGGGATTCAAAGATCTTCAACAAAGCCTTGCTAATGAGAATGACATGGCAACTGGCGACAGATCAAAACCGCATCTGGGTTAAAGTTGTTAAGGCAAAATATTGCCCAAAACAGGGATTTTGGGGAATAAAAAAGACGCAACAGGTTAGTCGGTTTTGGAGAGTAATACAGGGGCTGAAAGAGGAACTGATAGATGACACCCGTTAGCAAATAGGAGATGGACAGAACATTCCGGCCTTGAACCAACCATGGTTCCAAGGGTGGGAGATACAACAAATCAGATCCAATAAGCAAGTGAATATGGCGGTTTGCTGGCCTTTATGACTATCATACGGAGCAATGGGATATGACACGATTGGGGAACCTTATGGGAGCACAGCAAGGAATGCTGATACAAGCAATGGGAACAAAGCCAAGAGAACAAGGTACATAACTGACAGTCTAATATGGTTGCCAAGCAAAAGCAGTAATTATATAGTTAAAGAAGGATATAACAAGATGTGGGGGCTCACATACACCCAAACGCACCAGTCGGATTATGCAAAGGAGGCATGGCAGAAAATATGAAAATAGAAAGGACTCGTCCCACGAGTCCAGACCTTCTTGTGGAGGGCTATACATGATGGCCTGCCAACAACAATGGCCTTTCACAAGAGAATACGAGCCATAAATCTAATGTGTACTAGGTGTATCTCATGCACTTACTATTCTTCTGCTCGGTCTCGAGAGCTACCTGGTGCAGGTCACAGTTTCCTATGCGAGTAGAAGCATTACCACTCGACTTACACAAGCTCTTATGGAACTCACGGTGAGCCTAACAAAAAAGTAGACGGTGGATCTATGCAACATCTTGTGGTGCTTATGGAAAGCACGTAACAAAGAAATTTTCTCAGCAAAAAAAAAAAACAGAACCAAGAGAAATTCTAGCGCAGGCTAAACAGATGGAGGGACCACCTATGACACAAAACAAAAACCGACGTGTACCAGTCCAACACATGATCCACATCCCTATAGGTACTAAGGTCATACTGGTAGACGCATCCTGGGATGTGTCTAACACAACTAGACAGCAATGATACACTATGGAGAGCAAGGGAGCACAATAGAAGAAAAATGCACTCATGGGAAGATAAACGACCCCTTTCATGCAGAAGCGGCTGCATTGCAGCAGGCACTAATGTATGCACAAAGCCAAGTAGAACAAGGAGATCAGCCGGGGTATGAAATTTATACGGACTGCAAAGTGTTAGCAAATTTACTGACAGGTCAAAATATGCAAGGGTTGCCATCATGGAGAACCACTGATACAATAGCGACCTGTCTTGAATATGCTGACAGAATGCAAAACAGGGTAAAAATTTTATACACAAGAAGAGAGGCGCTACACCAACAACATCTTCTTGCAAACTGGGCTAGAAAACAGAAAAGAGGATTTCAATTCTACTATTCAGACAAACAATTCATTTGCAAGACATAATCGACAAAAATTCTTCAATATGCAGCTACCAAGGGGTACATGAAGCAGTGATAACAGAGATGAGATAGAATAGCTGAAATTTTTATCAATCGAAAATAAATAAATAAAATATTACCAAATGGGATCATTTTGCCGGAAATTTGAAATTTAGTTAAAACGGGATCGTTTAATTCATCCCACGGGACGGGATAATTTAACACGTCCCACTACCAACTCCCTCTACTAATAATCAAATTAACTAAACATGAAATTCTCGTCCGACCAAGAAAAAAAAAAAAATGAGACATGTAGATTGTCCCGTCCCAGGAGCGGTCGGACGGTAAATTCGTTCTCACATTCCCGTCCCTGGAGATCAACTACATTAAAACTAAATCGTTATACAGATTCTCTGTGGCAAGAACCTTTATATCAATTATGTTGTCATGCACGTGGGTAATTTTATGTACCAGCTAAATCATTTGACAAGTTTCTCTGTGGGTGAATTTACCGTCCTGGGACAATCATTAATCTCCATGGATGAAAAAATCGATAACGTCCCGAGTTTTTTTTTTTTTGCGGTTGGACGGAATCGAATTTACCATCCTGGTTTTTCTGTTTTGTTAATTTGATCAGCGGAGCAGAGTTGGATTAGTGGGACGTTTTTAAATGTCCCGTCCCATGGGATGGAATTAAGCATCCCGGTTTACCTACAAATCGCATTTCCGCCAAATCGATCCCGTTTGGAGATACTTTTTTAATTTATTTTCGATTAATAAAAAAATCGGTTCAGACTTTGTTTTATTTATTCCAGATGTAATGAGCATGAACGGGCAGAATACAAGCCCTGTAATAGACTTTTTATTTAGTTAATGATGGAAACCTACGGGTCATTTCCAACAAAAAAAAAAAAAAAACAAGATTCACAAATTTTGGAGGTAAAAATGAATCACGGATTCTTTCATTTATAAGAAAGGCAAAGCAACAGAAAGCAAATTTGTTGAATTGGATTTCTGTAATCTGCATGAAAACTGCAAACTTTTTTTTTTTTTTTTTTTGTTTCTCTAGCTTTCCTTAGTTTCACACTGCAAACCGCAGCTATTCGTAAAAGCGCGAATATCAGACTGGTTTTACAACACTTCCTACGTTCAAAACTAGGGTATCAAACAGGGTTCAGGGCATTTTGATCTTTGAAGAGAGAAAACATGGCACCATACCAATCAGCATTTCCAACCAAAAACAACATGCACAGCAACCATTTCACAACAATACAACAAAACAGAGAAAGCATAAAATAAAAAAAGCATGAGATCGAAGACAATGTTATATTGAATAAAATTAAATTGCTATACATTATAGTCAATCAACTATTGTAATTACATAAGAAAATAATAGGATCACCTAGACTACAAAGTTGTCAATCATATGAAAAATAACATCTGCTCCATCCGAGTTCCAAAAGTATTTCCTCACCTGATGGATTACAAGGAAGACTATCTATTAGTACAAGTCCAATCATACTTCCAATTTGGCGTAATTTTCTGAGGAAAGATTGCATTGGTGAATTAGAGATCTGCATGTTCTCTTTCTTCACATTTTTGTTTTGGCGTATACAAAAAGGGCTTATGAAGCACTCTCAAAGAATTTTACTATTCACAATGAAAAATGTTGAACACAACTACAAAAAACAGGGCTCAGCCCATATGACTTGTTCTGGACTGTCCGAGTAGAAATAGACAAACCAGCTTCCATAACTCAGTTTGGTTGACACAGGTAACAATACAATAAAATTTTAGTGCTCCTTGCTCAACGTACCCTAATAAAAAGGATGCAATCTAAAAAAGCACAAGTCTTGCCTGGATGGTATTATGGGCATTGTATTTCAGCAGACTTTTTTTAATTCTGACATCCACACGCTCCCAACAGACTTGAGTAAGACCCCTTATCATTTTGTCTGTAAAAAAAAAAAAAAAAAAAAAAAAAGCAAAATCATTAACTGCACCAAATGTGATAGTATATTTTCTTTTCTAAAAAAATAAAATATACCGTGACTAACCTTCGAAGTCATCAGTTTGAGTAACAACTGCATTATCAAGTTTCTCTCCATTATCTAAATTTCCATTTTCGACGTGTACAATATTTGGGTACTTGTCATCATATGGGCATCTCAGTTCCTTGTATAATGAAAATAAAAGTATAATTTAGTGAGAAAAATGGCAGAAACAAGTTAAAGGAGAATACCATTGTTATTTCAAACAGCATAACAATTCTACTATAAAGTAACTTATAAGCATACCTTTGGCAACTCATGCGGCCGCCTAAATGACGATGTTCGCCATCCTACAATATCTTTTTCGCTTAGTGAAGGCTAGATACTTCATATTTGTATGTTTATAAAAATGTCAAGAGACTCAAAAATTAAGATCTACTGCACATAGCTGCCGAGATCGCTTACCATCATTCAATATCAGCTACCAGTTAGATACCACATATGTAATCTCGTGAGGATTATACTGGCAAGAATGTCTTGATTGAGGGCATTTCTCGCTGGTACCATTACAAACCATACATCTCGGACAAGAACTGGTACGAATAGCCCAATACTGGAACAGGCTAGGCAACAAGTATGGCACAATGTGATAAGATAATGAAGGTACTTTGATCATCGTAACAGTTGATTTTGTCTAAAAAAACTTTAAAGGATACGGTCATAACTTGAATTTGCATATGCAACACGTCTCTTAAAAGCACGCAATGCCGAACTACATTAGAAAATAAAACCACAAATTGATGTTAAAAGCACGCAATGCCGAACTACATTAGAAAATAAAAGCACCCAATGCCGAACTACATTAGAAAATAAAACCAAAAAACGTCTCTTAAAAGCACGCAATGCCGAACTACATTAGAAAATAAAAGCACGCAATGTGAGAGAATTTTTTTTTTTTGCGGATGTTTCATCCTAAACTCTGTTTGATTTAATAGCCAACTGCGCTGCACCTTAGAAACCGGTAAATTGGAACTGAACCCTAGATTAAAGCCATGAAAGAGAATACAGTAGAAAACATTAAGAGAAATGTAGTTTAAAATACAAACATGAATTTAAGATCGTCTTGGTCTTCGGTCATTCGTACAAGAAGAGGAGGTTTGCCATCATCTCGATCTGTAAGGAAGAGATGCTTTCCGGTTCGACCGATTATGAGATGTGCTGTCCCCACTGCCGTTCTTTCCAAAAGGGAAATCCCAAATAGAAACGGAAGCTAGTGAAAGTTAAGATGGAGTAAAGTCAGCCACTAGCTGCATTTTCTTTTCTCTTTTGTTTGAATTGTATTTGTCTGAAGGTTTCTAATTTCATTAGAGTAAATAATCCTAGTTAATCAAAATATAATTCAATTTTAAAATAAAATGGTCAAGCTATAGTGAAAGAGAAATATTTTTGAAACTAATAATTCTTTTTGTTTGAACTGTTCTACAATGCCCTGATACAATAATAACAATTATGCATTTCCTGCTGTTTCATTTCATGGCATTACTTCATTAAAGTGTTGGCACATAGTATGTACTGAAATACAATTCTCTGCTAGAATCCTAAGCTATCTATCATACCAAATTATACAAAAAGTAATAGAATTGTAAATAATCTGCTAAAGAGCCAAGGGAAGTGTGAAACACCTGTTTATGACCTCTTGAGCCTAAATGCGGTGTTGCAGATGTAATGAAATTGATAGGCTCTAACCCTGCTATTCTACCTTTCAACTCCTCATCTAAATTTCCGTCAGATACTGTCTCAGGCGAATATAATTTTCCTATTGCATATCTTGCAATTAATCCACCGAGCGAATGGGCCACAAAGGATATTTTGGTCACTCCCCTTCTCTTCTCAACAACTGATCTGACCTACATTACACATTTCAGGCTTTATAAATGACAGGGGCGGATCCAAACTTTCAAGCTATGGGGATCAAACACACATTGGAGTTAAATTTTGAAAATGAACGGGGATCAATTGACCCCCATTCACTCCATGTAGATTCGTCCCTGATCCATGGGGACAAAAAATGCATAATTTCTCCACTTGCTGGGTTCCTCGTATCAAATTTAGGTATTTTCACCTATCTAGCTAAGCGCCAATTATAGAATGGTACTGGTACATACTGAAATCACACTGGTGTGACAGAAGGTATCTAAAAAATTACCTCCTCAGCTAGTCTCTCACCCATTCTATCAACTCCGTCATAGGTTAGCTTAGCAGTATTGCATTGGCTACCTATTTACAAAAGTAACATCAGATATACAGTAATTAAACAACAGTAATAATCAATAGAAAAAACATAGCATGCTCACGGTGCACAACTACTTTATCAGGAAACCTCTTGACAAGCTCCTCTGCCGCAAACTTCCAGTCATCTGGACTGCTACGACAAAACAGACAATATAAATTAACACATAAACACCTCAGAAAAAAGCACCAAAACTACCGTCTGATACATAATCAACAAAAAAATGACCTTCCACCCAGTCCATTAACCATGATCACAAGGTGTTCGGGGAAATGACCCAAGCTCCACATATCCTGGCCAGTGCCAGTCGACTCCGTCTCGACCTGGGTAGGAACTGGCGTTGCTGAGCTGGACCGCCACGTCGACCAGCGTCTTTGCAAATCCCCCACCCAGTGGATCAAGTCCATGTTTCGTCGTTCGCTCCTTCGTGAGCCCGGCATAAACCGTTTGTGGCGCTGATGCAAGGAGATGCCTGTGCCCAAGCTCGTTGGGCAAAGCATCGCCTGCGCCTGCGCCGTGTATTTATTTGGTTATTGATAAATTTTATTTAATGATCTTCTACTTTATATTTCAAGAGCCAATGAGAAGGAAATCATTTCACCTGTAGTATCTCAAATTTTGATTTTAGATCCAAACCGTCCGATCAGGTCCCGATTCTGATTAGACGGTCCTGATCAAAACTCAAAATTTGGATTATTTCAGGGATTCGGACTTAATGAGAATCTGTGGAGTTGTAGAAGCGAGAGCGAGAGGAATTCAGATCCAGTGCAGTAACCCAATTTTTGAGTTTTGATCCAAACCGTCCAAGGTGCTCTAACACGAATCCTAAAGAACCTGGACCCCACAAATAATACTGGCCCCCTGCGCTACCACCGAATAGGCACCGTACACAGTCAAAACTCAAAAATTGGGTTACTTTAGGGGATCCGGACTCGAGAGAGAGACGGTTTTCTAGACGATTGTTGGAGTGTTGACTAAAAAGGGTAAAATTTGTGGATTCTCTGTAGACATTTCCAGCCAAAAATTCGTGTACGCCTTCTACGCCTGTAAAACATTTATATTACTATTTTCATTATTCTAACATGATGGATTCATTTACATTATCTCATTTTTTTCCTTCTGAAAACTATCATTTTAGCCAGGAACGGGTTGTTATGATGGACGTAAATTAAATTCGGTTCAATATTTAGTTGAAGTCGTTTATCGTATTAAGATCTGTGTAGACGATTTACATAAAATTTGTCATGTGAATCTAAATCAAATGCGCAAATTTTAATTTATTGAATGACTCGCACAAAAAATCAGATCGAATTTAACCATTGATAATTAAATCATTGCCTTTCCCTTTTGACATCTTAAAATATCATAAATATCAAATGAAAGAAATAAAAAGTCTCGTATACTAACAACTATCCTGAAACTATTTAATATTAAAGCCCAATAATTAACGAACAAGATATGCTTGGCAAATAAATGAGGTAAAAGAGAAATCACACAAGATATCAAACAACAAGCAAGTAAACACAAGAAATAATAGAAGACACAAAATTTTACGTAAAAACTCATTCAAAAGAAAACCACAAAAGTACACGATACAAATTCACTGAATCAAAGAATATTATAAGTTCAAAGAGATCATCAAATTTAATAACACTCTCTCATATACTCTCTTACGAATCGAGAGCAAAATCTAAAAACTGCATCAGTTTCGTGCTTTCGGCTTTTGAGCCGATGGCAAAACCAAATGGGCTGAGCCCATTAATTTGGCTTCAAACCAACAAGATAAACACTTCACCTTCACCTTAATATTGAGAAAATACGACATAAGATAAATCGTTTATCTCAATATCTCGCATTATGACTCTCTTGAAATTCTCAATCATCTTATGTTGTTGTCCATAAATATTAAATCATTAACATATAAAGTCACCAATAATATTTCTTCATTTTTTTGTCTTGACAACATAAATCATGTCATATGGACATTGCACGAAACCGTGTGATTGAAATATTAATCTATTTCGGTATTTCAAAATCTTGATACTTGTTTCAATCTTATATAATGTTTTCTTAAGTTTTAAAATTGTACATTCAATCCATATACTGACGAAATATAACATATTTACCATCTCGAGTGATACGAAAGAGTATCCGATGTTATTCAAACATCAACACCTTAACATATGATACATTAATACACGACCAATAGAAGAAACAAAACACATATTGAGGCCCATATAATAACTTAAATTATACAAAAATAACACTATATATTGGTACATGTATTCGTTTATAAAATTGACATTTCTAATTTGAAAGCTTTAGATAATGAATGTGAAATCTATGCTCATCATGTTAGGTTGGAGATAATGTTTCTATTATTGATAATTTTGATCACGACCACAACAGAGTCATAATACCACTAGAACATTCTAATATGGTCTTTCCCTCCACAACATTTCCTGGAGGGTCATAGTTACAAGTCATGAACACATTACCATCGTCACAAACAACCCGAGCGCATCCGACCCGCCTCGTGCTCCTCCACACGATCTGCGTGTAATGCCGCAGACTCTACCAGACCGACATGTGTTAGTATCGTATGAATAGTCCTTCTCTTCACTGGCCCATGCTGAAACCGCATCTCTCGGCCGCCAATCTGATCCGCCACCCCCAAAATATGTTCTCGCCTAATTGGAAAACCCCCTTCAGGAAACGAATGCTGGAGACGACAATCGGATTTCCTCTGGCTGGCCCACCAAGAGGCGTAAGTCCTCTAGCTGTGTGTCCCACACGAGCGGGAGTTGCCAGTGTGCGAGGCGGATCAGATTATGGGTGTAGAGGAATTCCAAAGCGTCAGATAAGCAGCTGACGCAGAGGAATTTGGAGAGATCGTAGATTGTTTGATTTGTCGATTGAGGTGTATAATTGTGAGCTGAAGATGAAGGGCACTGTGGCATGAGGAAGAGGAGAAATGTTGAGAGAAGGAGAGAATGTGATATTGGGATCATGATTTGGGGTTGTCACGAGATTTGATTTGATGCTGGATGGCCATAGAGAGGGTTTAGTTTAACAGGTAAGGAATGCTCCAAAATTTTATCAAGTCCCGTGACAAGAACTTTGGATTTTTGAGAGAGGCGCATGAGCATATTTGTTGTCATACAATATACATCATTATTTGGGGTGATATTTTATAAATTTGGGGTGATATTGATGATGAATGAATATATCACTCAATTTTCTCTTATATATTTTTTTTCTCTTCACAAATTTCATTCATCTGAATATATATGATTCAAGTATCATTTTGTGAAGATTAAGTACTGTGTATAATGTCCTTAATTTGTACTTAAGAGGCTTGGAGCTAGCTTTCTCAAAGAATCTCTATATATCAATTCAATGAATTTTCTATCCAAAATCTTACTAGAAACTGAATTTTAAGAGTTTAATTACTTCTTAATCAAGGAAGGAAAACATGACATCATTCGAACAGTCGTATAAGAGGTCACGTCAAAATTTATTTAGTGCAGAAAAGGGGCACGAGAGAATTGAGTTGTATAGAAAAGTGATTGTTGAAAAGTTGATGGAAGAGTACTATTCAGAATATTATGTTTGACAATGAAAATAAATAGGGAAATTTTTTATTAGTAGTAATTAATAGAAAAGAAGAGAGACAAACAGTAAGAGTACAGTAATATTTATATTGGTAGTAAGATCAGTAGCAATTTTACCGATCTTAACTTTTTTTTTTTAGTCTGATGTATAGATGGAGAGAATTCTTATATTTGATTTCTAGTAAAATATAAAAAGTTTTTCAAAAAAATAGATAGAATGTTTTGATATATCTAAATTTTAAGGTACTTCATCTATTTTTGTAAAAAAAAATATATTTTACTAGAAAAAATTAAAAGGATAAAAAATAAAAACTGGTTTAGATCGGTAAAATTTCTACCGATCCAAACTTTTTTATTTTTAAAATCAGAAGAATTGTTACCGATCTTACTACCAATATAAATATTACTGTACTCTTACTGTTTGTCTCTCTTCTTTTCTATTAATTACTACCGATAAAAAATTTCCAATAAATAGCATTGGGGAGGATATTCTTCTGTGACTTCTATCGCATTTTGAAAAATTATTGTAAATAAAAATACGAAATTTTATACAATGCATGAATTTAGAAAATATTATAGCATGCAAAGTATCGAAATCCCATAAATATTCGAATTACTTTCATGTTTCTAAATTTTAATTTTTACTCAAATATGTAGTTCTAATCAAGTTTCAACTTTAATCTGAACCGTTGATAATTAATTTCACCATTAAAATGAGCCGAAAAGAAAAAATCTAATTAATGGGGGTGGGTCCCACCCGTTAGCCCCATTCAACTCTTTCTTTCTCAGGTCCGTATCATTTTTTTATATATAGTTTTTTAAACAGCGTTTGAAGAACTGTTTTTTTTTCTCAGGTCCGTATCTTAAAACCGAAATTTTTATTTATTTCATAAAAAAAACAAACAAAAACACCTTAGATTTGGGGAAATTCTATATTTACCCAGACCTTACAATGGTATAGCGGCCTCAAAGATTGGGGGCCGCTATGTGTTCCTGTGGCCCCAGTCTGGGGGACCGCCATTTGTCCCTGCGGCCCCAGTCTGGGGCCGTCTAATGGCTCTGCGCTCCTCTTTTTTTTTTTAATAAACAGATTGATAAACATTTATAGTTTTTTTTTTTTTTGGTTTTATTGTAT
>JAJGRW010001286.1:31555-164519 GCA_025461045.1 Carex parvula | reverse complement strand
TTTCTTCTATTCCACCCCCCCAAGCTTGAATGAAGCATTGTCCTCAATGCTTGAATTCACACAAGGAAAAAGTAAATAGAAGAAAATATGGAAACTTACTAGATGGTGAGCGAGGGATGAGGCGGGGGCGTCTCACTGGTTGGTGGGAGGTGGATCAGGTGGCACTGGTGGGAGCACCCACTTCTGAGGTACACGGCCCATGCGATCACACTCTTGCATCAGAAGAATCCGCAAGATACCCATCAAATTCTTGACCGAGCGCCCGATCGCGCTTTTGTGCGCTTCCAATTTCTCCAAGAGTGTAGCCGTCCGATCGGGTTCAAGATCTGCACTTATGATCACAGGGCAACATCTATCTGGGGCTAGAAACTCATACCTGAGGTGAGCTGCTGGAGGCTTGAGCTCAGGAGTCAGCCGCTCTGTCTGGGTCTTGACGCGGGTCGCATCAGGTGGCGTGCGGGTCGCATCAAGTGAAATGGCATCGCATGCTGACCAATTCGACTCGCTTCCTTTGGTCCCCAGGTCATCAGACCACGGCATGCAGGTCGCATCAGGTGGCGTGCGGGTTGCGTCCTCATGCTCTTCAGGTGGAGATGCAGGTCGACTTGGCTCGATGCGATCTGGGTCCACATGTTCTTCCGTGGTTGATGCGGGTCGTGTCTCAATGATGCGGGTCGCGTCAAGTGCGGTCTGGTCTGTTGGCTGGGCTGGTCCTTCGCATTCTGGCTGAGCTGGCAGCTTTTCAGGTTGAGATTGGCGTGAGGTGATGATGTGACTCAACTGCTCCAACAGCTTGTTTTGAGCGGCCATCTGTGTGGACATGTTTTGCAACTGCTCCCACAGCATCTGGTTCACCTTCCCTTGCTCGTGTATGAATTCGATCTCAGCGGGATCAATGTACGGCTCGGGTGGATCGGGTTGGAATACGCAATTGGTCGAGTCATCGAATGGTGCAGGGTCGTAGAAATTGCAATTGTTGTTGCTGATGTAGCCATCCTGCTCCTGTTCCTCACTCCAATCAGCCAGTGGGCAGTACTCATAAGAGTGTCTCCTGTCCCCACACATGGCACATGGCTGTGGTTGCTGGTTTCTGGCTGCCTTCATGCTCATTTCGATTGAATAACTCTCAACGGCCTCCCCTAGCTTGGTAGCTTTGGCGTATAGAGCTGCGATCAGATGAGCTTTGGATCGGCCGCCTCCTCCAGCTTGAAAATTGTCGTGGCCACACCAATGTCGGTCTGTCGCCATGTACATGAAATCCATGGTGTCTCAAGCTCCTCAGATAGTAATCGCCATGTGGTCCTGAAAAGGAGAAAATAAGATAAAATAAAAGAAAGAAGCAAAATAAATAAAGGTCACAAGATAAAGTCTAGATTAATTAAGTAAGATAAAATCTAACTAGGCAATTGGTCACCGTCCCCGGCAACGGCGCCAAAAACTTGTTATGCGCAGAACGCAACGCAAGTTTCGGTACGCTTGAGAGCGTACCTTTTAAAACCACGTTAACACTCCACGAGTAAGGGATGCAAGTGCATAACCCCTATCGTGTAGTATATTCGGGTATCGATCCACAGGAACGGTTAATTGCGAGGTTAGATTCTATCAAACTCAATCAAAAACTAGAAGTGGAAAAGGTTTGGTTTGGTGTTTAATTTCCTAAAGGTTCAGATCAAACAATTCAAGAAGATGTAATAAAATGCTAGAAGAAATGTAAATTGTGTTTTGATTATGGATAAAAGGCGTTTCCAGGGTTTCAGACTTCATCTCTGATCTGCCTCTAGTGGTACGGCCCGTACCAAGTTGGTACGGCTAGGCCGTACTTCACTTGGTAAGGCAAGGCCGTACCACCCTGGTAAGACCCGTACTGGCATCCCAGAACAGAGCTTACCAGTTCGAGTGAATGCATTTCTTTGCTGGTACCTTGTGCTAAACTCTTTAGAAAGGTTCAATAGACCATACCTAAGATTCCTAACCCTCAACCATCGTTTGTTGGATCAAGATCTAGGTTGGAATGCAATTGATTGCCTTTTAGGGTTTCTACACCCTAGCTGGTTGATTGGAGGTCTAAGGCACCCTCTAATCTGTCGATTAGAGGAGAATTCAACCTTTCGGCTTCAATTCGAACTATTCTACCCTAAGCATTTGATTTGGATGAAAGATTGAGATGATCACATGACCTTGATAGGTTCGATCTAAACCTAGAGGCACATCATACAACAATCACAGCAAGCAAAGCAAAAGATATCAAAGAAGATCACAATCAATCAAACTAAAGAGTTCATACAAGATACAAGTCAAAGAAAGTCAAAACAAATCAAGAATCGATCTCTAACCCTAGAAACTAAAAGAACTACTCACAGCACATGATCTGATCTAAAAATACAATAAAAGGGAGAGAGATAGCCATGGATCGAAGGGATCGAGAGGAGGAAGCTAGATCCGTCGAGTTTCGCCTCTTTCCTCTTCCTTCCTTCTTGCTCCTAGCTCCTTAGCTCTCTTTCTCTCTCTTACTGTGCTCTCAAATGGATCTGGAATGAATTAGATGTCGAAATTGGAGAGTTCCCCGCTTTAAATAGCCTCTGCCAAAATTTGAATCTGTCAGGCCGCCTTTATGTACGGCCCGTACCAATTTGGTACGGCCTGGCCGTACCAGGCGTGGTGAGACTGTAGATCTTCTCGCTAGCTTTCCAAAAAGTGGTCATACGCTCAAAACGGAGTTACGAGTCAAAAGTTATGACTGTTTTAAGTTCGGTGCTGAAATTTCTGGATCTGTCAGGCCGCCTTTAGGTAAGGGCCGTACCAAAGTGGTAAGGCCTGGCCGTACCAGGTGTGATGAGCTGAAATCGGCTAAGTCTGGTGAGACCCGTACCAAACCTGGTAAGGGCCGTACCAGATCATCCCAAATCGCCGTTTCTTCGTGTGTTTTGCTCCAAACCTGCAGAAAACAAACAAACACTCAGCAGTACCAAATTCTAAAGATATATTGATGAAATGCACATGATTCTGGTGAATTAGGGCACGAATCCGGTACTAAAACAGGCCTAAAATAGACTAAATATGCGAGGTATCAACCTTGAAAAATGTAAGCTCAAAGCTGAGCAATGATCTGTATATATGCTATTTTAGTTGGAATAAAGAGTTTTCTTTTTAATGGCTTTATTGTTTGTTCTTTGTTTGATCTTGTTCTCATCTTCTATTTCTTTTTCTTTTACTCTCAAAACCATGGATGTGAGAGCTATATAATTTCTAGTTCATCTTAGGATGAGGAAAAACAAGAGAAATATATAGCTCGATGATCAATAAAAATGTTTCATTTCTTCTTTTGCATCTTCTTTCCTTTTAAAACAAATATATATAGATGTATATAATAAAAATGTGTTACTTGCATTTTTCTTATCTTATTGGTGATCTCTAAAAAAAAAAAAAAATATAACAAATGTCGAAATTTATTATTTTTCTTCTTTGCTTTCTACCTCCTCTTTTCCTTTATTTTTCTTCTTTCTTTTGTTCCCCCTTTTCTTTATTTTATATTGCAAAGGAAAATAACAAAACACATAATCGCATAAATATAAATAATAAAAGTGACATTTTCATATTCTAAGAAGTATAAAAGGGAGAGGTATCAAAGTTGATGTTTAGCTACATCCTTTGAATATTAATTTCTTATATAATTCTTTTAATATGAAAATTAAATTAAAAGTGCATAACAAAATGAAAAAGGGAATTTAAATTAATTGACATGATGGGGATTGATGTTTAACTACATCTCCCTAATTGTGTCATTTTTAACTTTTTAAAGGACTTCAATGCATAAAAGAGGAATAAAAGGAGTAATATGTGAAGAATTGATGTTTTATTACATCTTTTTCCATGTTATGAATTTTATTACTTTTCAAAGGACCTAGATGCATGATTACTAGAAGGAGAGGGCAAATGAGAAGAGGGTAATTTCAATCCCCATGACATGATGCTCAAGGACCCTTTTACATGAATATGCAAATGACCAAGGACCTATATGCATAAATTTTATTGCTAGCAAATGACATATGTGATGCTAGTACCCTTTTTTCCTTGATGCAATCTTTCATTCATAGCATTTAAGGATAAAATACCATGATCAATAAAATAGCACAAGCACAGAAAATTGCCCAAATGACCTGTTGGTACAGATCAGCCAGTGCAGGCCGATCAAAAAACCAAATCAAAAATCTGTTTGAATAGGAAGATAGAGGACATAAAAACAATCAATTTAGACTCAAATTTTGCATCTTTCTGATTTTTCTACTATTTTCTAGCCATTTTCAAAGTTGAATGTCAGAAATGGGAAAACAGCAACATGCATATCTCGCATTTACACCCCTCTGAATTTTTCTGCTTCTTTTAAAAATAAAAATAAAAGCATAAAAATTCCCAAACTTCATGTACCTATTCTTGAGATGTTATATTACAGGAATAACATAAAACATACATATGTCACTAATGAAATCCATGAGAAATTCATATCCTTTGTACAGATCCGAAACCCAATATTAAGTTCATACCCAAATTCAACACCATACCCGAGATTACATCCTTGTCGACCTTGATGCTTCTGAAACATGCTCCAAATCATGGTATTCCACATCCTAAGCGCACCCCAAAGCCAATATGCCCTGTACCAGCTCACACCCAGTACCAGGCCTACACGATACAATCGGAAATATGCTCAAAGCTTGATGGAATGAGAAATTGATCTCATACGAAGCTTTATCATGCTCAAACAACATTGAAGAGACGAGTAATTGAAGAAAAACATGAGATGATCGAAGAAATCGGATTACAGAGGCACTCGGTACCGAAACTTGAAGCTCGCCGTGTACCACCCCTCTCCGGCGATCCATCACCGCCGACAACACACCTACCATGCTCATCTCCCCAAGGCGATCCCAATGGTACCCTCCCTCGACCTTGCCGTGACCGAGAGCTCGCCGGAGCTGAAAACCCTACCCTCGGCGAAACCCCAGTTCACATCCCAAGCACGAATTTTAAAGCCAACAGGAGCCGATGGATCTAGGCGCCAAAAGGAGAATTTGAATAGAGTCCGAATCTTGAGGAGAAAACCAGATCCTTGGATTGATAAGTCGCCACCACTCGGGGCCCGTATGTCGGGTAAAACCAGTGATACCCCTAAGCATGATCCGAAACCCAGCACGGTTATCAAAGCGCAACAACCGAATCCCAAAATTTATCACCTAAATCCACTGTCCTACACAGATCCTGAAGCGCCATACATATCTTAAAGGCCCAAACACTAATCTTGAAGCCCAATTACAATCTCCAAGCCCAGAAAATAATAAAAAGAACGGATCTTTTACAAGGGGGCCCCTCCGATAAAGCCTCTTCATAGCGCAGTCCCTAGGCATTTGCAAATAAGCCCCTGGCTGCCTAAAAACTCTTCAAATAGGTCCCTGAAAGTCCAATTTCCACCTTAGACCCTGCTAAAAACCCAAATCATGAAATCCAGCCCTTCCATCTTTACAAATAGGTCCCTGGAAAGTTTTAACTTCACAATTAAGCCCTTCCCAGTCCTTTTTGGCCATAACTTCTTCATTTCAAACCCAAATCGACTCAAACCAACTCCAAATGAACCCAAATTGAACCCTCCACCTTTCTAAACCAATATTGAACATGTCCAAGTATCAGTCATGTCCTGAAATGACAAAAATACCCTTTTCTCTACTTTTCTTCATGTTTTAATCGTTTGTCTCTTAAATAAAAAACATAAACAAAGCATGAATATACCTTCTCAAGTACTAAAATATGTTTATAAATAAATAAAAATGTGAAATAAAAGTAATTAAATACCTAAAACAATGGTGAATCAAAGAAACACACGAAAACCAAGTACATGAGTTTCCCCTTTTAGCCTTTTTATTCAATCCGCAACAAATAGGCATAAATCCTGGAATGAACGAGGTATTCAGCATGGCTTGGGAAGGCCATCTGATGTAATTAACAGCGGGGGCTTGCGCCCGCTGGGAGTTAAACGTCCCCACAATCATTAAACTCTCTCGATAGACCAATCACGAGTCGTAGGTCCGTCGAGGGTGAACCAGAAGGAATAGCAGAAAGAAAGAAATCGAATGTTTCGAGTTCGATGTTCTTTAACCAACAGAGAGCATTGAACCACGAGACATTTACATACACATGCACACACCTTCTCATACCAGCTGTGCAACTTTCTGCGCCCTACAAGTATTAAAAGTGTTGGGTCAAACAAGAAGATCAGTACCAGTATGGTACTGGTACTGGTATGCAAAGGAAAACAAGACACAACCCTCAAACAGCAGGGTTCGAGCGCAGGGAATCCAGCACAGGACCGGCAAAGCTGGTACCAAGAGGATCAAGAAAAGGCCAAGAAAAAGGGCATCAACACCCTTAACTCAAAAAGGCAAGAAGAAACCAGTACCAGTATCGGTACTGGTAAGTCAAATCCAAAAGAACCGCAACCCAGCAAAACACGGGGACAACCCACGAAATCCCCAATTTCAACCATCGTGAAGCCGGGAAAATCAACAACCCGCGCAAGACTTCAATCCATCACAACAATCACACAATCAAGAAAAAGGGTGTGCACGAGGAATTACCCGAAAGGAAGAATCGCAAAGAGGCAAGGTAGGCCGGTTCCGATACTCATCTCGCCTCACAGCCAGGTTGGGAAATCGCACACGAATGGCACCAGCAAACACCAGCCAGCACCAGGAAGGCAACCGAACACCGAGCCAGAACAAGCAGCAAGGCGCTCCAGCGGGGCGAGGTTTTTGCTCAGGTGTTCCAGCAAGGCGCTCCAAACTTGACTGACGAGAAGGACAGCAAGGCGGGGCGAGGCAGCAAGGCGGGTGCTCGGGCGCTCCAGCGGGTACTCTGGTGCGGGTGCTCGGGTGGGTGCTCCGATGCGGGTGCTTGGCGGAGGCGGAGGCAGATCGCGATTTTGGGAGAGGGAAATGAATTTAGGAGATGAATTAGGGAACGAAGAGGGAAATCGCGATTTTGGGAGAGGGAAATGAATTTGGGCGAGGCTGACTCAAATTTTGGGGTTTTTGGGATATCGCGATCGCAAAAAGAATTTTTGCAGAGAGGGAAATGAATTTTAGAAGGGAAAACGAAAAATTTCGTGGCAGAACCAAAATTTTCGGAACTTTCAGCGACCGGGGTTTTCGCCGGTCACTGAACCGGTCGCTGAAACAACTGGTCACCAATGAATTTCGTAAATTTTTTTGTTTTATTTTAAGAAAATAGATTTCAGCGACCGGCGAAAGCACCGGTCGCTGATACCAGTCGCAGAAACTCTTTTTTGTTGTAGTGATGGCCTTAAAGAATTAGTATCTCATTTATAAATTATAATGTACATTATGCATTCGACATGTTTTGTGCTTCTCGCAATCATTTATCATTCATTAATTTGTTAACAATAATTAATTTGCTTTTTGAAATATTTGCAAAAATGTACTTTTTCATGCCAATCTGAAGTTTTTCATGGCATTTCACTCCAAGCTATTGCAATGTATATCTTTTATTTATATATGATGAATCTAGCTAATATGCTACGCGTATATAAGGGCCCCTCCGTGCTACGGCTCACTTTTTGAGTTTTTAAAATCCTAACGGTCGATCCGAACCGTTCAACATGATCTCCATATGAATATGTACTTGCAAACCAAATTTTACATTTTTTAGAATTTTTTTACTATTTATTAAGCCACTTTGAAAATCGCTGATCCAATGGTCCAGCAGATTTTACTGTTGTGTACAAATTAGTGTTTTTTCAAAGTGGCTTAATAAATAGTAAAAAAATTCTAAAAAATGTAAAATTTGGTTTGCAAGTACATATTCATATGAAGATCATGTTGAACGGTTCGGATCGACCGTTAGGATTTTAAAAACTCAAAAAATGAGCCGTAACACGGAAGGCCCTTATACATGCGTAGCACCGTAGCACTGTCCTATATATGATATATGCTAAAGCAGCTAAGAACTGAACTGTCCATTTGTTTTATATTTCATCCAGCATTTTTTGGAAGACAGTTGTGATTAGCTGGAAGACATTTTTTCTTTATGCCAGTTATAATCCTGATTTTCTCGCTCGGAGCCCAACAAAACTTTAAAATAAATAATATGCATTTAATGAAGAAAACTCGATTTAAATGCTAAAATATTAATTAAAAAAGAATGCATGTATATACGATCATTCCTTTTATTGCCTTGGACCTATTTTAATAATTTGAAACTCTAAAATGAAAAATGCATGTAGGGTAGAAGAATTTCCCAAATTTTTATTAAAATATTTACCCCTACTCTCTTTCCTGAATTCGCAACCGTTCAAATACGTTCTGCACAAATCTTAAAACACAAATAATACTGGCCGCCGCGCTCTCCCGGATCCGTATCCTCCCAGGTACCTGACTCAAGACAATTGAAAGGGACGGTCTAGATTTACTCTCAGCCGGTGCCTATTCGGGATAGCGCAGGGGGCCAGTATTAATTGTGCTTTGAGATTCGTGCCAAGTTAAAAGGACAATCCTAGACCATCCATTTGAATTGTACTCAGTCAGGTAACCTGAGGTGATGTGAATTCTCCCCGAATAGACAGCGTACACGCCGGTCACGCAAAAGTTGAGATATCTGAGAGAATACGCACTTCTCTTTCTCTCATCGATCTACCATCTACCTCATCAAATTCGAATCTGGAGCACGAATCGCGGTACTAAAATCAAAGGATTTAAGCAAAATTTTGAAGGATTCTATGGATATTGTCTCTGCAGTTGAAGAATTCAATGGGTATAATTCAAAGGATTTGAGCAAAGTTTTGAAGGATTCAGAGAATTCTACTTTGAATTGGAAAGCTAAAGACGGAAGCCTAAAACAGGTACTTATTTACTGGTACAGACCAAAAAATTGGTTTTGAATTGTGTTAATTTATAACCAAAGAAAAGATAAGAAAAGAGTTTGTGCTTTGTTGACTATAGCAAATTGTTTAGGTCTCAATGGCTTATCCAAATACATTTTGTTAGGGTTTTTGGAGAAAAACCCCAATACTTTAATATAGAGATTAGACCTAAATTATCTACAGGAAGCAACCAGCACTAATGCTTTCCTGAGACCCAATAAAATCAGGCAAGATCAATGCAAATTATGTTAATTTATAACCAAACAAAAGATAAGAGGAATTTGTGCTTTGTTGACTATAGCAATTGTTTAAGTCTCAATCAAATCTGAGTTGCACAACAAAGCAGCAAATGGCTTATCTGAATACATTTTGTTACATTTTGTTAGGGTTTTTGGAGAAAAACCCAATAATTTCATATAGAGAAAAACTATTTTTCCTGAGACCCAACAAAATCAGGCAACCTCAATGCAAAATGTGTTAATTTATAACCAAACAAAAGATAAGAGGAAAATTTGTGCTTTGTTGACTATAGCAATTGTTTAAGTCTCAATCAAATCTGAGTTACTCAACAAAGCAGCAAATGGCTTATCTGAGTACATTTTTTAGGGTTTTTGGAGAAAAACCCGATATTATAATATATAGATTAGACCTAAATTATCTACAGGAAGCATTTAGTGCTTAGTAGTTTTGAGATATTACTAATGCCGAACTGCTTGTTTAGCGTGATATTAGTAGTAAATCGCCAGATATCTTGATTTTGCCCCTGAGTTTACTATTTTTTCCTGAGACCCAATAAAATCAGGCAAGCTCAATGCAAATTTATAACCAAACAAAAGATAAGAGAAAAATTTGTGCTTTGTTGACTATAGCAATTGTTTAAGTCTTAATCAAATCTGAGTTACACAACATAGTAGCAAATGACTTATCTGAGTACAATTTTTTAGGGTTTTTGGAGAAAAACCGATATTTTAATATAGAGATTAGGCCTAAATGATCTACAGGAAGCATTTAGTGCTTAGTAATTATGAGGTATTACTAACGCCGTACTGCTTGTTTAGCGTGATATTAGTAGTAAATCGTCAGATATCTTGATTTTGCCCCTGAGTTTACTATTTTTCCTGAGACCCAATAAAATCAGGCAAGGTCAATGCAATACCCATTAACTTGTTTTGGACATATTCAGTTGTTAATGAGAGATTGGAGTAATTTTGGGTAATAATTGGTCGCTCTTTGATAATAACCCCATAAATGGTGAGTGTTAGTTGAATGGGATTGTGGGGTGTTATTTTCACATGCCATGAAATATTCGGTGCAATTTGCACCAAAAGAATTTTTTTTTTATTGCTAGCCTTAAAACACCTGTTTTTCAAATTTTTTTTTGGTTTCTTCTAGATTGATATAGAGAAACTTGCTGCTGCTCTTCCCTTAAACCTCATAGCTGTTCTACTTTCACCTAATGATGGAGACAGAGATTTTGCTTATGTGCTTCGTGGGGTCCGCCTTCTAAATACCCTGTCTGATGTGGCTACTCGACATGCTAGACTTGAGCAGGTTTTTTAAATTTAATGGATAATTTATATTTATGCTTAGAGTAACTGAACTTATCTGTTATATAGAGGACTATCTACATTTCGCCTCCTTTCCCAGAACTAATCTATCTCTGTTTCGCTATTTGGGGGTAATTTAGGGATTTTGTTTTGAAAAATTCCATAGAGGGTCTGGGAGAATGAGGAATGGATGAATATACCAGAAAATACCAGAAAATTTTAGGCTTTTGTACTTGCATTTTAGAGTATACAAAATATTAAGCTGGCACATGTTAGGAATAGTCTGGTGTGAGGTGAATAATGTTTGTGCCCTTGAAAATGTTCATTATTTGTGAAGGCTTATCTTATATATTTTTTATTTGTTTTTATTTGTATTTCAGGTTTTACTTGATGATGTCAAATTATTGGAGCAAGTCATGGATCTGGTATTCTTCACCCTGATTGTTCTTTCGCACAGATACCAGGTTTGTCTCATTTGATACCTAAACTAGTAGGTTCGTTCTGTAAATAATTTGAAGTCACAAAAATAAAGGTCCAAAAAGTGTAGAAGTTTGCATTATTCTTTGATTTCATGCTTGTTTTTTACTTTCTATAAAGTTTTTTTTTTTGACCTCATTTATCAGGGTGGCAATCTTGCTTCTGCTCCTATTATTCGCACCACTCTAGGTGCTTGTGTGCTTCAACTATTGAGCAGTTCTCTCACCTCGCAGTGGAATGAACTAGCTGTTGTTCTTCTTGCACATCCTAAGGTATGTACTGGTACAGGCAAGATGTTCAACTATTGTACCAGCTTATGGTTTTCCTCTATTGTTAGTGATAACTCACAAGGATTAGAATGTTAATTGAACATTTGTCTGAAATAGAGGAGAGTGCTTTTCCGAGTTGAATGTGATCAATTGCACTACTTTGATCCATATCTTTATTTCTTCTTTCTTTGTTGCCTTTACTGTCAGGTAGAGAGATTTGTGGAATCAGCCTTTGGCAGCCTTCATGAAAATACTAGGCTTTTTTGTCAGAAGCTGACAGAGTTATCCAATGAAATTTTATCTGACCAATCAAAATTACCAGATGCTGTCAAAGTGTCCCACTTTCTGAGTCAACAGTGTGAGGCCTCCTTGCAATTTCTTCTCTCTCTATGTCAACAGAAGCTGTTTCGTGACCGAGTACTCAAAAACAAGGTACTTCTTCATAATTTTGTTTACTTTTCTATGATTAGTGAGGCTATGGTACTATGCATAATGCATATTGGTCCGTACTATGGATCAATATCGTCATTTTCGAAATCCAAATAGTCTATCTGAACTGTATAACATGATCTCCATATGAAAATGTACTTGTAGATCAAATTTTACATTGTTTAGAATTTTTTACTATTTTTTAAGATAGGTAGAAAATCATTTGATCTATAGATTCTAGACCAGTCAAAAGTAGTGATTTTCTACCTATCTTAAAAAATAGTAAAAAATTTCTAAAAAATGTAAAATTTGATCCACAAGTACATTTTCATATGGAGATCATGTTGAACGGTTCAGATCGACTATTTGAAATTTGAAAACGAAAATATTGATTCATAGTATGGACCAATCCGTGCTACGCATAGTACCATATCCTCACTCTTCAATGATTAATACAGCATGAAGGCAGTATATTTGCCTAAAACAGCAATTAAACCCAGAAATGCCGAAAACAAAATGGTGAAGTTGGAACTGAAAAGGTTCTCGTAAAATGGTATGTACAATAACATTGGGAAATTATGACATGTTTAATGAATGCAGGAACTGTGTAAAAATGGGGGAATTTTATCACTTGCTCATACTATATTAAGGCTACGGGTCCCCGAATGCTTCCAACACTCCGCTGAAATCATTGCTTCTGTCTCTCGATTCAAGGCCAAAATACTTGCACTTGTGAGTACTAACACCTCCACTTCATAAAGTAAAGAGTGAGGCTATGGCACTATGCATAGCGTAGATTAGTCCGTACTATGGATCAATATTTCTATTATCGAAGTTCAAACAGTCGATCTGAATAGACTAAATTTTACGTTTTAGTATTTTTTTACTATCTTTTAGATAGGTAGAAAATCACTATTTTTGAATTGGTCTAGAATCTTTATATCAAGTGATTTTCTACCTATCTCAAAAAATAGGTAAAAAATTCTAAAAAAGTGTAAAATTTGAACTACAAGTACATTTTTATATGGAAATCATGTTGAATGGTTCAGATCGATTGTTTGGACTTTATAAATGGATATATTGATCTATAGTATGGACCAATATGCGCTATGCATAGTACCGTAGCCTCACTCAAAAGAAAAAGGAAAAAGAAAAAAAGACTTTCTTAGAAGCAAAATATTGTTGATACTTGACTTCTAAAAGTAGAAGTATACCAAAGCTTAATTTAGCCTCTTCTATTGGGCAGTTGTTACTGCTATGTGAGGCTGAGACGATATCATACCTTGATGAGGTCGCTGGATCTCCAAAGAGTATGCAATTGGGCCAGTCTGTTGCTTTAGAGGTTGGATCTCTTTTATGTTATTTTTTGATAAAAGTGTACTATATCCACCGATTTCATATAGAAACCATCTTACAATGTTTTTTAGTGGTACCAAATGACTTTGGATCTCTTTTATGTATTTACTTACCTCTTCATTTGCTTGTGTAAACCTTGTTTCGTGTTATGTGAAAATGCAATCCCAAAAAACTTGCTGAAATTTTATGAAATATGTTTTCTGTTCAGTTTCTTAATATGCTGAAGACAGCCTTCAGGAGAGAAGAATCAAAACATGCTAATGCATATAAGAAGAATAAAAATATGAATATTCCTAGGGGCTTTCTGCTTATTAACTCACTTCGTCTGGTTGATATCTTCTCTGATGACTCAAACTTTAGGTTTTCTTTCATGACCACCACTGTAAGTAACTTGTCAGCGCTTACTTTAATACAAACTAAATTTCTATTTAGTTTTGCAAGGAAAAAAATACGATAACTAGAAAGTAAAGAGGAAATATAATCTCTTAATAGGTGCCATTTATGAGTGAAATACTAGCAACACCTCATGAAGAGTTCGTCTTGAGTTGGTGCTCTGTCAATCTACCAACTATAGAAGAAGAGGCTAATCTGGAGTATGACGTGTTCAATGCAGTCGGTTTTGCAGCAACTGCAATGGCAGGTGGTGCAATTAGTGAAGCTAATTTTGCGTGCCAGCTCAGCCTGAGTAGCATGCATGCTGTCACTTATGCGCAGTTGAGAACCTCGTGTATTGTCAAAATCATAGCCAATTTGCACATCTTTGTCCCCAATATATGTGAAGGTCAACTCTTAAATCCATTCCTTTATTTATTAAATGAGTGAGGCTATGGTACTATGCATAGCATATATTGGCCCGCGCTATGGACTCTTATGAAAATGTACTTGCAAACCAAATTTTATACATTTTTAGAATTTTTTTACTATTTTTTTAGATAGGTAGAAAATCATTTGATCTGAAAATTCTGGATCATCCGAAAACAGTAATTTTTATTAAAATAGTAATAAAATTCTAAAAAATGTAAAATTTAGTCTACAAGTACATATTCATATGGAGATCATGTTGAACGGTTTGGATCGACCGTTAGGACTTTGAAAATGAAAATATAGATCCATAGTACTGACCAATGCGCGCTATGCATAGTACCATAACCTCACTCTTTGAATTCCACTGGACAAGTTTTTCTATTTTGTCGAACTAGGAATTAGAGAAATATAAAGTATCAAGAAACTCTTTGTCCGTAGTTATCCAGGACAAGAATTGTTAAATTTTATTAGTAGGATATAGAAAAGAAATTTGAAGTATCTTGTTGAAAAGGCAACACCCAGATTTGAACTGGGGATAAAGGAGTTGTAGTCCCCTGCCTTACTGCTTGGCCACGCTTCCGAATCCAATCCAAAATCAATAAAAACAATTCAATTTTTTTTAATCATATTTATTTTGCTCATCTCTTTCCAAAAAATGGGGAGGATTTCTGGTTTTTATTGTATTCATTCAATTGAAATCATTTTCTTTGATGAATTCTATTTCAGAACTTTTCTTCAACATGTAACGTTTTGAGCATCCAACCAACACGTGCATGATGCATATACCCTTGTGCTCATGCTTGTTTTAGCTATCCTTTATTTTTTCTTTGAGTGAGGCTATGGTAATATTCATATTACGGCTCGACCCGTGCTATGGATCGATATTTCTTTTTTGAAGTTCAAACAGTCGATCCAAATCTTTAAACATGATCTCCATATGATAATATACTTAGAGAGAAAATTTTACATTTTTTAGAATTTTTTTACTATTTTTTAGATAGGTAGAAAATCACTGCTTTTGGATGGTCCAGAATTTTTAAATCAAGTGATTTTCTACATATCTTAAAAAAATAGTAATAAATTTCTAAAAAATGTAAAATTTTGTTTGCAGGGACATTTTCATATGAAGATCATGTTGAACGGTTCAGATTGAATGTTTAAACTTTAAAAACGAAGATATGACTCCATAGCGTGGGCTGCTATGTCATATGCATATTACCATAGCCTCACTCTTTTTCTTTCTTTTCTTTTGTACGTTTGCATACATATACATTTCCATCCATGCATAGTGATATGGGACCAAGCCAACAGCAGCAAGCCTGCAATAAAACTGAAAATATATAAATAACTGATTGCTGCCCCTCTGGTATTTCTGAGTAATTTTGTGTGTACTTATCTAACCAAAATTTTGTATGTGGTATTGGCAGAGCATGAGAGAGATTTGTTTGTTCGTGAGTTTCACAATCACCTAGTTCAAGAGAGACCTATGTCTTCAGCAGCTGAAGTTTGCAAAAACTTGAGTAATTTTTAATTTTTGCACTATTGTTTTGAATTTTCTACTTCTTTTGTTGTTTAATACCTTCAAGGATCTTCACTTATCATATCTTCTAAGTGTTGCGAAAGGAAACAAAACCAAAATTGAATAAAAATGCTGGAAATTTTTCTGATGGGTCTGCTACCAGTATTATATCAGTATCTGTCCTGACTTGTCTGCTGTTAAAATGACTACAAAATGATGGCTTTTTTAATGTAATATGTTGTACTTACTGTAGGTTCTCTGGCTGAGTATGTAAAAACACTGATCCCAAGCTTAATAAATCAGGACGATGTGCAGCTTTTAAGGTAATCAAATCATTTCGTAGAAGTTTTGTAGTTAAAGTGTAAAGTGGGTGGGGCCAGAAACCAAGTGATACATTCATGATTTCAAGGAGCCTAAAAATATGAACTCAAAAGTGCCAAATGAGAACAAAATATGTTGGTACTCTTTGGTCAGGTTCCATACAATATGCAATAGTGATATGTGCAGTAGGTAAAACTTGAGAGTTGAGATAAAAATTGATTGACTTGTACGATCTATATTTTTCATTTCTTGAAGCTCTTTTGCAGAGTGTTTACTGACACTCTAAGAGGTTATTGCAACCTACAAGGTGGAGAAAGCACTGAGCAGGTATGTGTTTTTCATGATATATTATGATTATTCTTTTACCAGTATGGTCACTTACTAAATTTTCTGGAACTTGACCTACCTGGTACAATACCAATATTTGATGCAATTATCTGTTTTGAATTGTTAAGCCGGGGCAAGGGGAACTTGCAAAGGTACCGAAAGCTGAAAACATGTACCATACTGAGCAATCTTTAAAGAATTTGGCTGCTGCTTTCAACTCAAAGGTACTTATCCATAAATAATTTTTCCAATTTCTTCATTAATTAATGCTGCATGAATGCACATTTGCATAAATTTTTTGAGTAGAACTTGTGTTTACTTGATAAAAATTTATAAAATGTTTTTGAGTTTGCAGTTTTCTTCTTATATAATTAAGGATGAAAAATCCTTATCGAGTCTTTTATTTGTATTATCTGATAGAAATTGAGATGAATGTTGCTTTCATTTGTGGTCTTAGAACCTGTTATGCTGTAATCTTAGAATCAAAATAGTGTTGTTCTTGTATATTACTTTTATTCAGTATGTGGAAGGTATTAGTAATGTTGAATTGAATTTCACTTCAGATCAAGTAAACCATAGGTTTTATGAATTATAGGGCAAGTTACCATAAAACCTAACCATTCATGTTTTAACCAGATTTCAATATCCTCTTAATATTTATCTGCTAACACCTTGTTTGGATGGAGAGTAGAGGAAGGGAGGGAATGGAAAGAAAGGAAAACTTTCCATCGAATTGTGTTTGGTTGACAAAATATTTGTCGGAGGTGAAGGGTACAGGAGGTGAAAGGTTTAAACTTGTATCATTCTAATCAATAGAATCAGTTTCTCTCTTGATTTGGCGATTTTGGGTGTAACGGATGGAAAGAAATTTTGTTGCAAATATTTTTAGAACAAAAAACACAATGCCCAACCCTATATCTTAACTATATAATTCTCATACAAGTTTTTTGTTACAAACCTACAACAACCACCGAATTTCTCATTAACCTTCTAAATTTTAATCAACCAAACAAGAAATAAGACGGAAAAAGAAAGTTAAATTTATTTTCCCTCACTAATCATCCAAACACAAAGAAGTTAAATATGTTAATCTTCCTTTCTATTCCATTCCATTCCCTTTTATTCTTCACATCCCCTTCTTTCCTCTACTCTCCATCCAAACAAGGTGCAAGTAAACTACAGCTTTGTCTGAAATGTAGAGCATGTCATTTTAAAATGTCTTTATTTTTCTTATTTCACCTCTTGAAAGAAGTAATGTTTTCTTTTGCAAGTTATTTTGATATCGCTCTACTAAGAAATGCATCAAAAGCAAACCCAGACAACATGCAAAAAAAGTGTTGGTAAAGTTTTCGAATTTTATATATGATTGTTAATGCATCAGAAAACAAAGCTAGTTCAACAATAGATAAAAAGGAAAGAAATGCACCTTGCTTCAAGTTTATAAATCATGGCAGTGTTTGGATGCATTAATTTGCTTGTCCAAATGAACATTTTTTTTAGTTCATTGATCAATGTCAGAGGTTCCACCACTGCTAAGAGAACAGTCAAATTTTAAATGACAGCCACCTAGGTATCATTTGAATCCGGTTACTTACCATAATATTCTGGCACAAAAGCATTCCTTCTATTTTGTTCAAATGTGAGGGCAAAGTTATACAACATATTTTAATCTTTGTTTTGCCGGATGTTAACTCTTAACTTTATCTTTTTTCTTTTGCTAAATTTTTCAAAGGGAATGGATATTGACCCGAAACCCGAACTAGAGAAACTCGATCTCGATAAAGCCACTGTTACCAGGGAAAATACCAAAGAAAGTGATCCAAATGAGGATGAGAGAATAGAAGCGTCAAACTCAAATTCACAAGACCAAAGGAAAAAGAGAAAGAGAAATATCATGAATGACGTGCAAATAAAACTTATAGAGAGGGCTCTTTTGGATGAACCCGAGATGCAGAGGAATGCTGCTGCTCTTCAGGCCTGGGCCGATACTCTCAGTAACAAGGTAATACATGTCTTTTTATAAATGTTGATTATTACAGATTAAGTGTTTTTTTTTTGAGTGAGGCTATGGTCATATGCATATTATACAGCGGCCCGCGCTGTGGACTCATATCTCTGTTTTTAAAGTTCAGATAGTCAATATTGGAACCATTCAACATGATCTCCATATGAAAATGTACTTGCAGACTAAATTTTACATGTTTTATAATTTTTTTTACTGTTTTTTAGATAGGTAGAAAATCACTACTTTTGGATGGATAGAATTTTTAGATCAAGTGATTTTCTACCTATATAAAAAATATAAAAAATGTTTAAAATGTAAAATTTGATCTGCAAGTACATTTTCATATGGAGATTAGATCTGTTTGGACTTCAAATACAGAGATTGATCCATAGCATGGACCAATCCGTGCTCTGCATAGTACCATAGCCTCACTCTTTTTTTTTTTTTTTCTGTCTGGATTTCTCATATATTGTGGAGGGTATTCATTGTGGTTAGCCTTGAGAGAGATGACTGAAAGCAAAATATGTACTTTTTGAAGGGCTTATACCAAAGTCGCAAGTCGCAATTGTTTTAAATGCAAATTTTCAATTTGACCATGCCAAATATTTTGGGTTTATTTTGTAAATCTCCATGGTTGTTAACACAGTTATTTATATTTAAGAGGAGTATTATAGGTGATGTGTCGATTTTTCTGACTAATACAGAATTGTTAATAATACTTTTTCAGGGCTCAGAAATTACACCATCCCAGCTGAAAAATTGGTAAGATGATATTTTTATCTTTTCATGGGCACTTTTGGTTTATTTTTGTGTTCTATTTCGTATTTAGATGTTTTTTACATTGCATTGCTTTCGTATGACTTAGTCAGATTACTTGTTTCTTGTCTCAGATAACAAATCTTTGAAAATGCCAAGTATAGAAAGACAATTGTACTATATTCTGAAATATTTTACTTTTTTTTATTGCACAGGCTGAACAACAGAAAAGCCCGTCTGGCACGTGTGGCCAAAGAAACCCGGCACACATCTGAGGGAGAGAACCCTGATAGCCCTAATGAAGACCAACCCAACATGCCTTCCAATTCAAAATCGGTAAACCAAACAAAACCCGAACCTAAACCATTTATCTCTAAGCTTGACCAGTTGGTTTATGAGCCGGGCATGATTGTCAATTTTGGATAGAGATCGGAATGAGGTCGGTACAGGAAAGGTGTTCCAAGTGGAAGGAAGGTGGCAAGGGAAGAGCTTAGCGGATGCGGGTTTATGCGTGGTGGATGTAACCAATTTGAAAGTAGAGAGTTCAAAGGAGGTTTTAAACCCGTCTGAGGTTACCGGTCGGACTTTTGAGGAGGTCGTGACACAAAATGGCGGTATTATGAGGGTTGCTTGGGATACTGAGAAATTAGTGCCATTGTTGAATTTTATTGAGGTTTAGGGTTTTGGTTTGGCTGCTGTTGCAGTGAATATGAAGGTTAGGTTTTTAGGTAATTTGTTAGTTGCAACTGCAAGTAGGGTTTAGTTAAAGGAGGGACTAATTCATGGTTGTTAGTTTTAGAGAGATTGCTGATTGAGTTCTCTTTCGATTTTAATTATAAAATTTAATTTGGTTTATTTTTTCTTGGTAAATTTTTGTTCCTGTGTAAATAATAGTTTTTCTTAGGGGAGGGTTCCTAATGTTTTCATTTTTGGTCCAATTGGAAGAACTCTTTTTTGTTTTTCCAGTAATGGTAAAATGGGTTGGAGTTTGGGGGTTTTGGTTTGAGGGGTTTGAGGGGTTTGTCTTGCTTGAAGGTTCACTGATAGTACTAAATTATATTAGAGTTGATTGCTACCGACTCCAAGATAGAGGTGTAAACGGTCGGATATGAATCGGATAGTGATTAAATCTGCATCCTTATCCGTTTTAATTATTCGGATGTAAATAAGAATACGGATAGTTTTGGATAAAATTGGATATTAAACAAATATGAATACGGATCACATATTGGACGAATACAAATACATATATGAATATAATTCGGATAACTAAAAATAAGTTACTAATGTACATTCTAAAGAATAATATCTAATATAATTTTTTTTTCATAAATTAGAGTAGAACTAGGGTGTTCCTAAGTTCACCTACTCTCTTTTTTAATTCAATTCTAAAATTTATCGGATTGATTTTAAATGACAAATCCGAACCATTGAAATTTGTCAACAAATCCGAACCATTGAAATTTGTCAACCTTACGGGTGATGCATCTATATGCACAAATTTTAAACTTCCGAATTAATTTAGTACAAAATCAAGCTGTCAAAATTAGAAGGTCTATAAATTAATTTTAATGCATTCATTTTGTGAATGTTTTTTGACCACTTGACTTTACAAATTAATTCAAAATTTTAAACTTTTGCATATAGATACATCACTCGTATAAGGTAGACGGGTTTCAACGGTTCAGATTCGTCATTTGAAGTCAATTTGATATGTTATAGAGTTGAGTTCTCAAAGAGGGTTGGTGAACTTAGAAACTCCCTAGTTCTATTTCATAAATTATATCTAATATTTTTCATAATAAGTTTATTGGTTACAAAATATATATCATATTATCAAAACAATTGTCACTAATCATGTCATAGAGTTACATTATTCATTAGAATATACCAACCCAAAATTGATAATATTATTTTCTAAGCATATAGGATAAATAAACTAAAAGAGCCTTGAATTAGCTGCATCAACGATAATGCGACTTCAATTTCTCCTGAAACAGCTGCATCTTTTGTTTCTACTTTCTCAACAAGATCATATATCAATACCATGTGACTAAAAATATAAGTAATAAATCATTGATATAACAAAAAAATACAAGTAATAAATCAGTATATGCAGTTTAATAAATTAATTTAAAACAAAGAGTACCTTTGTTGTGAAGTATGGATGTAAACAGTCGGATACATATAGTTAGTTATCAAACCGTATCTTTATCCATTATAATTTTTCGGATACATATCCAAATACAAATAATCTCAGATATGATATGTATTGAGGTAATTTTTCCGAATTCGGATCCGGACGAAATCAGATAATATCTGATTCGTTTACACCCTGCTCCAAGATATCGCATTCTGAGAATAGAAACATTATTATATTTCAACTATCTGTGGACAAATATACAAAAATATATGGAGCTGAACAGCTCATTTGTTGCAGATTTGAACAGCTCATTTTTTGGTTGCCGCAGAGAAACTTTAATTTTTTTTGGGACCATGCCATGTGACGGACTTCCCAAGAGGATACTCACAGATTTGATTCTTGTATCCTTTCATCGATGAAACAGCATTTATTGTAAATCTGATTAAAAATCTAGTATCAGAGAAGTTGTCTCTTGTGGGACCCGCCTTCATTTATTAGGAATGATATTTTTTGCTTTCACGGCCTCACAAAAAAAAATTCCTACATCATTCGTGCTCTATATTTCTCTCAATTCAGACCATCAGATTATTTCATATTCTCAAGTTCTGATTCAACAAAAGTAATTCAGAATATTTAATTAGTTTTATTTTTCTAGCAATTTCAAATTGTTTCTTTTTCACTGATTGTGTACGAAAGATTCATGTAACGGTTGCACTCGGAATAGAGAATCTGTATTCGGTTAAATATGCGGTTTTGCATTTTAAGCCGTATATTACCGCATATTACCGCATACTTATATTTATATATATGAATTCTCATTTAAAATATGCATATATAAGTCCGTATAAAAATCTGCATATGCAGTATGACGTGACTTTCCGCATACCGCATAAAAATCGCATTTAAAAACATTGGATGTGACAATTTCAATGATTCTTGCTTTGGCATTGCAAAAACCATTGCAAGAACAATCAAGGAGGGGAAGATTATTTCCCATCCAACAACTCTGTTAGTTAATTAATCATTTCCTCTTCTTGTTTAATTAGTATATATGAGCAGCTTGATGTAGATGAGATTGAACTCGATTAAATCAACTGGATTAAACAAATAAATTGAGTAGACCTCGAGATCTGCTTTTTGAATTTACTAATGAATTAATACAAATGAACAGTTGGCAGTGCACCATAAACGAAATATTCAGTGATCAACCCAATAAATTAAACAAAATAAAATGAGTACACTTTTTATACAAATTAAAGAGAGGGCTCTACTGGGCACATGACAATGTCTATTTTGAAAGATGCAGATACAAAGCCCCACAAAGATGAGAGGGTGAAAAAATGGGTGAATGAGGTAGACCACAAGGCCTTCCCAACATACTCAAAAGGGATAGGCAAGATGCCCTATGAAATTGATTGCCAATTACAAAAGTAGCTATGTAGCAGGATAGACAAGATCCAACAGACGACCATGATATATCGGAGAACACAACAACAAAGTACAGATAGAAGGTCTGAAAGAAACTAGTAGTGGCACCTCTATCAAGCAGCCTATAAGACTGTTTGTTCATCCTGACATGGATGAAATGGAGGTTGTTGGCTTTGAAGTTTCTTTCAGACCTTCTATTCCGTACTTTGTTGTGTTTTGTGATATTTCATATTAGATCCTCTGTTGGATTTGGTTTATCTCATTACCTAGCTACTTTTCTTGATCATACATTAAAGGAAGATTTATAAACGAAGTATTGCAATATGAAGTAGTGGTGGCCTGTTCACTGGTATGTCGATTTTTCAATTATAGTGCTTCAAAATTTCCTTGGCATAGACCTGTGTTGTGGCCTATTCAATGGTAAGTCGAATTTTCAATTATAGTCCTTTTGATCATATACATGGTTTGTGGTTCTTTATTTGTGCATTGTCAGATTTAACAGTGTTCTGAAATGGATTAGTAGTCATGATTGAGTTAGACACGTTAGTCTATAGAAACACTACCAAATTAAGTCTAGTCTGTTGGTTTTCGTCCCAATTTTTGTTCCCTAATTTTGAACAAAATTTTCTCCAGGAATGGAGTTTGCCCTTTTTTTTTTTTCTCTCATTAATGAACTTAATTTATTTGCATTACAATGAGGCACAGGCTTGATATCTGCAGTAGCGAGGTGCTAGAATGTCAATTTACTTATTGAAAAATGCTTGAGCACAAATTGTGGATGCAGGACTATGTCAGGCATCTTTTTTTCAATAAAGAATGAATTATACTGACCTAAAGCCTTTTTAATTATCTGGGTTAATTAGGAAGATGAAGATCCTTCTATAAACTCCAAAGTTTAACAATAATGAATGGTTTCTGCATCTTATTTTTCTATGCCATAAATCATCATAATCTCATTTTTGTATTAATTATATTCCAATTTGAAGTCTAAACGCGATCCTGAATAATTAATCTTATTATATTACATAAATATTATATACTTCTGAGCTGATTTTAAAATATGAACTGAATTTACCATAGGTTAATACCAGCCTTATCTTAAAATGTTGCTAACAGCAGTCACTCTTACAGCGTTGAATATTTGTTTAAAACAAGCCAATTTTATCAAATGATATACATTTATAGTAATTGGAATTTCAATCTTTCAAAACAGCACACTCAAATTTTACACCCGCACTTACACAGATGAATCCAGATGTCTTATCAAGACTTACAACATGAAGATCTGTACCCGGCACTATAGATTGTTTAAAGCCAAACTAATTGGTATTCACATCAAATGATGATTTATTTTCTTGATTATACTCAGTTGTTCAAATTTTACGTGGCATTGATTGACCTACGTTGTGGCCTACTCAAAGGTATGTATGATTTAGAGTTCGGAATGACCCTTGGCCTTGATGACTTATCAAAATGCTTACTCGGCTTATTTTCATAGTACCGACTGCGTGCTTGTTTCAAACTAGGTTTACTGGCATTAGGCAATACTGAATCCTGTTCTCCATGCAAAGGCAAAACACCCAGATTTTCACCACTGGTGACGTGGGATAGTTTCAATCGAAGTTGAGATTTGAGTAGCCTTCCTAAACTGATTGTTAAGGCATTCAAATCCTCACTTATAAATTGTCGTTCATAGTAGCCAAAGAATCTTATAGCCTGGCCAAACTTGATCCTGTTCGGGCGCTCAAATTCTCTTTTTACCCTGAATGTTGTAACAATATTGAAATTGTAGGAAGAAAAAAAAACACATAGGATTAGTTGTAAGTGACAATAACTATGCAATAGCGAATGAGGCAGTGTTGTGGTGTAAGTACTGCTGATGGGAATTGGTGGAATTTAACAAATTTTAATATACTAAGATGTGTGGTTACAAGAGGCATTGTATGTGTAATGTATGCGCAGATGTGTTGTACAAGTGATTGCGTATTTGATGTAATCATGCTGTAAACTATTTGCATTTTAATAAAAGACTTGGCAGCCACTACCAAGCATTCTAAAAAAAAAAGACAGTGACTATGGGCACTTGAGAGTAGGTCCGATGGGCATCGGACCTACTCTGGTTCGATGGGTTTAATCACCGTCGATTTGCTTTAAGATTCGTGCAGAACGCTTTAAACTTCGTGCATATCTGTTTCAATTTTTGTGCGCACAAATCTTAAATTAGATCGGACGGTCATCATGCTCGTTGAACCTAAAAGTAGGTCCGATGGGCATCGGACCTACTCCGTTCTCGACTATGGGATATCTCACTAGTTCAAAATGAAGGCAATAATATATATTAAACTTGTGAGATTGGGAGGATCGGATTAGAATCTGTGAGATATCTCAACATTTTTAACATATTTTCCTTGGCAACATAAATATTTTTCACCTAATAGCTCAGGACCACAGGGTCCAAGTCGCTGACAAGCAGTGGTGGAACATAGTGTAATTGAATGGGGGCTAAGTCACCTCTATCAATTAAAATTTTTCATTTTTATCCTTTAAAATTTTGAAATTTTATAAAAATTAATACCATTAGCCCCCCTCATAAAATGAAATTATATGATGTCCATTTATCTAGCCCCCTTTATCTCAATTTTCTAGTTCCGCCCCCCAAGTCAAGCCCATGACAATTATTTTTTTTTTGAAAAGCAACGAGGGTCAAGCCCATGACAATTATAAAGCGTCCCAATTTCACATGACCTCTCTGGTACATAGACATTCCAGATATCTCGAGATCAGTGCCCGTGCACATCTCGAAGCATTCGGATGAATGGATCAGACTGGTTAAGATTTGTTCTTCCTATGCCCTGCCAATACATAATTGACATAAAAAATTGAAACATATGACTTGATTGCAGATAGAGGAAACCAATGGAAAGCATATACGTGATTACAATGTTCAAACCAGTAAATGATCAACTATGTCCATACCTGACCCAATGTCACCGCTTAAGTTTGTATTGTCAGAGTTTGTCAGACACTTGTCTCACAAGATCGGTTTTCTCACAGTGAACTTGCAATGAAAGAATCAAATTAAGTACTTACCTGTGCTTGCATCTATAAAGGTCTTTTGATGGAGCTTCGAAAGATTTGAAGTATAAGGGGAAATCACGAGAAAGGAGAATGCCCCACAAGGCATGGTCCTGTGTTAGCTGATCAAAATGGCTGTTTACAATTGCCAGGGAGCAAAGGTCGACGTGGTCCAATCGTCCCGCTTGGATGGCGATTTGCAGGATCTGATGCAAAACATCATCTGGTAGGGATTCCATTTTCCGTCTTTCAAGTTGCTTCCTGAAAATGTTTTTGAGAAAGAAATAATGAAAGAAATTGTATATTATTTTCTGATGTATTACAATGCTCCCTGTGGGGATTTATAGGCTATTAGAAAATATAGCCGTTATACACATTCCTAATCTGTGGAATTCTAGATATTTGCCTAATTACAAGGATTAATTGACTAGGTACTAATTTTAGCTATAACAGCTATAATTTAGAGGCTAGTTGATTTATTTCCTAAAGTGACCTATGAGGATATTCTGAGGTCTAATTTCTTATTTTTCTACACTCCCCCTCAAGTTAGGTTCGAATATATTTAGAGATCCTAACTTGCACAATATTCTTTGAAAATTCCCTTTATCTAAGGCTTTGGTGAATATATCTGCTAATTGATCATGGCTTCTCACAAATGGAGTCTCTATTTCTCCAGCTTGAACTTTTTCTCGTATGAAGTGACAGTCCACTTCGATATGCTTAGTTCTTTCATGGAATACAGGGTTTGATGCTATATGCCGAGCAGCTTGATTATCACAGTACATTGGTATTGGTCTTTCGCATGAGATTTTCATGTCACATAGCAATTGCTTGAGCCATACTAGCTCACTTGCCGTAGACGCCATTGCTCTATATTCTGCCTCTGCACTGGATCTTGCAATCACATTCTGTTTTTTGCTTTTCCATGTTACGAGATTCCCGCCTACAAATGTGCAGTATCCTGTGGTTGATTTTCGATCAAAATTTCCAGCCCAATCTGCATCAGAGTAGGCGAGAATATTATTAGTATTATTTTTCTTCATCCATAACCCTTGTCCAGGAGACCCCTTTAGATACTGAATAATTCGGTTTACTGCTTCTAGATGAGCAGTTCTTGGTGCATGCATAAATTGACTCACAGTACCAACAGCAAAGGCTATGTCAGGTCTGGTAACAGTTAAATAAATTAACTTCCCAACTAATCTTTGGTACTGTCCTATATCCTTTAAAGGTTCACCGCTTTCTGGTTCAAGTTTCTTGTTAGTATCCATAGGGGTATTTGCAGGTTTTATACCAAGTTTACCTGTCTCCTTTAATAGGTCAAGGGTATATTTTCTTTGAGAAAGGAACAAACCTTTACTTGAGTGAGCAATTTCAATGCCTAGAAAATACTTGAGCTTTCCTAAGTCTTTAATGTCAAATTTTTCTTTGAAATAATTTTTAACATTATTTATTTCTTCCTCATTATTGCCAGTAATAATTATATCATCAACATACACAAGGACAATGGTTGTTGTGTTATTTGAGTGTTTAACAAACATTGTAGAGTCTGCTGTGCTTTTATCAAAATGAAGTAATGACAAAGAGTGACTGAGTTTTGCGTACCATGCTCGAGGAGATTGTTTAAGTCCATAAATCGATTTATTCAATTTGCAGACAAGGTTGTAGTCACCTTCATGCTTATATCCAGGTGGTATGGTCATATACACTTCTTCTTCTAAGTTACCTTGAAGGAATGCATTTTTCACATCCATTTGCGATAAACTCCATCCCGAGTTTACAGCTACTGATAGTAATGTTCTAACTGTATTCATCTTTGCAACAGGGGCAAAAGTTTCTTGATAATCTATACCGTAGGTTTGTGTGAATCCTTTGGCAACTAAGCGGGCTTTATATCGTTCTATGGTTCCATCACTGTTGTATTTAATTTTATACACCCATTTGCAACCTACAGGTTTTTTTCCTTTTGGTAGTGATGTAATAGTCCAAGTATTGTTTTTTTCAAGAGCTTGAAGCTCTTCAACCATTGCTTGGGACCAAGTTGGATTATTTTTGGCTTCTTCAAAATTATTTGGTTCAGTTTTCTCAGAAATGGCAGTCAAGAAAGCTTTGTGATTAGCAGAAATATTATCATAAGACACATAATCTTGAATTGGATAACTTACATTGTATGTGACAATAAAGTCACGCAATTTTGATGGTGGTTTTGTTGGCCGAGTTGATCTCCTAGGAATTGCATTTTCTTCAATTTCTCCCCCTAAATGCAATCCCTCATCTTCGGAAGTTGCGGCCTCCAGATGCACTGCCTCAGGTTCTTGATTTTCTCCCCCTAAATTCAAGTCTGCTCCTTCTGAAGAATTTGGTGTATGTGTTCCTTCAAAAGAGATTAATTCTGGAAGAACAATTTCATCTCTAGGTTGTATTGTAGAATTTTCTTTTTTATAAAAAGGCTCGTTTTCAAAAAAGGTTACATTTCTAGATATGTATAATTTATTATTATTAGGGTCATAACACTTATACCCCTTTTTTTGTGATGAATATCCTATAAACATAGTTTTTACGCAATTTTTATCCAACTTATCTTGCCTTTTAATATGAACAAAACAAGTACAACCAAAAATACGAAGATGATCTAGGTTCATTTTTCTTTTGTTTAAAATGTTTAAAGGACTTTTATTATTTAAAATGGAAGTTGGCAATCTATTAATAAGATATATAGCAGTGAGAATAGCATCTGACCAGAATTTTTTTGGAACATTTGATTGAAAAAGAAGAGACCTAGTAACTTCTAAAATGTGACGATTTTTCCTTTCTGAAATTCCATTTTGTTCTGGTGTGTTAATGCACGTTGTTTGATGAAAAATTCCTTTTTGTTTTAAAAAATCCGAAAAATTTCTATTAATATATTCTGTGCCATTATCAGACCTAAATATTTTAATTTTTGTGTCATATTGATTTTCAACAAGATTTGCAAATTCTTGGAATGTTGAAAAAACTTCATTTTTTGATTTTAGAAGATAAATCCAAGTGGTACGTGAAAAATCATCGATAAATGTAATAAAATATTTAAAACCATTATAAGACTCTACTGGTGCAGGTCCCCAAACATCCGAGTGTATAAGTTCAAATATTTTTGAAGTTCTACTAGTCGATAATTGAAAAGGTAATTTGGTTTGTTTTGAAAAACGACAGATATCACAATAACTAGAATCTAAATTAGAACAAGAAAATAACTTATTCAAGACCTTATCTGAGGGATGTCCAATCCTCCAGTGCCACAGTTTATTTTGTTCTACATTATTAGCAACAAACGCTTTATTTGGAAAATTTAAAATATAGAGCCCATTTTCTAAATGACCTTCACCAATCGTCATCCGAGTTGATCTGTCCTGAAATATCACAGCTTTAGGTGAGAAAATGACATCACAGTTTAAGTCGTTAGTAATTTTGCTCACAGATATTAAATTGGAATTAAAAGTTGGCAAATGCAAGATATTTGAAATATTTTTTGACAGTAGTTTTGTACTTCCTATATTTTTAATAGGTACTTTAGATCCATTTGCAACAATAACATTGTCATTATTTTTTATTTGTTGTATATCTGTCAAGAGATTAATATTTCCGGTCATATGGTCAGTTGCACCTGAATCGATAATCCAATTATTATTTTTATATGTATTTAGACAGAATTTTGATACAATACCTGTGAATTTACCTTTCTGTCCAAGTGTTGTTTTAATCTGGGCCAAAACTTGATCCAATTGCTGTTGAGAGAGGAATTGATTGGACTGTGCTTCACTTGGGCCTGCTTCGGACCCGCCAGCAGAGAGACCCGAACCCGCTTCAAATTCGGACCCGCCTAAATAGGCCCTTCTTCCCTCACGCGTTCTGTCTCTCTCCCGACCTCTTTCTCCTTTGTCGCCGCCGCCCCCTTTGTCGCCCTTCCACCACTTCGGCCGGAGGTGTGGGTTGAGGAACCAGCACTGGCCACGGTCATGACCTTCTTTCCTGCAATGATCGCACCTGGCTGTGTTGCGTGCTTCCCGCATCTCCGTCCTAGGGTTAGGTTTTCGGGTTTGGTATTGATTGTTGGAGAAGAAGGCGTGGTTCTCTGGCCTGTCGCCGGTAGTGGTGTCTGAGGCCATTGCCGACCTTCTTGACTCCTCTTGCTCCAACAATGACACTATTTCTTCAAGAGGAGGGAGAGAGGCGCCGAGAAGGATCTGTTGCCGGACTTGCTCAAAGCTTGGATCCAGGTTTGCAAGGAATTGGAAAATTCAATCTTGTTCTTTTCTTTCTTGGATCTTATCAGGGTCAGTTACATCTGGTTGGTGGATGTCTAATTCATCCCACTGTTTTTTAATTTCTCCAAAGAATTGTGTGATTGGTTTCTGATTTTGTTTGGTTTGGGTGATCTCTTGTTTGATTTGAAATATGTGTGCAAAGTTGTTTTGTTTACCAAACCTTTGTTGGATTTTTTTCCACATTTGTGCTGAGGTGTCTAAGTACACAAATTGTTCACATAGGATGGGTTCCATGGAGTTTACGATTGAGGTCATGATTTTGTTATCCAATTTTTCCCATGCCTCTGGGTTCTCTTTTGGTTTCTTTTTATCACCTGTGACATACCCGTACGTACCTCTGCCCTTGAGAGCAATTGTCGCTGCTCTGGCCCATGGAAGGTAGTTCTTGCCATTGAGGGTGATACCAGTCAATTTGGCTGTGGTATTGTCTTCAATCGGGGCTGACACATGTTCTGCCATTGTTGCCTCCTCTTGTTGTTGTTTTATGAGTTATGGGACTTGATTTTTTGAGATGCTGTTGTGTACCAGTTACTGGTACTGGTTCGGTTGCTCTGATACCATGAAATGTTTTTGAGAAAGAAATAATGAAAGAAATTGTATATTATTTTCTGATGTATTACAATGCTCCCTGTGGGGATTTATAGGCTATTAGAAAATATAGCCGTTATACACATTCCTAATCTGTGGAATTCTAGATATTTGCCTAATTACAAGGATTAATTGACTAGGTACTAATTTTAGCTATAACAGCTATAATTTAGAGGCTAGTTGATTTATTTCCTAAAGTGACCTATGAGGATATTCTGAGGTCTAATTTCTTATTTTTCTACACTTCCTTTGGGTGAAAGATAAATGAATTTGGGCGATTGTTTTGTTGTTCGTATTCATTTTTCTATTATTCCGGTTTCTTTTTAATAGTTTGTTTGTGTTGACATTCTCTTTCAGTTTTTTTTTTTTTTTTTTTTTTTGAGAAGGTGAGAAGCGGTCTCTTCTTTTTCCAAATTCAAGAAATAACAAATAAACAAATGGGACCATTGAAATGGTGAAGCCGGGTCGTGATTTGGATATATATGACCATATTTCACAATGTTATTTTCTCTCCTATTTAATTTCATGTAGAGATGTAGTATTATTTTTATCACACATATATGGAACTGTAGAGTTTCTGATATTAAATTTAACTATAGATATTTAGTCATTTACGGCTTCAACATACGTGTTGTTCAGCACACAAGAATGATGCCAACTGAAACCTTTGCCAAAAACAAGCAATTTATTGATAATTGATATTTACTTTGGAAACGATGTAACAAAAACAGTGATAAAGCAATAATACAATAGCCTACAATGTGGACTCCATAGTACCACTGCTTGGAAAATCCGCCTAGTCTGAATTGACTCGGCCGAGTCGGACTGGTACCAGCTGGGTCCGAGATGATATATACCGATGTTTCCCTCCCGAGCTTATTTTCTATACAAAATTGTTTGGTCCGAGTTGCGTCGGCTGAGTTAACCGATTTTTGTTCCGTGTTAGACCTATTCTTCCGAGCTTTCGCCGATTCTACATATTTATCTTATTTTTTTTTTTCCAGATCAGGGAGGCTGTTGCCTGTAGGCCTGTCCCGGCCTAGCTTTCTATTGTATCTTGATGTTTAGAGCAAGAAAATCATTATTATTGCTTGATTTGAGATTTTAATTTTATCTGACTGGGTTAGGAGATAGAATATTCAACTATTTCATTGTCTAGACTTGGTGCATAACTTTCCACTATAGAAAATTTTAATATCTAGTGGTTCATGGTGAACCTTGACTATTTTATATCTTGTTCCAATGATTTTTTTTTTTTTTATGGTTTTGCTGTTGAACAAATACTTAATAAGCTGTGTGGCTGAGTCATTTCACTAATTGTCGCCCAAAGATGTGTTAAAAAAGTTTGTAATGCTTCTTCCTAATTAATGACGGTAAATAAGAAATACTGAATAAAATTAAATAGTCTTGTCGAATTGACAAGGTAAATAAAATTATCAATATTGGATATTGATGCATTGTGAAGTCTAAAGACAACCCTGAACCGTTAATCTTCTTTTATTACACAAATAATATATTACATACAATTTTCTATTTTTCAAAGTTGATTTTTAAATAAGAGCGGAATTTACCATAGGTTAAAAACCTTTATCATATTAAAATGTTGCTACCAGAATCCACCTTACAGTCCTGAACTTTGTTGGAATTAAGCCAATTTTATGAAATAATGGACATTCGTAGTAATTGGAATTCCAATCATTGAAAGCATCACACTTAGATTTTACATTCATAATCACACAGAAGTTTCCAGCAATCATATCAAGACTTACAACATGAAATCTGTAACCAATACAAATTGTTTAAAGACAAACTAACTGGTATCCACATCAAATGACGATTATTTTCTTGATTATAAATAAAAGGAAGATTTATAAACATAGTATTGCAATATGCACTAGAGATCACAAAAGACAAACTAGCAGCAGGACAGTCAGTTCTTCAAATTTTCCGTGGCATAGACCTGCGTGGTGGCCTATTCATCGGTATGTATGATTTAGAGTGTGGAATGACCTTTGGCCTTGATGACTTATCAAAACGCTTACTCAGCTTGCTTTCATAATAATGATTACGTGCTTGTTTCAAACTAGGTTGACTAGCATTAGGCTGTACCGGATCCCGTTCTTCATGCGAAGGAAAAACTCTTACTCCAGAGTTGACTGGCCTTGCGAAGCTGTTTGCTATATATCTGGTGCTCAAATCGTCAAATATTCTTCTGAATGACTCATAAAAACAGAATCTTGGAATAGGGGGCAGAAAAAATGGTACCCTGATTATTCTAAGAAAATTGCAAGTGCAATAGAAAAAGAACATAAAATTAGTTGTAAGTGACAATAACTATGAGATATCTCCCTTATTGAACATAAACACAATAAGATATGTAAACATTGTGAGATTGAGAGCACCAGATTGGAATATCTTTTTTTTTTTTCCAGGTTTTGAGCATTTTAACTCCTTTTCCTTGGTTACATGTATATTTTTCACATAATAGCTCAGGACATTAGCATTTGGGTCGCTGACAAGTCAAACATACCACAATGGAAATAGGTCCCCACTTGTCAGCCACATGGGTAAACTTACTCTGGGGATTACCTAGCTAGTTTACATGCCCTCTTTGGTACATTGACCATCTAGATATGTCGAGATCCGTGCATGCACACATGGATCAGACCTGTTAGGTATTGGTCATGTACTTGAGAGATTTCACACTCTTTCTTCTTATGTCCTAACCAGACATATTTTAAGATTGAAACCATAGAAGGAAAAATCGGAATCTGAATCGGGATCGGCACCTTCCGATTCTAATCCGAATCGGTCCAAAATCGGTCGGAATCGTTTTTTCCTCTAAAACTCGCTTCCAAGTAAATCGGTCCAAAATCGGATCGGTCTTGTCCGATCCCGATCTGAATCGGCCGATTCCGATCTGAATCGGCCGATTTTGCCTTCTATGATTGAAACTAATGACTTTATTGAAGAGAGAAAACCAATGGAAAGATTATACATGATTTCAAACCAGTAATTTATGTCCATACTTGACCCAATCGCACACTTTAAGTTTGAATTGTCAAAGATGGATATACACTAACCAAACAAGTTCAATTATCTTAGAATAACGTTGCAATGAAAGAACCAAACAACTTACCTATGGCTCCTCTCATAAAGGGCTTTTGAAGGAGCTTCAATAAAAGAATAGAAGGGGAAATCACGGGAAAGGAGGGTGCCCCACAAGGCAGGGTCCTGTGTTAGCTGATCGAAACGGCCGTTTACAATTGCGAGGGAGCAGATGTCTACGTGGTTCAATCGTCTTGCTTTGAGGCCGATTTGCAAGATCTGGTGCAATACATCATCTGGTAGGGATTCCATTTTTCGTCTTCCAAGTTGCTTCCTTTGGGGGAAAGATAAATGAATTTGGGTGATTGTTTTGTTGTTGGTATTCATTTTCTATTATTCCAGTTTCTTTCTAATAGTTTCTTTGAGTTGACATTCTCTTTCTTTTTTTTAGAAGGCGAGAAGCGGTCTATTCTTTTTCCAAATTGAAGGAATGACAAATAAACAAATGGGACCACTGAAATGGTGAACATGGAACCAAATTCAATATTGGGTTCAAACTATACTTTGAAACTATGAGCCGGGTGTTGAGATGTGGATATGACCAATTTTCACAATAATATTTTCTCTCCTATTTTAATTTCTTGTGGAGATGTAGTTTGATTTTTATCACACACATAACGAACTTAATTTGGATTTCCGGAAATTAACTCAAGAATGATGCCAACTGAAACCTTTGCCAAAAATTAAACCTCATTTAGTGATGAATAACCTGTTATGCTGATTGTTGTACTTATTCCTGTTCAATTTTATTTCTGAGAATAATCTGCTTAAATCACATATTATAATTTAATAAACAAATAAACCTCGTCAATAAAACCAACAATACACCAAATCAACACAACAAAAATATGCTCCCAAGTTTATTCTGGTTTCAAATCATTTTAATACTGCTATGGTGTCTAGAAATAAACATAGAAGGAAAAATCGGCAGTTCCGGATTGCGATCGGACGGTACTGATCCGATTTCAGGCCGAGTTACATGGTTAGTGTAGATTTCGTCAAATTTCGGCCGTTCTGGCCTGATTGCAGTCAATTTCGGCCTGATTCTAGTCAAATTTCAGACGTTCCGGACCGAAATAGACCGATTCCACTGAAACAGCCGAAACGTGAATTAAACAAACTCCAAAACTTTTTTGAGCTCTCTGCGTGAATCGAACCAATGCCGCTCTCTGCGTGAATCGAACCAATGTCCTCTAGCTAAGCAACCAAAGTCAACTACCACCACACCATACAACCTTTGTTGTTAAAAAGCACAGCTCATTTATATATATTAGAGTTTCAATTTATACTAGTCCATTACGTTCATGAGAATTTCTGGGAGTGAAAGAGTGTGTTTTTAGTTGTAATGCTTGTATTATATTGTATTAGTGGATTAATTGATTGTAATAATTTTTCTAAATTATTTTATCAATTTTTTCCTTTTTTTTAAGTGTAAAACAAGCTTATGGCAAAAAAGTCCGATTTTCCGATCCGATTTGGCCGATCCCGACCAATTTTTCCGATCCGGATCGGGATCGGATGGTGCCGATCCTGATCCCGATACCGATTTTTTCCTTCTATGTTTGTTCCCCTGTTTACCATTTCAACAGTCCCAATTTTTTTATTTGTTTTTCTTGATTTTTTTTAGTTGTTATTACTTGATTTTTTTTATTTGTTATTTCTTGATTTTTTTTTAAATAGCGCATCTCACCACTGATCTGCTGATTCAGGACCCTGCCTTCTGGGTCAGCCTCCTTTACCGTGATTTCCCCTTGCCCGTCTATAATTATCAAGATCCTTCAAAAGCCCTTTATAGGAGGAAGCATATGTAAGTTCTTTGAATTTTTCATTGTAAGATAACCAAACTTGTGAGGCAAACAAGGACTAGATCCTGGTTCTTACTCAAAAAAACTTGTGAGGCAAGTGTGTAACAAACTCTGACAATTCAATCTTATGGTCTGGGATTAGGTCAGGTATGTGTTTGAAATCAAGTACAATCTTTCCATTGGTTCTCTCTCTCTCTCTCTCCCTCTCTCCAATCAAGTCATCATTTTCAACTTTTTTGTAAATATGTCTCGGTAGGGCATAGGAAGAATGAGTCTAAATTCTCTGAGGTACATATCCAATACCTAACCAGTCTGATAGATGCATCTGAATGCTTTGAGATGTGTGTGCACACTGATCTCGATGTATCTTGAAGGTCTATGTCCAGAGAGGCCATGGGAACTAGGTAATCTCTAGAGTGACCCAGGTGGCTGACAGTTTGGGCCCCTTTTTCATTGTTATGGGTTTGTCTTGTCAGCAACTTGGACATTGAGGTGAAAAATATATATGTGGCCAAGGTAAAGAATTTAAATGCTCAAAGCCAAAAAAAAGAAAAACAAAAAGATTATAATCTGATGCTCACAATCTCACAATTTTAAGATATCTTATTACCTTTTCTTTGAATATATATGGGAGATATGTTATAATCATGGTCACTTGCAACTAATTCTTTGAATACACTGATCTCGATGTATCTTATTATTATTTTTTTTTAATTTGCAGGAATTGTTCGATCCATTGGTCAATGAAGCAAAGGAAATCACCACACCATCTGGACCAATTCAAACTTCATAACTTAATTGTCAAATCAAAGGACACCATTAAAACTACGTTATTTATTCACACTAAAAAGAATTTATTCAGTATAATTTAATTGTTCTGCTTTTAAAGATTGGAATTCCAATTAACATTTGATGTTGCCATTTTTTTTTGAAGTAGACCTTCAAAGCCTCAACTAAAATAAAATATATGTTTGGTGTCCCTTCCCTTCACGAAACACTGTGTCAGCATCCAACAGCACCCTTGAAGAAGCATTAGTTAAATGTCGTCGTTGAATTGTTCATTGGACTGGATAATTTGAAGCAATCCCCAGATATTCTTATTAGAGTAACCCTTTTAATCTCATATCAATTAATTTCCAGTATAATTTGCATAGAACACCTCTTTTTGATGTACTAATAATATACAACCACTTCAGTAGTTGGTATCCGCTCCATTTATAATTTAGAATTATATTTAAATATGCAGTTGGTACGATTTACATAAACGGACCAAATTAAACAAAAAATCTGTTCTGAAATCTAAATTTGGATCTATTCGATCTTTTTATTTCTAAATCATACGGTGAAATGGTTGGAACTACCAGTGCTAATTAAATAAATCATTTACTTGTCAATTAAAAAGTAAGCAAAAGTATTTAACAAAAAATTTGAGTTTTGCAAGTTAATATTTCTGGAAAAAGTTATTGAATAAACAAATATGTGATTTTATGAAGCAAATAGTTGGATATTTAATTACAGATAAGTGAAGAGCTTCTAGACAACTTGAATTTAATCTACTGTTGATGGAACTAAATTTGAAGGAGATGAGATATTTCTAATGCGTTGTTTGATTCAAATTCCATCAACACACATATAACATGGAGAGAATTAAATTATACACATTCCAAGTAATTGGAATATCTCTCTGAAAGCAGCAAACCTAAATTTAATATCGTAGGCGGTACTCAAACAGAAGAATCCAGAAATCTTATCAAGACATACAACTTGAAGATCTGTAATCGGTACTATAAATTGTTTAAAGTGAAACTAGTTCGTATTCATATCAAATGAAGCTTTATTTTTTCGATTATATATAGTATATAAATATGCAGCAAGCAGTGATCATTAAATCAGCAATATAAAATATGCGGTGATGATATAGCATTATAATATCCTCTATGCAGATGAGTAGCGTTGCCAAACATTTTGTTACGGTGCTCAAAATCTCATAAAGAAATAGTCTTTTAGAGTTGTCCAATAATCTTCTGTTTGTGCACGACAGAAGGGAGAAAAAACAAAGAATTAGTTGTAAGTAACGATAACTATAAGATATCTCCCTTATTAAAAATAAAAGCAGTATGATATCTCAATATTGTTACATCTGTGAGAGCATCAGATCAGAATTAGTTGTAAGTGACAATAACTACATATATACTTTTCACCTAATTTCTCAGAAGCTTAGCGTCCAAGTTGCTGACAAGACAAAGCTACCACAATGAAAAAGGGTCCTCACCTGTCAGCCACTTGGGTGAGCTCACTATAGGGATTACCGAGTTGACATGTTCTCTCTTGTACATAGACCTTCTAGATACGTCGAGATCAATACGCGCACACATCTCAAAGCATTTAGATGAATGGATCAGACTGGTTAGGTATTGGTCATGTACCTGGGAGAACTCGGACTCATTCTTCCTATGCTCTATATACCCAGACATATTTCACTGTAAAATTGAAACTGAAGACTTGATTGTAGAAAGAGAAACCAATGAAAAGACTATACTTGATGTCAAACAAATAAACTATGTTCATACCTGACCCAATCACACACCATAAGTTCAAATTGTCAGAGCTTTCACAAGTTTGGTTATCTTACAATTAACTTGCAATGAAAGAAGTAAAGAACTTATCTAAGCGTCCACCTATAATTTTCTTTTGAAGGAGCTGCAAAAGAATAGAAACATTTGGAAAAATCACGCGAAAGGAGGGTGGCCCACAAGGTAGGGTCCTGCGTGAGCTGATTGGAGAGGCTGTTTACAATTGCAAGTGAGCAGAGGTCTACATGGTCTAATCATTCCTCTTGAATGCCGATTTTAAGGATGTAGTACAAAACATCATCTGGTAGGGATTCTAGTTGTGTTCTTCTCTTCCTTTGGAGGAAAGATAAAGTAATATGGAACATTATTTTGTTGTTTGTGTTAATTTCCTATTATTCTGGTTTCTTTATAATAGTATGTTTGGGTTGACTTTCAATTCATTTTTTTTTATAGGGTGAGAAGCGGTCTAGGACCATTGAAATGGTGAACAGGGGAACCAATTCAATTTTGGGCTTCAAACTAGACTTTGATAATATGGGCCGTGTCGAGATGTGGATATGACCATTTATCACAATATTATTTTTCAATACTATTTTAATTTCTTGAGGAGATGTATGTTAATTTTTATCACATACATAAGGAACTGTAGAGATCCTGAAATTAACTGTAACTATAGATATTTAGTCATTTACAGCTTCAACATACGTGTTTTTCAGCACACAGAATGGTGCCAACTGAAACCTTTTCCAAATACATGCTATTTATTGAGAATCAATACTTTTTTCTGAAATGAAATAACAAAAAGAGGGGATAAAACATGACAGTACAGTAGCACACATGTTTAGATCTCCAAATCACCAGGGAGGTTCATTCAGAACAGCTGTAGAACTACTCTTGAGGCAGAGAAAACAGAGGTTCCTTTGGTCCATTCAAGTACAATTGTTGAGTTGCTGTGTCTACTTCTAAACACCAAAGATGTATTAAAATGGGCTGAAACCAGAAATAACCTTGGTGCATGTCTAATTTGTTGTGTTGATATGGTTTATTGTTGGATTTATTGACGAGGTATATGTGTGCATTAAATTATAATATGCCAACTATTTTTTTACTTAGTGCCAGTTTCGTAAGCAGAGTATTCTCAGAAATTACATTGAGCAGGAACAAGTACAAGAATCAGATAATAGAAAGGAAAAAAATCAATAATTTGCATTGCATAATAAATCTACATAGCAAGTTACTCATCACTAGATGAGGTTGGAATTATGTATGGCTTTACGCATCAGTTTCTCATTCAAGTTTTACATTCTTAAAAGAAGTGTGCTACTTTTATAACTAAAAATTCTAACAGAAATGAATGGTTTCTGCATATTATTTTATATGTGATAAATCATCATAACTTCCGTTTGTATTAAAATATTCAAATTTTCAGTAAAAAGATGACCTGAACTATTAATCTTACTACATTGAATAAATAATATATTACATTAAATTTTCTATTTTTTTCAGAGTTGATTTTAAATATGAGCTGAATTTATCAGAGGTTAATACCATTCTCATCTTACAATGGTACTAACAGCAGTCAACCTTACTGCCTTAACTTTGTTTGAAGGAAGCCAATTTTATCAAATGATATACATTCATTAAAACTGAAATTCCAATATTCGAAATTCGCACACAAAAGAATCCAGAAATTTTATCAACACTTACAACATGAAGATCTGTATTGCATCTTGACAATTTCTTTTCTAGATTATACATCAAAGGAAAATTTTTAGACGTAGTATTGCAATATGCAGTAAATATTATTAAAAAAAATGAGTAGAACGAGGAGACTCGGTTCTTCATATTTTCCGCGGCATAGACCTACGTGGTGGCCTATTCATTCGTATGTATGATTTAGAGTTCGGAAGGACCTTTGGCTTTGATGACTTATCAAATCGCTTACTCAGCTTGTTTTCATAGTAGCGATTCCGTGCTTGTTTCAAACTAGGTTGATTGGCATTAAGCAGTATTAGATCTTGACCTGTGGTGACTCCGGATAGATCCAATTGAAGTCGAGCATTGGTTATAATTTCAAAAAAAATTTTTATCCGGGCCCTCATCTCATGAATATATTGTTTCTCTTGGTATTCCAAAAAACATTTTGTCTCTATCCATCTGTTAGGGCGCTCAAATTTTCTTTCGACTCTGAATGTTGTAAGAATATTGGAAGTCCAGGAAAGAACGGAAGAAAAACATATAATTAGTTGTTAGTGGCAATAACTATAAAACATCTCCTTTGTAAAGGCAATAAGATATCTTAAATTGTGAGATTGAGAGTATCAGACTAGAATCTGTTTTGTTTTCTTATCCTGGTTTTGAGCATTTCAGTTTATTTTCCTTGGCTACATATATATTTTTCACCTAATAGCTCAGGATCTCAGCGTCCAAGTCGCTGACGAGCCAAAAGCAGGACAATGAAAAAGGGTCCCCACCTATCAGCCACTTGGGTGAGCTCACTCTAGGGATTAATTTCCTTGTTCAAATGACTTCTCTGGTACATAGACCTTCCGGTTACGTCGAGATCAGTGCACGTGCACATCTCAAAGCAATCAGATGAATGGATCAGACTGGTTAGGTGTTGGCCACATACCTATGCCCTACCATGACATAATTGACAGAAAAAATTGGAACTGATGACTTGATTGCAGAGAGAGCAAACAAATGGAAATATTATACTTGATTTCAAATTTCACACCAATAAACTATGTTCATACCTGACGCAATCTCACACCTAAAGGTTGATTTACCAGAGTTTGTTATACACTTGCCTCATAAGTTTGGTTATATTAGAATGAACTTGTAACGAAAGAATCAAAGTACTTACCGATGCTTTCTTATATAAAGGGCTTTTGAAGGAGCATTGAAAGAATAGAAGGATAATGGGAAATCACGGGAAAGGAGGGTGGCCCACAAGGCTGGGTCCTGAGTCAGCTGATCAAAGTGGCTGTTTACAATTGCGAGGGAGCAGAGGTCGACGTGGTCCAATCGTCTTGCTTTGAGGCCGATTTGCAGGATCTGGTGCAATACATCATCCGGTAGGGATTCCATTGTTGGTCTTTCCGAGTTGCTTCCTATGGGGGAAAGACAAATGAATTTGGAGGATTATTTTGTTGTTCGTATTCTTTGCCAATTAATTATTCCAGTTTCTTTTAAATAGTTTGTTTGAGTTGACATTCTCTTCCCTTTTTTTTTAGAGGATGAGAAGCGGTTCTCTTTATTAAAATGCTAGAAATAACGAATAAAATAAACTGGGACCATTGAAATGGTGAACAGGTAACCAATTCAGTATTTGGCTTCAAACTAGACTTTGATACAATGGGCCGGGTCTAGATGTGGATATAAACATTTATCAAAATATTAGTTTTCAATCCTATTTTTGTTTCTTGAGGAGATGTAATATTATATTTATCACACAGAGATAAGAAACTGCAGAATTTCTGAAATTTACTGTAATAATAGATATTTCTAATACATTCCAACATTATGACACTTCTAGAGAGTTCCAACAATAACTATTACATTTGACTATTAATTAAGTTTATTATTTCTAACATCAGTTAGGTGTGAGATTGGGTACATGACTAGTACCTAACCATTGAAAGGCACAGATTACTAGTTTTTAATCAAGTATAATCTTTCCATTGAAGAACTAGTCCGAATTCTCTTTGGTACATGACTAGTACCTAACCAGTCTGATCCATTCATCTGAATGCTTCGAGGTGTGTGCACTCACATCTGCCTGGTCTATGTACCGGAGAGGACATGTCATGAACTAGGTAATCCCTAGAGTGATCTCACCCAAGTGGTCACTGGTGGGGACCCTTTTTCATTAATGTGTGTTTCGCTTGCATCTACTGGGACACTTGTGTGAAAATATATATGTAGCCAAGGTAAAGAATTAAAATCCTCAAAACCAGGAAAAATAAAACAACATCAATTCTAATATGATGCTCACAATCTCACAATTTTAAGGTATCTTATTACCTTTTATTTGAATATGGGAGATATCTTGTAGTTATTGACTTATTCTCACTTACAACTAATTATTTGTTCTTATTCCCTTCTTTCCTGCACTTTCAATGCTCTTACACCATTCAGGTTAAAAAGACCATTTGAGCGCCATAACGACATATCCATAGAAGGAAAAATCGGTATCGGGATCGGAAAAAAATCGGACTTTTTTGCCAGAAGCTTGTTTTACACTAAAAAAATAGAAAAAAATTGATAAAAAAATTTAGAAAAATTATTTCAATACACTAGTACAAAAAACCCCTTCACCGACTGTTAAAAAACACTTATACCGACTGTTATTGAGGCGTCGGTGATGGCGGCGACGGTATAGATAAATCTGTACTGACGGGTGAATAACAGTCGGTGTAGGCACCCAACACCGACTGTTTTTTAGAAAAAACAGTCGGTGTAGGCGCCCAACACCGACTGTTTTTTTGAAAAAACCGTCGGTATAGGTGCCCAGCACCGAATTTTTTTTTTTTTTTTTTTTTTTTTGCACCTGTAGACGTGACAACTGGCAAGCCAAAATTCGGTGACTTGTATTTTGCAAAGTAATCAAAAGATAGCCCAGTCAAATGACTCATTTAATGCTCTCATATTCTTCCACTCAAATTCATATATTAGTGCAAAATTACTATGACCAAATAGAACTTTTGTACAACAACTTTGATTAGCTACTTTCAATTAAAAGCTACAAAAAAAATTATACAAAAAAATGAGAAATGATCCATGTTGTGGTACAACAACAGAAAACAAACCATTCATTTACTTTACTTTCTTCCTTCAATGAATAAATAAAGAACAAATATTTGAATTTCCTCCAATATCACTCTTTCCGCGTTGATCCATCCTGCAATTCATATTTATATATGCGTGTAAATCATGAGTTAGTCATGCTTGCTATATATTTCCCTTTTCACTGATGTCATATACCCAAAGTGTAAGTACCAAGTACACTCTCTCAAAGCATGACTATACTAAGACTATACAATTGGAGTACCACTGCCGCAAACTAACAAACCATTATTCCTCATATACTTGTATAGTTAAATGAGCAAAAGTTATTTTTTATTGACTAATGACTTGGGCTTATATAGCCTTACAACGCAATCTTACAATTAATACCCTAGATTCACCCTAGATTCACCCTAGATTATCTCATAATGACACGGGCCTAACCCTAATTAGGCCCATAAACACCCAACAACACATAAACATACAATAAATCTCAACACTCCCCCTCAAGATGGGCGAAAGATATCCACTAAGCCCATCTTGTCACATCCTCTCGCTAAGTCCAACGAATTTAGTCCTTTCGTCAGACAATCTGCTGCTTGGTCTTTAGTTGCAACATGGCCTAACTCCAGGAGTCCACTGTTCAACTTCTCCTTGATGAAGAACCTATCGATCTCGATATGCTTGGTCCTATCATGCTGCACTGGATTGTTGGCGATACTGATGGCTGACTTGTTATCGCACCACAACTTCATTTGGGCCCCTTGGTCCATCTTGAGCTCCACTAGCAAGGCTCTCAACCACAACATCTCTGCCACGCCTAAGGCCATGGCCCTGTACTCTGCCTCGGCCGTGGATCGTGCAACCACTGTCTGCTTCTTGCTCTTCCAGGAGACCAGATTGCCACCTACAAACATGCAATATCCAGACGTGGACTTCCTGTCATCAGCACAACTAGCCCAGTCTGAATCACAATAGCCCTCAATGTTCAAGTGCCCATTCTTCCTGAAAATCAACCCCTTTCCTGGTGCACTCTTCAGGTACCTCAGAATCTGGTACACAGCATCCATGTGACCCTCTCTAGGGTCATGCATATAGCGGCTCACCACACTCACAGCAAAGGATATGTCGGGACGAGTGTGGCTCAGATAGATCAAGCGACCCACCAATCTCTGGTACCTCTCTCTATCAACTGGCTCTCCTGCCTCAGCATCCAGCTTGGATTTCTGGTCAATGGGAGTAGTCGCAGGCTTGCACCCCAGCATACCTGTCTCTGTAAGCAAATCTAGCACATACTTCCTTTGAGATAACACAATCCCCTCTGCACCACGAGCTACCTCAATTCCAAGGAAGTATCTCAGCTGTCCCAAGTCCTTTACCTCAAACTCCTTGCCCAATCTAACCTTTAGCTGAGCAATCTCACTCTCATCATCACCAGTGATAATCATGTCGTCCACATACACCGCAAGCATCGTAGTGTGAACTCCATGTCGCCTAAAGAACACTGTATGGTCTGCATTGGTCTGCCGATACCCCATGCCTACCATAGCTCTCCTAAACCTGTCAAACCAGGCTCGAGGAGACTGCTTCAGCCCATAAAGAGATTTCTTGAGCCTGCACACCTTACCAACCGTCTGTTTCGTGCCAAAACCTGGTGGTACCTCCATGTACACCTCCTCCAACAAATCACCATGGAGAAAGGCATTCTTCACATCGAGCTGGTGTAACTTCCAACCCCCATTTGCTGCCAAGGAAACCAGTGTTCGCACTGTGCTCATCTTTGCCACGGGTGCAAAGGTCTCATCATAGTCGATTCCATAAGTCTGACTGTACCCCTTTGCTACCAATCGGGCCTTGTAGCGCTCAACCCGTCCCTCTGGGTTTTGCTTCACAATAAAGACTCACTTGCAACCAACTGCCTTCTTGCCTGGTGGTAGTGACACAAGCTCCCAAGTTTTGTTCTTGTCCAAAGCCCCAAGTTCCTCTAGCATGGCAGCTTTCCACTTTGGATCCTCCTTAGCCACCTGCCAACACTTAGGGATAGAGACAGTGTCCAAAGATGCAATGAATGCTCCATGTACCGGTGATATGTGAGAGTAAGAGACAAACTGGGCGATATCATGTGGAAAGCCATATCGATCAGGGGGAATTCCCGCATTGCTGCGAGAAGTCCTCCTTACCGACAAAGGAGCGGGAGGAGTAGGGAGAGGAATCATATCACCTGTGTACTCTGAGTCTGAGGTGGATGGTGTAGGTGTCTCAGGAGTCGGAGGAGGTAGGGACAAGGGACTTGGCACAAGTGGCATTGTAGGCACGGTTCCCTCATTCTGCTTTCTTCTCCTCGTGTACACTCTCAGCTCCTCCTGAGCCTGAGTTTCATCATTCTCGGGTTCAACCCGTTCCATCCGTTCCGGCACCACAACCGACTCCTCAGCAGCCGACTCCACAATCGGCGGACGAGGGACAAGCGGACAAGGGATATCCCCCACACTCACCAACCTCCTCTCACCACTACTGCTATCCTCCCCCTCTCGCCTCGTACCTCCTGTTTCGAGCGAGTCCCCAAAGGGCGATGCGACCTGAGAGGAGTAGTATGGCTCAAGCTCTCTAAATGTGACATCCATACTAACAAACAACCTCCTCTCCACAGGACTCCAGCAAACATACCCCTTCTGAGTAACTGAGTACCCAACGAACACACACTTCACAGCCCTTGGATCCAGTTTTCCCACATTTGGTCTGTTGTCTTGAACGAAGCACACACAGCCAAAGGTTTTTAGAGGAAGAACATCTTCTTTCTTACCTCTCAACATCTCAATCGGAGACTTCCAATCCAATACTCGCGAGGGCATCCTATTGATCAAGTAGGCTGCTGTCAAGACTGCTTGTCCCCACAAGTACTTTGGTACATTCATCGACATCATCATACTCCGGGTCACCTCAAGGAGATGCCTGTTCTTCCGTTCGGCTATCCCATTCTGCTCTGGTGTGTACGGACAAGTGGTTTGATGCTGTATTCCCTGGGATGACAAGTACTCCCCAAACGCTCCATTGGTGTATTCTGTCCCATTGTCAGACCTCAATACCTTCACAACTGCACCATATTGAGTCTGAACCCCTTTGTGAAAGTCTTTGAAGCAAGCAAACACATCACTCTTGTTTTTCATCAGATAGAGCCAAGTCACACGAGAAAAGCAATCAATGAAGGAAACAAAGTACCTAAATCCGTTCACCGTAGTTGTGGGACAAGGCCCCCACACGTCGGAATGTACCAGATCAAAGGCATGAGAACTCCTACTTCCTGAGCTTACATACGAACTCCTTGTATGCTTCCCAAACTCACATCCATCACACACAAGTTTTTGTTTGTCAGCTTTCTCATACTTTGATGGATACAAACGCTCCAGTAGGCTGAAGGAAGGGTGCCCCATCCGCCTATGAATCAGAAGCAACTCATCCTCCACACTCACCCCAGATCCTCCTGCCCCCACTTTATCGACCACAGATGCCAGCGCTGTGTCCATCCCTTTTCTGTCCATGTACCACAACCCATCACGCCATGTGCCAGTTCCAAGTATCCGACCTGTCCTCTTCTCCTGAAAAACCATCTTCGGAATATCAAAGGTCACGATGCATTTCTGCTCACGAATAATAGCACTAATGGACACCAGATTTACGGGAAAGGAAGGAGCATGCAACACATTGGTCAGAGTCACTGAATCAGTACATCTCACAGTACCCTTACCAACCACGGGCTGGGCCGTACCATCGGCTGTTTGAATGCTCTCTGGGACTGTTAGGTGAGTATAGGAAGAAAACTCTCTAGCAGCACCAGTCACGTGGCGGGATGCACCAGAGTCAACTATCCACTCTGTTGATTTAGTGGTGGATATCGAGGCAAGAGCAAGTGGATCACAAACACCTGTGGCCGAGTGAGCAAAACAAGCAAAGTTACCCCTGGGTGAAGGCGACCCATTACCTGTTGCTTTCTGCTTCTTCAGTATCTCCTCACTCTCGCCCTCTGCTACCATCAGATTTGCCCGGTAGCCCCCTCTTCCACAACCTCTGTGACCTCCACTGCCGCGACCGCGACTCCCAGACTGTCCCTGCTCACATGCATCTCTCTCCTTTGGTGGCTTAGGACAAGTCTGTCGCAGGTGACCTATCTCTCCGCACTTGTAGCACTGCCGAATCTCGCTCCTGTATTCTGTGTTACCTGAATCGGAGGCCACTAGTGCTGACTTCCCCCCTGGAAGTCCTGCTGCACCAGACTGGAGCCCAATCCTGCTTTCACACGCAGCCGCACTGAACGCTCGCATCAGCATCTGGAGCTCAGTGGCGCTCAGCTTTGCCCTAATCTCCTCCATTGGATTCTTGGCCTCCTTGCCTGAATCCTCATGAGCCATCGATCAAACTCAATCGACACACACAGTTTTATCTCAAATCCTCTATCTTCTTCCTCAAGACCCGATCTTGTACCCTCAAGACCCGATCCTCATCACCTCTAACCTCTTCCTCTTTCTTTTAACCCGATCTTGATCTTATCTCATCAAGATTCGAGCTCAAACAACCCGATCAAATCACAAAACCCCTCTAGATCTATCTCATCAAGAGAGGTTGCTTTTCCTTTTTTTTTTTTTTTTTTTTTTTTTTTTTTTTTAATCAACCGATCACCATAATCGGACCAGCAGAGAAAAGAGAAAAGAGAGAGACCAGAGAGCGGAGAGGACCATAATCGGACCAAGAGAAAAGAGAGAGGACCAGAGAAGAGAGAAAAGAGAAAAGAGAGAAAGAGGGTACTGTCAAGGCGCCAGGAAGGGTGTGAACCAGCGGGTCAGATCGGACCAACAGTGGAGACGGCGGCCAGCTTAAGGCGCCAGGAAGGCAGCGGCCTGGCGATGGCCTGGCGGAGCAGGTGCCCTGGCCCTGGCGGTGACCTTGCTGGCCCAGAGGCGATCTGTGAGATGGCGCTACAGTAGCGAAGTGCTACAGTAACGAATTTTTTTTTTTTTTTTTTTTTCTGTAGCCAACCCTAACCCTAATTAGACGGCTCTGATACCATATAGTTAAATGAGCAAAAGTTATTCTTTATTGACTAATGACTCGGGCTTATATAGCCTTACAATGCAATCTTGCAATTAATACCCTAGATTCACCCTAGATTATCTCATAATGACACAGGCCTAACTCTAATTAGGCCCATAAACACCCAACAATACATAAACATACAATAAATCTCAACAACTTGAAAAGTTGGATTCATCACTAATGCAACATAAATGCTTTAAGCAAGAGAAATATTTGCTAATCATACCCCCAATATTTTACCATATTTGCAAAGTACAAGACAACATTTTGTGGGTTACTTGCACAAAGAAAAATGCCCTTTCGCATTAACTCGAACAAATTACTTTATGAACCGTTCATGAAAGAATATTAACTATAGTGAAAAAGAGCCTGTTAAGGATTGCAAGTTCAGCTGGTGCATAACACCTGCACCTTATAGTGTCAACACAAAAACTTATTTTGGTCAGCTGAACCTCGCCACATTCTAACTTAACCAAAGTTCTGCACTAATGCGTACAAATTAAACCAATTTGGACACATATGCTAGGTTATGCATAGACTAAACCCCGATTTGGACACAAAGTTCTGCATCGCAATCAGGTATGCATGATCTGTTTCAGATAATAATTAATTAAACAAATTAAAGATAAAGAGCTAGCATCAGTTTATATATATATGAATGTTGTACGCATGCACATGCATGCATGAACATGAACATGCATACCTGATTGCGAGTAAAAGCAGAAATATTTTTTTAACAAATTAGAGCAAAAATCATACTGTGAGGGTTCCATCAGCTGCCCTTATGACACCACCAGATACCGGCGCATCGATTAATTTCAAATTGTCACTTCCATCTGCATTAATCTATACAAGTTTAGGGGTCAATTAAAATGTTGAAACATTCAAATAGGTAAAGCTTAACAAATTAAACCATTAATTGGAAATGCAGAAACAAATAAACAAAGGGTTAGCTCACCTTTTAACAGCAAATAACCAAGATGGGTTACATACCCAGGAGAGGCAGTAGAACAAAGGATTATTGATGTACCAACTGAAACGACTGTTGACAGCAAAAACAAGTGGAAATCATTTGAAAAAAATAGAAAATTAGGGGAACTTCTCTTATAAGAGATATAGAACAACAGAGGATATAAGAAAATTAAAGAATTTAAAAAATCTTTTTGTTACCTGATAGTGCACCGGTGTCCCCATATAGAACACTTTCAGCTTGTGCCTCAGTTGCAACCATTTAAGAGCACTTCCACTTCTGCAAACAACAGTAAATGATTTAAAGGATAAGTTATGTTGACAGCAAACTAATTAAAATACCGCGGTAACTAATCAAATAAGTATCGAAATTAGAAAATAAACTCTTTGTAGTTCGATGGTGTTGCGTATCAAATTTGATCCAATTTGAAAGCCAACTGAGTTCAATAATGGATCATCTATAACCTTGTGTCAAGAAAAAGAAATTCATGTCTTTTTCGGATTGTAGGAGAGGCATTCAATTTGGATGAGAAAATCATTTTCATTGCCCCCAAGTTCATGTCTTTTTCAGATTAATTAGCACAAAGTGTTGAGTCATTTTTTACTTTGGCAACACACATATAGTGCCCATGATAGTAATGGTGTATTTTGCAAGGATAACATATCATGGGTGTATTCTCGAATTTCAAGAATTGTGGATACTTTTACAAAGGTCACTTCATTGTATGCAGAAGATCTATTTTAGAAGGTCAAAATTTTATTCATAAAAATTTACTGTTTACTTACACCAGGTGTGTAGGCCCTTCTGAGCTTCCAAAAATCGGTCCCCTGCAACTCTTTTACTAATTTAGACATAAATTGGTTTGTCACAGCTACAAGGTCATTCTCAGCTTTCAAAAGAACTTCGTCCTTGTTATATTTGCTTATTCTGATAAAAGTGAAAATGCATCAGTGCTTGTATTATAATATTTCCACTTTCACTTTTTAATACTCTACATGAAGCTACTAAGATATTAAAATTTGAAACTAACCTGTGCACTTGAAATATGACCTTTTTGCTGTTCATGGTCACATCTCGGCTAGCCTTCACAACCCTCTCCCTCTTCTCATTCTACATCAATAATAAAAAAACTGATCATTTCTACAAACAGTTCATGCGCGATTGCTAATCCAACGGAGAATTAGAAAATCAAATGAAATGACATAGACAGACATACAAGGCTGTTGAGGTAATCAGCATGCTTGGCGAATTCATCCTTCATGGTTGAATTCGTCGTCATGGTCCGAGGTTTCTTAGCCACTTCAAGTGGAGAAGAAGACGTGCCAGCAACTATGAGAACAGAGAAGGAAATGAGAAATAGTGAAAGCAGCTTTAGGGTTTATCGAGTCAATACGGGGAGAAATTCTTACTCTGGGTAAAGCTGTGCGATTTGCGCGAGGCCATGCTCGGGCGCACAACGCACTCCTCCTCCGCGCTCCAGCGGTGCTCGGGTGCTGGTGCGGGGCGAGGCAGCAAGGCGATCGCGAGGCTGATTTGGGAGATTGCGGGGCGAGGCAGCAAGGCAATCGCAGCGGTGCTCGGGTGCTCAGGTGTTTGGGAGATCGCGAGGCTGATCAAAAGAGAGAAACTCAACTCAAAAAATTTTGGGATGGTTTTCGGCAAAGAAGAGGGAAATGAAATATTTCGCGGCTGATCGAAAGTTATAAACTGGGAACTAAATTTTGTTAGCTCAACACCGACTGTTTTTTGTAAAAAACAGTCGGTGTAGGTATGAGCAACACCGACTGTTTTTTAAAAAAACAGTCAGTGTTGGTGACTGCTTAACACCGACTGTTATTTGTGAAAAACAGTCGGTGTAGGGTATGAGCAACACCGACTGTTTTTTTTTAAAACAGTCGGTGTTGGTTTACTGACGGTTTTTTGTAAGAGAACAGTCGGTGTTGAAATTGTTCTTATTTACGATTTTACCAGCAGTCTCTACACCGACTGTTACATATTAAAACAGTCGGTGATTGAGGGTCGGTGAAGGGGTTTTTTTGTACTAGTGATAAGATAATCCATTAATACAATATAATACAAGCATTACAACTAAAAACACACTCTTTTACTCCCAAAATGGTACAAAGTGAAATTCTTATATATATAAATGAGTTGTATTTTTTTAACATCAAAGATTGTATTGTGTGGTGGTAGTGGACTTTCGTTGCTTAGCTGAGTACATGGGTTCGATTCACAGAGAGCTCAAAAATTTTGGAATTTGTTTAATTCGTGTTTCGGCTGTTTCGGTGGAATCGGTCTATTCGGTCTGGAACGGCTGAAATTTGACTGAAATCAGGCTGGAACGGTCGAAATTTGACTGAAATCAGGCGGGAACGGCCAAAATTTGATGAAATCTACACTAACCGTGTAACTCGGCCTAAAATCGGATCGGTACCGTCCGATCCCGATCCGAAACGGCCGATTCCGCTCTGGAACGGCCGATTTTGCCTTCTATGGACATATCTCAAGAAATAGCTTTTCTCCAAAGTTTGCACCACGTGCGTGAATGGGGAGTCAACTCTCGACGCCAATTGAGTTATTTCACCCGTGGTGAAAACCTGGGTATTTTGCCTTTGCATGAAGAACAGGATCCAGTACTGCCTGATGCCAGTCAACCTAATTTCAAACAAGCATGCAATCGCTACTATGAAAACAAGCTGAGTAAATGTTTTTATAAGTCATCAAGGCCAAAGGTCATTCCGAACTCTAAATCATACATACCAATGAATAGGCCACCGCGCAGGTCTATGCCACGGAAAATTTGAAGAACTGACTCTCCTTCTGCTGGTTCTTCTTTTATGATCACTACTTCATTTTGCAATACTATGTTTATAAATTAATATTCCTTTGATTTATAGTCAAGAAAATAAAATCGTCGTTTGATGTGAATACCAATTTGTTTGGCTTTAAACAATTTATAGTATTAGTTACATATCTTCATGTTGTAAGTCCTTACAAGATTTTTCAGCATTCTTCTTATAAATATCTTAAAGTGCTTTGTTGATGGTGTGGCAACAATAAACTTAATTAATTGGTCAATTAGCATGGTTCTGAAACTTGGAATCGGAATCAGAATCGAATACTTGACCGTAGAATCGGAATCGGATTAATCGGCCGGAATTGGAAGATCGGATCGGAAACTCGGAGTTTTTTGGCAGAAGCTTGTTTTGTAGCCAAAATATAGGAAAAAATTGGTAAAAAAAGATTTTATCAAGAAATTACGTTAAGACAAAATATTATAATCATATAATCTATTAATATGATATAATACATGCATTACAACCAAAAGATTTTTTTATTGTCAATTGCTATGACGACCAGACTAGATCATCTCGACATCCTATGTATTAAAATATAAAAAGGGATATTGTTGTATTGAGCTAAATAATAAAGTACTTTTAAAAAATAAGCTAAATAATAAAGTTATTAATGAGATAGCAATCAAATTTGTATTGTAATTATTTAAAAAAATAAAATTTATTTAATTTTTAAATAAAATAAAGAAAATAAAAATACTAACTAATATGTACAAGAGAAATATAAATTTTTTAGTTTCTACTTCTATATTTTTAGAACAATCAAATTTCTAACCTAATAATCCCATACGGCCATACTCTTATCGTTTAGTCAAAAAAAAAAAAAAAAATACACACAACACTTTTGAGTGTCATCAGCTGTACAGTTATGAAAATATACCAATAGTTGACTACCGCAATAGTTTGGATCTACTTGACTACATAAACCAATAGTTTATATGAACATGGTCTACCATGAACCAATTTATGTTCTCAAAATAAAGCCATACGGTTCACGTACACCCAGTCTATTTAACATTTTATAATACTTTAAACCACCTTCTCTTCTCCGCAGCCACATATGTTTTCCTCAAATTTCTTCGACGGCAATGGAAAAATACAAATTGGTTCGATTTAATCATCAAAACAGTTTAATTTTGCTCTTAACGCAAGAGAAATAGAGGAAATTTGGCCGATTGTTTCGATTGACAATCAATTTTATCGGTTTCTGCATGTAACTCGAAAAACCCGAGTCAACTCGGGAAAACTCGGCTCGCCTCCGGCCGATTCCGGTTTGACTCGGCCGAGTCAACTCGGAATCGGCCGATTTTTCGAACCATGTCAATTAGTCAAATGGTGCATGAATTTGGATTTTCTAGATAGATTAATTGTTTAGGTTTTCTAGAGTCATGTTGAGTTGTGCAATGATGCACTTGGTATTTGTGTCATGTTTAATGACAATTATGTTCTAGGGTATCTAAGGGCACCATGTAGTCTATAAATTGAGATGTTGTCATTTTGTAATTTGTAAGAAAGTAAGAGGATAAGATAATAATTATAATATAAGCTAAATGTCAGTCATACAATGTGTTTTCTGTTCCACTATTAAATATTATATATTAAGTTCATATAAAAAACTATCAGATCGTTTGTGAGTTTTCATTTTTCCGTTTCTACAAAGACAATTCTCAAAAGTTTTTCTTTAATTTGGCATTTCTTAAAGTTCTTTAGTTTTGCACCAGTGGATTTGGTTAAAGTTGGGTACCACTTACCAAGTGAAGGGAAACAAATGGACTTCCTTTTCCATTTTTTTTTTTCAAAATTTGCTGGAATTATATATTCGATTGATTGGTCAATAAAGCGAAGGGATTCACCACACATCCGAAACAATTCAAACTTCATAATGAATCTCTGTCTTAATTTCTTCACACTAAATACAATTTATTCAGTACAAAATAAAAAATGCTATTGAATTTTCCCGGATATAAATAAATTGAAAAGAACATAGAAATAAACATGAAAAACTTTAACAAGTAACGGGCTCACGACCGTGTCGAGAAGATAATTTCAATACTAGATATATTGCTTACGGGTCCTGTGGCCTCTTTACTGAAAATAAAAGAAGAAAACAAACAACAGAACAGATACAGTTTATCACTGATAGGTCCTGAGACCAATTTCTTTTAATATTGTCTTACCCCATTGCCTATATTGTTATTGATCAACTTTACAAAACTTCTCCATAAGAATTTTATATTGACAAGCACTATAATTGAGGTATTGTTTAATGCACAGTACGCGATAATTATCTCCATGTTATGTGTGTGCTGATGGAATTTAAATCAATATACCGCATTATACATATATAATTGTCTCCTTCAAATTTAATTCCATCAACAGTAGATTAAATTTAAGTTGTGTACATAATTTCACATTTGTTATTCAGTAACTTTTTTATAGAAAAATTAACTAAAAAATTTATTGAATACAGTTCCTTAATTATAATCTCCTTTTAATTGACAAGTATATAATTTATTTATTATTATTGTTAGTTTCAACCATTTGACCGTATGATTTAAATAAAGATGGATTAAATACATCCAAATTGGAACTCAGAAGAGCTATTTTATGGTAATTTGATCAGTTTATTTTAATTGTGTGATTCGTTTATTTTAATAGAATTTGAAATTGTAATGGAGACGATTATTCCAACTCCTACAGAAGTTGTATATTAGTAGTACATCAAAAAGTGGTGTTCTAGGCAAATTATAATGGATAATAGTATCAGATTTAAAGGGTTAGTCCAATAAGAATATGAGGGGATTACTCCAAATTCAGTCCAATGAAATAATTCAACAAAGACATTTCACCCAACAATGCCCCTTCAAGGGTACTGTTGGATGCTGATACAAGTGTTTCTTGAAGAAAGGGACACCACACATATATACAATTGAATGGTTCAACTGGATACTTCAAAAGAAATGGTGTGTTGCAAGTACCTGGATAGATAAGGTTATAGGCTGGTAGTATTCAATTCAGAAAGAAATGACAACATGAGGAGCATTATAGCCCTATGGTAATTGGAATTCCAATCTTTAAAAGCAGAAATTTAATTAAATTTTACATCCGTACTCACACAAATGAATCGAGAAATCTTATCAAGACTTACAACATGAAGATCTGTACTATAAATTCTTTAAACCAAATAATTGGTACACATAAAATGACAATACCCAGATGAGTAGCAATATGCAGCGCACGGGGTTAACTAAATCTTAAATATGCAGTTATTCATAATATTGTTAATGCAGTTAACTAGCCTTGCAAATTGTCTGCTATCGTTCTCAAAAATCTCATAAAGAAATGGTCCTTCAGAGTTGTCTGCTATGGCTCTCTTTTTACCCTGAATGTTGTAAAATAACATAATGTGCTGGAAAGAAGGGGAAAAGAAGAAAGAATTAGTTGTAAATGACAATAACTATAAGATATCTCCCTAATTCAAAATAAAAGCAATATGATATCTTAAAATTGTCAGATTTTGAGCATCAGATTAAAATCTGTTTTGTCTTTTTTTCCTGGTCTTGAGTTTTTCGACTTCTTTTCCTTGGCTACATATATATTTTCCACCTAATAACTCAAGAACTCAACATCCATGTCGCTGACAAGCCAAACCCACAACAATGAAAAGGGTCCCCACCTGTCAGCCATTTGGGTGAGAATCTATACGGATTATCTAGTTCTCATGTCTTCCCTGGTACATAAACCTTTCAAATCTGGAAGCATTCAGATTAATGGATCAGACTGGTTAGGTATATTGGTCATGTTCTTCCTATGCTCTACCCAGACATATTTGACAGAAATTGAAACTGATGATTTGATTGTAGAAAGAGAAAACTAATGGATAGATTATACATGATGTCAAACAAGAAAACTATTTCATACCTGATCCAATCTCACACCTTAAGTTTTAATTGTCAGAGTATGTTATATAGTTGCCTCGCAAGTTAAACTTACACCTAACTTGCAATCACTTGCCTTACAAGTTTGGTTATCATACAATGAACTTGCAATGAAAGAATTGAAGAACTTATCTGAGGGTCCTCCTATAAAGGGCTTTTGAAGGAGCTGCAAAAGAATAGAGGTCCACAAGGTAGGGTCCTGTGTCAGCTGTTTGAAGCGGCTGTTTACAATTGCGAGGGAGCAGAGATCGACATGGTCCAATTTTTTTGCTTGAATGCCGATTTGAAGGATGTGGTACAAAACATCATCTGGAAGGGATTCTAGTTTTGTTCTACCCTTCCATTGGAGGAAAGATAAATGAATTTTGAACATTATTTTGTTGTTTGTAAATTTCCTATTATTCCGTTTTCTTTACAATAGTATGTTTGAGTTGACACTATATTGAATAACTTTTTGATAGGGTGAGAAACGGTCTTCTTTTATCAAATTCAAGAAATAACAAATACAAAAAACTGGGACTGTGGTAATGGTAGAACCAATATATTATTGGGTTTCAAATTAGACTTTGAAACTATAAGCTGGGTCGAAATGTGGATATATTAGGGGTGAAAAGGGATCGGATAGTGGTAAAACCATATCTGTACATATCCGCTTTTATTAAACTGTATTATAATATTTTTCTAATTATAATGGTGAATAACATAAATTTTTCATAATATATTAAACTATATGGTATATATCGGCTATTAGGACACAGATAATTAAAATTTAAAACTGTTGAAATATAAGCTTAATTTTCTATAATCAAGTTAGATTTGAATAAAACTCCTTTGATTCAACAGTGAACAGAATTTATGGTTGATTAAAAAGGGATTTTAAAATGGCAAACTTAGGTCAATCTGGGTGTATGACCTATTGAATTAAAGGCCTTTAAGTCTAGTTTTCAATGGTGGCAGTTTCAAGTCATTTGGAGTTCCCTAGATAGCGTTATGGCTATTTCAGTGAAGAGGCATGTCAGAAATTATTCGTATTCTGGTTTTGTTTTAATGTTTTACGAACTTCTTGAGTCTTCCTTTGATGTTCAGGGTTACAAAAGAAACAGTATTTTGTTGTTATGTAAAAGAATTGCAAGAGAATAGTAAGAGAATAGTACTAAAAGAATTTGTAAGAGAAAATTAAGAGTTGATAATAGAAAGATATTTGTTTGTTATTCTCTTCCTCCACCTAAAGAAAGTGTTGTATCCTCCATTTATTTTTAACAAAAACCATATCCGTGTCATGTGTGTGGTGATGGAATTTGAATCAAAAGGCCGCAATCAAAATATAATTATCTCGTCTCCTTCAAATACAATTACATCAACAGTAGATTAAAGTTAAGTTATTAAAAGCTCTTCACTGATGTGTAATTAAATATTTAGCTATTTGCTTCACTAAATTTCAAATCTGTTATTCAATAACATTTTTAATAGAAATATTAACTCAAGATTTTGTTAATACATTTGCATATAATATCCTTTAAATTGATTATCACTGTTAGTTTTCACCATTCGACCGTACGATTTAAAAATATATGGAATGCAAATCGAAATTATAATTCAGAAGAGTTATTTTTATGTAACTTGATCTGTTTATTTTAATTGTGCGATCCATTTTTTTTAATAGAATTCTAAATTGTAATGGAGAGGATGCCAACTCCTACTGAATTTGTATATTATTAGTAAATCAAAGAGAGCTGTTCTTGGCAAATTAAAATGCATATTAGTATCAGATTTAAAGGGTTAGTCCAATAAGAATTAATTTCAGGGGATTACTCCAAATCCGGTCCAATGAAACAATTCAACAAAGACATTTCACCCAACAATGCCCCTTCAAGGGTGCTGTTGGATGCTGACACCACACATAAACTGTTTTTAATTTTTTTAATTAAAGGTCCATATATATACAATTGAATGGTTCAACTGGGTATTTCAAAAGAAATGGTGTGCTGCCAATTACCTGGATGGATAAGGTAAGCTGGTAGTATTCAATTCATAAAGAGATGGCAACATGAGGAGCATTATGCCCCTATGGTAATTGGAATTCCAATCTTTGAAAGCACCAGATGCACTTATTAAATTTTACATCCGTACTCACTGTTAGTATTTGATATGAATTTAATATATTTATTAGTGGAAGACAGAACATTCTATGGAAGAAATATAAATCCTATTAACAATATTCTCTCTCTCTTACAAATTACAAATGACAACATCTTAATTTATAAGCTGCATGGTGCTGAAAACTCAAATACATTCACCCTAACCATTTGACTAATTGACCAATTAATTAAGTTTACTATTTAAAACACTCACACGTACAGAAGAATCCAGAAATATTATCAAGACTTACATCGTAAAGATCTGTACAATAATTTGTTTAAAGCCAAATTAATTCATACACGATATGACATGACAACATGCCGATCATTAGTAATATGCGGCACGTGGTGTTCATTGAATCATAAATATCATCTAACCAGTTATGATATAGCATTATAATATCAAATACGAAGTTAACTAGCCATGCCAAACTGTCTGCTATGATGCTCAAAATCTCATAAAGAAATGGTCTTTCGGAGTTGTCCAATAATCTTCTGTTAGGATGCACAAATTTGCTTTTTACCCTGAAATTTGTGCTAATTATAAAAACACAAAAAGTGCAGGAAAGAAGGGAAAAAGAACAAAGAATTAGTTGCAAGTGACAATAACAAAAAGATATCTCCCTTGTTCAAAATAAAAGCAATATGATATTTCATAATTGTGAGATTGGGAGCATCCGATTAGAATCTGTTTTGTCTTTTTTTCCTAGTCTTCAATTTTTTAACTTCTTTTCCTTTGCTACATATATATACTTAAAACCTAATATATAACTTAGGACCTCAGTGTCCAAGTCACTGACAAGCCAAACCCACAACAAAGAAAAGGGGTCCCACCTGTCAGCTACTTGGGTGAGCGCACTCAATGAGAAAGGGTCCTCTCTGGTACATAGACATATTGGACAGAAAAAAAAATGAAAGTGATGACTTGATTGTAGAAGGAAAACCAATGAAATGATTATACTTGATGTCAAACTAGTAAACTATGTTCATACCTGACCCAATCTCACACCTTAGTTTTTACTGTCAGAGTACGTTAATGTTACAATTAACTTGCAATCACTTTGCTCCACAATAGACATGCAATGAAAGAATTAAATAACTTATCTAAGTGTCCTCCTATATTTGTCTTTTGAAGGAGCTGAAAAAGAATAGAGGCATCTGGGGAAATCACGGGAAAGGAGGGTGGCCCACAAGGTAGGCTCCTGTGTCAGTCGTTTGAAGCATCTGTTTACAACTTCGAGGGAGCAGAGGTCGACATGGTCCAATTGTCCCGCTTGAATGCCGGTTTGAAGGATCTGGTACAAAACATCATCTGGTAGGGATTCTAGTTTTGTTCTTCCCTTCCATTGGAGGAAAGATAAATGAAATTGAAACATTATTTAGTTGTTTGTGTTAATTTCCTATTATTCTGGTTCCTTTATAATAGTATGTTTGAATTGACTTTCTATTCATTATTTTTTTGGGAGGGTGAGAAGTGGTCTGGGGCCAATTAAATGGTGAACAGGGGAACCAATTCAATTTTTGGCTTCAAACTAGAATTTGATACTATGGGTTTTGTCTAGATGTAGATATCACCATTTTTCGCAATATTATTTTTCAATCCTATTAAAATTTATTGAGCAGATGTAATATTTTTTTTATCACACACATAAGGAACTGTAGAGTTCCTGACCTTAACTGTAACTCTAAATATTTGACATTTACAGCTTCAACATAAGCATAGAAGGAAAAATCGGAATCGGAATCGGGATTGGCACCGTTCGATCCCGACCCGGATCAGAAAAATTGGTCGAAAACGGCCAAATCGGATCGGAAAATCGGACTTTTTTACCAGAAGCTTGTTTTACACTAAAAAAATAGGAAAAATTGATAAAAAAAATTTAGAAAAATTATTACAATCAAATAATCCACTAATACAATATAATACAAGCATTACAACTAAAAACACTCTCTTTCACTTCCAGAAATTCTCATGGACTAATGGACTAGTACAAATTGAAATTCTCATATGTATAAATGAGTTGTGTTTTTTAACAACAAAGGTTGTATGATGTGGTGGTAGTTGACTTTGGTTGCTTAGCTAGAGGACATGGGTTCGATTCACGCCGAGAGCTCAAAAAAGTTTTGGAGTTTGTTTAATTCGTGTTTCGGCCATTCGGTGGAATCGGTCCGGAACGACCGAAATTTGACTGGAATCAGGCCGGAACTGCCGAAATTTGACTGGAATCAGGCCGGAACTGCCGAAATTTGACTTGAATCAGGCCGGAACGGCTGAAATTTGACGAAATCTACACTAACCGCATAACTCGGCCTGAAATCGGATCGTACCATCCGATCCCCGCTCCGGAACGGCCAATTTTTCCTTCTATGAACATAAGTGTTGTTCAGCACACAAGAATGGTGCCAACTGAAACCTTATCCAAATACATGCTATTTATTGAGAATGAATACTTATTTATGAAATGAAACAACAAAAAGAGGGGATAAAACACGACAGTACAGTAGCACACATGGTTGGATCTCCAAACCACCAGGGAGATGGGTATACACTCAATTTGACAGGGTATCAATTGGAGAGGATTCTTGACACCATAGCACAGTTGCATCTGTGCTCTGGTTCTGCCTTTTACTGTCTTAATCCAAATTAGCAAATTTCATTTATATTGCAATATTTCAAGTTATGTCAATATGATTATGACACATTTGGGTATTTACATGTTTGGTTAAGAGATTAAAATCACAAGTACTGGTATGGGATGGTTTGACTCCTTTTGTATCAAATGGAATATTTGTGTTGGGTCAGGAACCGTACTAATCTCGCATCAATGTTTCCTGTTTATGTCTTTTTGGAATTTTGTTTATTAGAATTCAACTAGAAAGGGAGTTTAAAGTGTTGTCTGAAAATACAAGCAAATAATATACACCATTTTTGGTGCTTGTACTCTTGAATGACTTGTCGGAGCACTTCTTTTCACTTTACTTTTCTCGGCCAAACTAATTGCTTCTCAGGTCAGGTCACATTTTCAAATGCCAAACTAACTGCTTAATTAAGATTCTTTCATAATCTGGCAAACTAATTGCTTACTTCATATAACTTGATTTTGCTGACAGATTATCAAGTATGGCATGGTTGTTTTTTGAAATGTAATCATGTGGGGTTGCAACGTCAACAGTCTTAAGGCTTTATCTTCTCTTCAAGCTACAGTTACTTTTGCAACTAATTTCATCTCTTCAGGCTTCGCAGGTTACTTTTTGTTTGACGAACCATTGCCTTCTAAGGTATATATCCATCCTCTACTAGATAAAAAATCTCAGGCAGTCATTGACAGAACTGTCAACTAGCTACTTCAACTGTACCAGTTTCTGGTACAGGAGTTAGAGCTAGCAGTCCCCATCTCAGCCTCACCCCTTTTTACATCATCGACCCCGGTCAATCCAATTGAAATCAATAAATTAGAAAAAAAAAGGTGAAATGCTTAAATTGTGATAAACGGGTGTTGTTTACCAGACCTGTGCATTACTAGACTAACAAGTTTGGTAACAGTTGTGTATTTATCATATTTGGCCAACCTATATTTTATAGTAGTAAAATATCACTGCTATTTGTATCTTGAGGGCCTGTTTTCTGGTTATTACCAGGTTATTGCACCTTCTGTACCTTTTGTTGCAGCCCCTTCTGTTTTGCCAAACTAACTTGAAGAAATAAACCACTTTAAAGTTTAAATCCTGTAAAAAGATGCAGTCTAGTATAAACATATGCTTTATTTAATGCCACTATTGATGTTTTATTTCTTTTGTTTTCTTTTGTGATCGAATTATTTTCAGATTGAAAGGTGGAATGAACAAATGGATAATGACACATTTCTTGGCCCTCTCTGATTTCATTGTTTAGAATTTTTTTAATATATACAAATGTGTCATGATCTGAGCAGAGACTCGTTTTATCTGCTGGTCTTTTTAACTTTTCATGAAACCAATGGATTAATGACATCATATCAGTTTTATATCTTGCTTCTTTAATGATGCAATTTGAGGAGAGATTGTTGGTTTTTTTGGAAATGTGTAATACTTTTATATTATTGATTGTTTAATATATTCCTTAATTGTTAGGTAACATGGATATTATTTTTGTTTGATCTTATTTATGTCTGCTAGCACTATTTTTCAAGAGAATGTGTTTTGTGATCATAGATGTTCTAAGGTAATATAAAATATTTATGATCAAATTCAAAAACAAATTTATTGGAAATACAAATTTTGTGATTATGTCATTTTAATTACATAAAATTTATTTGGTCTACAAAATTATAAAGATCAGTACGAAAATCTTTATAACTTTTATTTTATACCGTAATATTTTTTGAAAGAACAGTGCACTGCACATCTAAATCTAGGGGTGTAGCACGTGCCGTCTATAATTCATTTCACTGGTGTGTGTTGCGTGGATTTCGCAGCTAAGAAATGAGTTTTTTTTTCGAGCTGGGCCGAATCATGGACTGCGCCGTGCCAAATGTCCAAACGAGTCGAGCGGGCTTTTTCTTCCTAAACCGAGTCGAGCCTCGATCTGAGCTGTTATGACTTTCTCAATGAGCTGAGCCGGGTCTTAGCCGGGCCAATCCCATTAGCAGGCCTAATCTGGTGTAGTGTTGTGTTGATTAATGAGGTATATATATGAGCAGTAAATTATAATATGCCATTTGCTTATTGACTTAATGCCAGTTTCATAAGCAGAGTATTCTCAAAAATTACATTGACAGGAATATGGACAAGAATTAGGTAATTAAAAAGGAAAAATAGCTGTAACTTGCATTGCATAGGAATGTTGTATGGCATTAGGCATAAATTATTTGACCTAGTCCAAAATGACTCTGGACAGGCACATATAGATCTATTTGTGTCAGACTTATCGGCATAAGTCAAAATGAGCTTCCTCATCAGATGGTTCTTTTCAAAATTTGTGTACTCTCTTCAAATTTTTGAGGTGTTTACACAGAGCGATTTACCTTTAAGGGTTATTATAGGTAATGTGTCGATTTTTTCTGACTAATACAGTATTGTTAATAGGTTTTCAGGGCTAAGATTACACCATCCTTGCTAAAGAATTGGTTTGATGACATTTTTATCTTTTCATTTGACACTTTTGTTTAGTTTTGTGTTTTATATTAGATGGTTTTTACATCACATTTCTTCTTATCACAGATAACAAATTTTTGACATTGCCTAAAAGCAAAGAAAGATAACTGTACTAAATTCTGAAATATTTTCTTTTCATTTATTGCACAGGCTGAACAACAGAAAAGCTAGCCCTTGGGGCATAACAACTTCTCTACAAATGCCAACTTCATTTGGTAAAAAACTTGTAATTCTGATAAATTCATTCAATCGTGGATAAACTCAAAATAAATGCAAGCAGGCGTATAATATTGTAAAAACTGTAATTTTTCCCCATCTTTCCATCTTCCAAAATTTTAGTAACTAAAGTCCCTCTCTAAATGATAATTTTTCATGGAAGAGGGTTTGTTTTCATTTTGGTCCAAAAACACATCTGCCATTTTTACAGTTGAATGAATACAAAATACAATCTACAATTCAACTGTGGGTAGCTATTTGTTACTCGCATATATTATCGAAGTGCAAAATTCCGACACTCAGTACCACATGATTGAAATAGATAACAATCAATCATTCAAGTGCATAAAATAAACACTTCAACGCAAACTGTTAGCTCGCATTGGAGATCCGGGACATGAAAATGAAGGTCTTGCAAAATCAGGGTCCACATGAGGTGATTTATATTTTAGCTGAAGCGATTTACTCTGAGCTATCAACAATGCCCTTTTAGTTTTAATGGTCTTCTTTGGGTCGCAGCTGAAAACAAAAGCCGCATTTACGGGTGATTTAATGTCACTGTTTCTACTTTTGATTAACTCCACAGGCAAGTCAAAGAAAGGCGATTTCCATCCCTCTTCATCAGTCATCGGATTAAAGACTATACCTGTAATTATCATTTTAACTTTATGAGTAATCAACATTTTTCTTAATATATGTTGTGAAACTATTTAATCTCAATATTTTAATCTAAAAAACATTGACATTTCAACAAACATATACATTGCCTTGTTTTGATAAAAGATTGAGTACCTGAGTTGCAAGAGCTACGTGCGAATCGGTCGAAGGATGACGCCCTTAAAACCTCATTGGTAGCACATTCTGTAATGTTGTCTGGTTGTGGTTCTTTGTTGAGTTCCTCAGGCGTCTCTTCTGTAATTCTCTTTTCACTTGTTAGATCCACCATTGATTTTCTCTTACAAAATACAGGTAAGTATAAGCATGGTGCGGTGCACTTGAAGCTCTCTCGTGCCATCGAGTTTGATCTCAACTCGGGTGATTTCATCCTATTGGAAGAACTCATTAGTTATTGTTTGTCCAATAATGGTACAATTGTTTGGGGTTTTTGATTGAAGATGTGCTTGATTGGTTTGTGTCTTGCATGAAGGTCTAGTAATAATACTTATATTAGTCTTTAATGCAACTGACTACAAGATAATTGGCAATAGTAGCATGACACTTGGCGCAATCTTAGATTAAAAACATTATTTAAACTAAACTGTGGGCCCGCTCGTTTAGTAATGCACTATGATTTTCATATAAGTATACAAAATATATATATTATATATAGAGGCTTAACTGCAAGGTGGGGGCATCATGTCCCTCATGTTGCCAATTCTTGATGAATACCAACAGCCTAGCTGTCCAGGTACTTGGCAGCACACCAATTGTATAAGATCTTAAAAAAAAAAAAAAAAAAAAAAGATAGAGAGAAAGAGAGAGAAAGTTGTGGTGTCCCCTTCAGCACACTTGAAGGGGCATTGTAAATTTGTAATTGTTGGGTGAAATGTGTTTGTTGAATTGTTTATTTGGACTAGATTTGGAGTTGTCCCCTGATATTCTTATTAGAGTTAGCCTTTTCATCTAAAATTAATCTCCATTATAATTTTCCTAGAGCACTAGTAGTTGGCATTACCGGAATAAATATATATATAAATGCTGTTCTGAATTTTAAATTGGATCAATGCGATCCATTTGTTGTAAATAATATACGATCCAAATTAAAATAGTAGGATATATCTTACTTTTTATCTTACTTTTGTAGAATATAGGAAGTGTTTCCCGTGCAGTTTAGACATGGATTGAAACTTTGTAATCTTGCTTTGGTTCGAGTTCGAACTTAACCCACTTCGAGTTCGAGTTCGATTCGGTGCGATTTGAACTAGTTTAATTTGGTTCGTTAATAGTTTGAACTGAGGCGAATCGGAGGAGAATCGGAAGAGTTGGAGGTTTCAGATCGAGCCAAACCATTTTCGAACCGAACCAGACCAATTTCGAACCGAGCTGGTTTGATTCGTTTTAGAACGAATTTCAATCAAGCGAGTTAATTGCGAATTTTTTTGCAATCGAACTCAATCGAATCACGAACTACAAGCTTTTTTGCCAGCCCAACTGCTGCACCACACCGTATGTTATTAAGGTAAATTGGATGTTTCTGCATTTCGGATCTGCATTCGTTGATGGGTGGAGGACTGAGAGGGTGTCATGTCTATCTTATTGTTTATGGTGGGCTCATTTGATACTAAACATTGGGCCATAAAGAAAATGCTATTAGTAGTTCAAACCTATTTTGGGCCTACTGAAATTGAAAATTTTGGATTTGGAATTTAGAGTGGTCATGTATATACATTGGCAATAAATTATATAATTAATTGTATTTAGGGGAATATACTCTTCAAAAATCTCAAAATTACATATTCTCCTCCTCTAAACTTTCAAAACTCACTAATTTACCCATTTACTGTCTTTTATATTTAAACTCAATTTAAATTTAAAAAGTATCCGTTCTATTTTTTATTAAAAGCATAAAAAAAATTGTTGGTTGTTTGAGAAAAATCTCATTTGGAACCAGTCATTAATTAAGTTCCTAAAATGATCTCTATGGTAAGTATATGAAAACCGGGTATGCTTTCCTCCCTAAAGATTTAAAAACAAGGGTTAGCTTTGCTAATCCATTTTCTATTATTTAAATAGAGGTTTACTTTTTCACATCAATCGGATTGAATCAGATATTCATTTCCAGCTAAAATTACTCAATCGGTTATATTCTTTTATTTAAAGTTTAAACACGATGGTTTTCGCAAAAGGGAATTTCAGTAAATCCTGCTCATAGTACCAAGTTCATATAATTCTGATCTGAAATTTATATCATATATATTATACCTCATTATACATATATAATTCGGAAAATATCGTTATATTTTATAATACAAATAATTTATCATAATACTAATATTTTTACCAAAAATAATACTAATTTTCATGTGTAAAGACTACTTGAAACTTAATTGGTCATATTATTTATCAATTGAAAATAATATAGAAAAATATTGATAATAATAATAAACAAATATTATTCGAAAATCTGTGGTGTTAAAAGTCTGAAACCCTACCTTCTGCCCATCTCAAAAAATTTGTGCCTTTCATTTTCTAGTACTACTTCTATCAAGTAATATCAATATCGATATTGATAGAAGGCTTTTGTCCATTCATTTTCTAGTACTTCTATCAAATAATTTCTTCCTTTTGTTCTTTTATTTCTTTTATTTTTAGTACTTCTATCAAGTAATATCGATATTGATATTGATAGAAGTACTAGATAATGAAGAAGGACAGATGGCACAAATTATTGGAGATGGGCATACGTAAGGTTTCAGATTCGGGCCATTAATTAAGCACATCTAGTAGCATTTCTATCAATATCTATATACATATACATTTATTGCTAATTATTGCTTATCCTATAGCATTACTTATCATATAGAGAGTGGCTAATATCAAAACGTTTGCATCAAGGTCCTCGTGCAACCAAGTTGTTTTTGAATTTTCAAAGTCCAAATGGTCAATCTAAACCGTTAGATGTGATCTATATTAAAATCTGCTTGGAGACTAAATTTTACATTTTTTGAAATTTTCTTACTATTTATTAAGCCACTTTGAAAATTGCTGATCACATAATCCAGAATTTGGTTGCACTGTTTTTACTGTTCACCCGGATCAGCAATTTTTAATAAATAGTAAAAAAATTCCAAAAAAATGTAAAATTTGGTCTCCAAGAAGATTTTAATATAGATTGAACATCTAACGGTTTGGATCGACTGTTTGGACTTTGAAAATCTGAAAACGACTTGGTTGCATGAGGGCCTTGGTGCAAACGTTTTGATATTAGCCATTCTATATATATAGAGAGTGGCTAATATCAAAATGTTTGCACCAAGGCCCTTGTGCAACCAAGTCATTTTCGGATTTTCAAAGTCCAAACAGTCAATTTAAACTGTTATATGTGATCTCTATATTAAAATCTGCTTGGAGACCAAATTTTACATTTTTTGGAATTTCTTACTATTTATTAAGCCACTTTGAAAATTGCTGATCACATGGTCCAAAATTTGGTTGCACTGTTTTTACTGTTCACTCGGATCAGCAATTTTCAAAGTGGCTTAATAAATAGTAAAAAAATTCCAAAAAATGTAAAATTTGGTCTCCAAGAAGATTTTAATATAGATTGAACATATATATATATAGAGCTGGGCTATGGTGAGTTGTGAAGTAAGAGGTCATTTTTACTTCACGCTCATATTTTCATTTTGAAAATTCAAACAACCGATCCGAACCACTCAACATGTTCTCTATATTGAAATGTTCTTGGAGGCTAAATTTTACATTTTTTGGAATTTGCTTACTATTTATTAAGCCATTTTGAAAATCGATGATCCGGTGGTCCAGAAATTTTTACTGTTTTTTACTGTTCACAGTGGATCAGCAATTTCAAAGTGGCTTAATAAATAGTAAAAAAGTTCCAAAAAATGTAAAATTTAGTCTCCAAGCACATTTCAATATAGATAACATGTTGAGCGGTTCGGATCGGTTGTTTGGATTTTCAAAATAAAAATATAGCATGGAGTACAAACTTGTTTTACTCCACGTCTCACCATAGGTCATATATATATATATATATATATAGTAATTAAAACTAGGGTGTTTCTAGGCTCGTCATGCCTTTTTGTGAACCCAACTCTAAAATCTATTGGATTGACTTTCAATGATGAATCTGAACCGTTGAAATCTATCTACTTTACGAGTGATACGTCTACGTTCAAAAAATTTGAACTTTATAATTAATTTAGTATAAGTCAAGCGGTCAAAAGTTTTTTTAACATTGTTATTTGACCACTTGACTCTATACAAAATTAATTCAAAATTTTAAAAATTGTGCGACACATTACTCGTAAGATAGACAGATTTCAACTGTTCGGATTCGTCATTTAAAGTCAATCCGATAATTTTAGAGTTGAGTTCACAAAATAATTTGATAAACTTAGAAACACTCTAGTTTTACTATATATATATACACACACACACACATCTAGTTTATCCATTTTTAATTTCGTTTTTCGGCTTTTGGTTGTCTTGCAAGAAACCCATTAATTAAGCTTACCAATTTAGTATCCCTTTTCTCACGTACCTCATTTACCTAATTTAATTATTGCCGAGTGATTAATTTTAATTCAAAATACCCTAATTGCAATTGATCAAGATTTATTATAGAGGACCCGAAATATTTAGATGTATAGGGTCTTTAAAATTCAGATAACATTCATAATTTAAGTTAGTTTATTTGAAATTCACTATTTAATTAAAATTTAACAGTCCTGATCACACTTGATCACGTGTTGTGCTATAATCAGACCAGTTCATGATGTACCGTGCAAATTTTTGAAAAAATGATATATTACATCACACAAATAATCACAATATGACTTTTTTACACCTCTGAATCTGTAAGCTCACATCATCACCAATAAAGCAAAGACTATTTTGCCCACGGGTTTTTAATCACAAAAAAAAAAAAAAAAAGATCGAGGGCAAAATAGTATAAAACACGAACACATGTAAGAGACATGAGACCATGCGCCATCACATGATATGACAGCCAGCGATTTGAGATCAATTGCGAATTGTTTATTTTTGCATTAATTACGACGTGGCCATGCATGGCAAAGGATAACGATGCACCACCCAAGAATTTTAGTGGGTCAGAATTTTATAAGAATAATCAAAATTCATTGGACAATATTGATGACAAAAATAAAGAATAATTTTAGTAAGATATATTTCTAGTGAAACATATTTATTGCTCAAATTAAGTAAATTTAAGAGGGCACATCTACCATAAAACTTTAAAATTAATAAAATATTCATAAAAAATATAATTTTTGGCACCGTGGGAGCCATAAAAAAGGGTGGATCTCCTCTTCAATTATATGATTTCTACTGAGATTAAATGCGCGATCCATATATAACAGTTCATATCATATATTTTTGTGTGTTCAGTCCATCCGAGAAATATTAGACTACTATATCTAGACCATCTAATTTAAATCAACGACTAACATTTGTCTGAGACTAATAAAATCTATATAATTACAGACGACCCGAATTAATTAATGAATGCTCTATTTTTTTTAACGCCTTCAAAATAAAGACCGTACGTATTTTAATTTTTTCGAGAAGTATGAACGCTCACGTTTTCCTCAATATATATGTTATACTACCAGGTTTAAAGTATTAATTAGTTGATATTTAAAGAACACATTTTATGAAGAGATTTATCATTTCACATACAATTTTATTGATAGTTATATAAACAAGTTTCACATGCATATGAATATGGGTATCAAATCCTACTGGCCAGCTTATGCTAGCCGCCACTACCTGTACAACTCTATAGGATAGGATAAGTAATAAATTTAAATTATATATGATAATTTTTTTATTTATCTATAGAACTATATAATTTTATTATTATAAGTTAGATTGATTTATATTACATTTCATATAATTTTTTTGTTAGTAATTTACTAAAAAATTAATTTATCCAATATTTTATATAGTTTTTAATTAGTAATTTATGACTAAATTAATTTATACAATATTTTATCATAACATTTCATTAATAATTTGTATATTTTAAAATAATGGGATGAAAAGTTATAAACAGAATAAAAAATATAATTTTTAAAATTTTGTGATATTAAGTACATGATGTGTTTAATATATAATTATTTGTTATATTTTTGAGTTTATTAATTATATATGCTATCATTTATTCTCTAATTACAGTTATTCATTTATTTACCTGTTATCTTAATGAATAAGTGTAGGATATGGTAAGTTTATATTTAATGGGTAACGAAAGGGTATGGGTAAAACTAATTTTAAATAGTTATGGGTATAAAAATGCCTCCACCCGACCCGTATCGTACCCATTAAGATTTCGTGTTCTATTTTCTCTCTGTTTAAGCGATCATATTATTTCTTATTCTCAAGTTCTGATTCAACAATATATAAAGGGTTTGGGTAAGACTAATTTTAGGTGGCTATATCTCCACCCGACCCGTATCGTACCATTGACACCCCTAATCATGCATGAGATCTGAACCTGTCATATGCATCCCTCCTCTATCTACCTAACCAAAATTACTACTCACCACAGTTACGACCGAAATTTTTATTAATACCCTCAAAAAAAGAAAAAATAGCAAATCTGCCCTCAGTATGAAAATAATTTCAAAAACACCCTGACCGCCCCATGTTTGGGCGGTCCACTTCAATACCAAACCGCCCCACAGTGGGGCGGTCACCTCTTCACACCAGACCTCCCCACGTTTGGGCGGTTTGGTGTTTAATTCTTTTTTAATTTTGTAATTTATAGTTCTATTTCTTATAATGATTTATGGTTATAATTTGTTATAATTGACGATTATACTTTTATTTGTTGTAATGTTTTATTTGTTATAATTTTGTTTAATGTTATAAATTGGTTTTTTTCGACTAGATAAACAACAAAACTAAATAATCTAAATGGTAAGTCTACAACATAAAATCTAACAATCCAAACATGAAATATAACAATCCAAACATAAAATCCTACAAATCCATCTAACTAAAAAAAATATAAAAAACCTAACAACGACGGCGGCGATGACCGGAGAGATCCAACCTAGCAGGTGGATGACGATCCTTGGGCAGCAGCTGACGCGTCAAGTGAACCTCGTCCTCCTCGTCATCTTGGAGATCGTCCACATCCATCTCCGACGCCGCATCGGCCGCCGAGGGATCCTCCTCCTGCAAAGATAACTGTGTACAGCGGACCCATGGGAGATCCTCCTGGATCACCGCCTGTGTACTCATCTCTCATGGATCGGCCTCCCAGGTAGAATGATACGTGACCGGAGGTGGTGTGCCAAATATAGCAAAGGCAAAGGCATCTGCAGCATGTGCCCACTCCCACTAGCCTCATTGTTGTGCTCTTTGGTCTCTGCGTATTGTGGTCTATGGAGGTTCTGTACCTCATACCCGGCCGGTATCATATCTAGTAAGGTCAGTCATAGTGAACTCGGGGTTGGCCTGCCTGGTAGGAGCTCCATCCTGCATGTAAACAATGTTAGTTTTGCAACTTACAAATAACTAGTACGTTAATTAAATAATAAAAAATCACTGACCTCGCCAATCTACACCCGAACTCCGTACTTATTGTAGTAAGTGTTCCATGCGTTGTTATTCAACACCTAGTTGTGGAATGCCGAACCCGAGTTATCATCTGCAGAATTGAAGATAACTTAATAAGAATAGATTTGTAAAGAGAAATGATTGTGTATGGCACCTTCATATTAACTTGTAATCACCTGCAGGAGGTGGCGGCATCTCATTATCGTAGATAGCAACTTGGGGCTGATCTGGATATCGTAGAGTGGACTTTATCTCACGCTAATTGATGTTCTCCCCACTGTCGTTCAGCATGCCAATGAGGTGCCCGTCCCAGCCAGAGTCCTCCATGACTGGTGCATTGTGTTGGAGCATTTGATATCCTATCGCTCTCCAACCAATCTTCGCCATGCACACCAGGCTATGTGCCACTCCTCTAATACCAGACAAAAGCTGCACAAAATATTTTTTCATTATTATTTGAGAAATGCATAAATAAATATTTGTTTTTTTTTAAATGTCGGTTTCATTTATATTTACTGGGCGAGCCTGGATCAGTCCGAAACGCTCTCACCATAGTGCCCCTATAGATATATGACGACATGCCCCAGGCATATCTTAATACCTAAGGCCCAGTCCCCAAGCCAACGTCATCAGCCGTAGGCGGGGTCCATAAGTGAAGTTGTAGATATTGTGCCTTCTGGTAATCATCCGCAAGATGCTGGCTCCAGTCGACTTTGGGCTTATGGTGGTTAGTCCTGCAATATAAATTAATTAAAATATATATTATTAGTAATGTATAAGACTGAACAAGTAATAAAAATATAATGAAATTAAGTATTGGGTATTTACTTGTGCAGCTTAGTGGTATGTTGCTCGTCCAGTGTAGGTAAGTCTGGGATGAACGCATCCAAGTCAAACTGATGGGGCACTCAATCAGGATAGTGGTACTCAACTATCCAATAACATACGCATGACCCCTGATAATACCAGAGGTCTTTCTGCTCCAATGTCAGCCGGTAAAGAAGGTTGGCCTCGTAGAATGCACGATAGGGGTACCAGGTGACTACCCCACATGGTACAGTATGCGGGGCATCTCTCGATGTGTGGTGACTACCCCACATAGTACAGTATGCGGGGCATCTCTCAACGTCTAGTCTCGTCCAGAAATGAGGCTGATCTGGAACAACAGGCCGACAGACCGGTAGATGTGACCACGACCACTGCTGGAGTAGAAGAAGTGGCCCGGCAATCTGCTTATTCTTCACCTGAATTTGGATAGTAGGTGCAATTTTGGTAAGTATTCAACCCTAATATTTGTAATATAAAAATTACAATATTAGTAGAGACTTACCAGACAAGCATGACACAAGCTCCGGTATAAGTAGGCGATCACAACTCTACCCCAATTCCACCTCGATGGCCTCTCAATGTCCTTCAGCAGAGAGAGGAACATAATCGGGACTGCGTCACCACTGGAATCCACGAACATGACGCTGCCACATAAGTCCATCACAAACGCCCTAACATACCTGCATTGTAAAATAATCAACAAAAATCATTGTTATTATTGTTGAGTTCAGAACATATTTTAATTTCCAAATGTTTATGGTTACCTCTTCACTGCCTCCTCGTCAGTTGTATCGGGGGCTATAGAACGTTGGGAGCCGTAGATGCGGAGCAACGCTAGACTTATACAGTATCCAGAATACCGAAACTCATCCCCCTCCCCTTTCTTCTTCTTCTTCTGCAGTGCCTTTGGATCAGCCCCCAACAGTTCCCAGATCATTTTCGTCAGGTCTGGATGATTTGAGACACCATCGATAGGGCCGTCATTGATCCGTAAACCCCATAAGGAGCTCACATCAGCTAGGGTGTGTCACACCCCGCAGCCATTAGTAGTGACAGAGCCCCACCGTAAGCATACAACTCCATGTATGCTTACAAGGCAATTACGATAGAATTCATAATCATCACAATAAAAGAAATAAAACAAGTTTATATACATAATCCAGGTACAAAAGTCTGGTAACAGTAGAATATACAAAATGTATCTCATACGGATACTAACCATAAGGTATGACATAGAGATCTATACAACAAAAACATAAGTATGTCTCTAGTCAAATAACAAAACAGGTACTAAGGTAGTATGGTAACATATACCAAAGGCCTACTACTCGTGTGCCTCTCCAGAACCGGCCGTACCGTAACCTGTAAAAAGATCCCAAAAGGGAGGGGGTGAGAATAATTTCTCAGTGCGAATTTGCCACAATCAGGTTATTGGACTTGCAATCAGAATCCATGTCCAAAAATGAAATTCGTACAACAGCACATTAACAGTTCTATATCAATATATAAATGAATGCGTATGCTCGACAACAATAATCAAGTGAAACACAAGTCGCGGAATTTCAAGATGAAGTTCAAACAACACATATTTGGCTTAACTCATTTATATTATGACTGGTAGCACCTACAGATGTTCTCTCGAGCTGGACCCTTTATCAAACACTCATCTGTAGGGTTACAGACACCTACAGATGCTCCACCGAGCTGGACCCTTTATCTGACACCCATCTGCAGTGCTTTGGCTTAACCATTTACTAAGGTCTGGTTCTAAGTCAGCTATGCAGCTCAACTTTACAAATGCATTCACACGGAATCAAGGTCAGCCATAGGCTCAACCTTGACATAGACCAAAATCAGTTCAAAGCCTTGCAACAATTCATAAACAGGTCAACGGATAGGTCACCGTCACCTTATCCAGCTACCTCTACGGGTCAGCATGGCAAATTCAGAAACAGGTCAACGGATAGGTCGCCGTCACCTTATCCAGCTACCTCTATGGGTCAGCCTGGCAAATTCAGAAACAGGTCAACGGATAGGTCACCGTCACCTTATCCAGCTACCTCTCTGGGTCAGCCTGGCAAATTCAGAAACAGGTCAACGGATAGGTCACCGTCACCTTATCCAGCTACCTCTATGGGTCAGCCTGGCAGATTCATTTCACATATCGAACAATAAAAAGAACACATCAATTGACAACCATACGAATATGCAAATCAACCATCTCACCATTCGGTTTTAACCATATTGGTCTATGCAAACAATTCACACAATTACAATCATGCAACCATCAAACATGCAACAATCAATATGCAACAATCAAACATACAACATGACAATCGGAAACAATTTAATTTCTGAAAATGAAACATCAAACAAGTCCAAGAACCCCGCACCTGATTACGAAGAGCGTATCTCGCACTTATGGTTCGGACGTCTCGAAAGGTCCCGCAAAATCTTGCTCAACCGAGCCTACACAAATTAACACCTCTATTGGTTGGATTAAACTAGATTGATCACAATTCTTCTCAATTTTCGGGTTTGAACCAAACCCTAGATAGAAAATCGAGATTTAGCACAAATTGGAAAATAAATTGCCAAATGAACAACATAGAAGTTTAATGGGGAGGGATTACTCCCAATTTATACACAAATTTTGGGTTTAGGACAAAACCCTAACAATGGAGAAAAGTTCGAAATTTTGAGAAGAGAGGAGAGAAAGGGAATACCAATGGAGCACTGGGAGAGAAATAATCGAGATTTTCCACTTCTTTCTTCAATTTCTCAAAGCTTTTGATGGATTTTTGGAAGGAGAAGGGAGATCCCTCTCTTTTCTCTTTGTTTTGGGCGGACACACACACACCAGCACAAGGGGATCGGACCACACAGGGAGAAATGAAGGGAGAGAGAGAGAATTTTGCAAAATAGACCCTGATCGTTCAGGAAATACCATAAAACGTTTTGGACGTTTTCGAAAACGTTGTAACGTTTTAATTAAATTCTAAGATTTAGAAATCCTGTTTTTTTTTATCAAATTTTTACAGAGCCAATCGTTTTGAAACGTTTTATAATCGTTGGGAACGACCTAACTAAACTCGCAGGAATTGGAAAATCGAGTTTCAATTTTGAAAACGTCTGGAACGTTTTAACAAACGTCTGGGACGTTTTAGGGTCCAGCAGCACAAATTTTTTTTTTTTTTTTTTTTTAACGTAACAGGGTGACTGTAATCTCACCAATCAGAAGGTGAAATGAATGAGTCTCCGGTCGCCATCTCTCCACTTGACCGCAAATGAGAGCATGATTGATCCTACTCTGAGGCATGGTGGCTAGCTGATACAAGCTGAGATTCAAAATGCACTGCTCCATCAATGGATGAGGAACGTACGGGATCTTAGGGATGCGATGTCTCACTGTCAACATCGTCTCGTCTTGCATTTAACAATGATTTCATTTTAAGTGACTGACTATATGTCATATTAAATAATGTTATTTAAATTACACATAAAAAACCAATGTACCTCTGTAAATGCGTATGTGACACGGTTCTTAATATGTGGGATCCACAGAAGAGGACCAAATGTGTCAGCATCATGAGCGGGATACTCTACACCGGGAGTCTCTACACCGGAAGCCTTTTCACCGGAGGCCTTCGCACTAGGAGCCTCTCCAGCGGGAGTCTCTCCAGAGTATCTCATGATCATCCCTGTCTAGGTCTGGCCATACTATATTTGAAAATATCATGTTACTAAATTTCTAACATATTTTTATAATTTACATTAATTAGTAAAAATTATTATTGCAAACTACCATAAAAAAATTAATAATAGAATTTTGGACACTTTAAAAACAATTAATAATCAATTTGTAAACAATTTCTAACAATTTCTAATTAATTTTGGACAATTTCTATAGATGCTAAACAACCCAATTTCTAAATAATTTTGGACAATTTCTAAAACCCTAAACCCTAAACCCTAAACCCTAAAAAAAATGTGTCATGCATGTAAATGTTGGACCAAACATATTTAGACATCACTTCCAACTGATTTAAAATAAAACATGTAAATGTTGGACCAAACATGTAAATGTTTAATTTTATTTTAAACATTATAGGCATAATTTATATTACTCACATAACATATTTATATAATTTGTGAGATTTAAAATAAAAAATTACTGTACACTAAATGATTTAAAATTTTAATGATATTTATAATTTTCACATAACATAGTTATAAAAATTAGTGAGATTTTAAAAAATAAAATACCGTACATTATGTGATTTAAAATTATAATGACATTAAATTAATGGCCTTTGAAAATTGTTTTAGAAATTCAAATAATTGCTTTATTTTGAGATGCTATTTTAAAAATTCAAATAATTGTGATGTGATGTTTCTCAATTCAAATAACATATTTTTACACTTAACCAAAATTAAAAAGAATAAATATTGCAAACTAAATTAAAAAAAATAATTTCGGTATATGCTAAGCAATTCAATCGCGTCAGAATAATTAACAACCCACACACGATATTTAACAATTCAATTTCTACCACTCGGTATGACGTAACCAAACTAATAACCCTAAACCCTAAACCCTAATTTTGGACCCTAAACCCTAATTTCTAAACCCTAATTTTTTAAACCCAAATTTTGAAAAGGGTGTAACAGTACCATGAATCGTGTTGGGAAAAATCAACAACCCGCACACGATATTCAATAACCTGCAAGACAATTCCTTCACAATTTCTAACAATTTCAATCGCAACACATACAAAATATAAAAAATCCGAGCAATTCAATCGCGTCAGAAAAATCAACAATCTGTACACGATAATTAACAATTCAATTTCTAGCAATCGCATCAATGCCATCACAAGGCACAAAACATAAATAAAATAAGTTTTGTCGGGCTACCCGAAAATAATTCTAATTGTGCTTCATGATTCGTGCTCCGACCTCACGTAACCTCAAGCTTCGTGGGTGGGGATGGCCTTGTGAGAGAGAGAGAGGGGGTGGGGGCGGCCTAGCGAGAGAGAGAGGGTGAGGGTGGCCAAGCGAGAGAGAGGGAGAGAGAGAGGGGGTGAGGGCGGGGCTTCTCTGTGGGGTGAGGGTGGAGCAACAAAATTGATACCAAACCGCCCAAACGTGGGGCAGTCTGGTGTGAAGAGGTGACTGCCCCACTGTGGGGCAATTTGGTATTGAGAGTGGACCGCCAAACATGAGGCGGTCAGGGTGTTTTTGAAATTATTTTCATACCGATGACAAATTTGTTATTTTTTTTTTTTTGAGGGTATTAATAAAAATCTCGGCAGTTACGAGATAGAATAACATCTCAAATTCCCAACCGTTGCATTAATTAATTAATCTCAAGCGGACCTTAATAAATAGACTTAAATTTTCAATCCCAGACATAATTTGAACAATCTCCATTCTCTTGTAAGCTCTCTCTCTCTCTCTCTTGAAACCTTTTTTTTTTTAAATACCTGGCAGAGGCTGCCTAGGTTCTCTCTTGAAACCTTAGCACAGTGACTGCCAAGTATCTTTCTCTATCTCTCTAATCTTTTTCCATGTTTAACAAAATTCACTTCATGCTATATGCCAAATATCTCTTTTGAAACCTGGCCCTTCGCTGTCACCTTCATCTGCGCATTTGATATTGTTGTTCCTCGATTTAGTTCCCTCCAGTGTCAGTAATTTATTTGTCAATCCTCCATTATCTTTTTTGAATGTTGGGGACAACTTGTCAAAGGTAATAACTACCTTACTACTTGGAAGTCTGTACTATAATATTACAACCTTTACAACTCAGTTTTTAAGTTCATATACAGCTACTTAACTACCTTACTACAGTACTATTACAACCATTCATTGTGCAAATAGTTCAATCCTATATAAAATTATAGTGCAATCCTATATAAAATTTCTAAGGATGACGTTGTTTAAGGTTGGTTTTACAGACTGTACGTTTGACCTATATAAAAATTAACAAAAGAGATTATTTTATTGTTATAAACAAGTTGGTTTCTCGGAATCTGCGCAGAACGCTCAGACAATGTCAAAGGCAGGGGCTTTGGATCTTGCTTCTGGTTTGGGAGGAAAAATTTCGAAGGATGACGTTAAATCAGCTGCGGAACAGTAAATTAATTATTTTCTTCTCTTATCTTCGATCTTTTTTTTTGAAAACATTTTGAGAGAGTAAAGTTTATGGGTAGCACTTGCACTCCAACTTTTAATATTTACCAAGTCTTTGGAATATTCTTTTGTTAATTGATAGGTTTGTAAAGTTCAAGCCCTTTGTTTGCTGATTAACATAATTTAGACAATCATGTCTTTAAAAATAGATTGTTTTTTCCTTTTGTATGTTTACTTTCTCGCTTGGATGGAAACACATCTCATAGTTAGGGTTGTCAATGCTACCTTTTTAAATGTTTACTGGATCCGTATTGTATTTGATAAGGCGGGACTGGATAAGTTTTTTTTGGGTAGCTTATCGGTTATGGGTATGCAATGGCAGTGGCGAATATAGCTTAATAGAATGGGGGTCAATTGACACCCATTTTTTTTTTCAAAAACTGGTATTGTACTATGCTTTTGTTTTATACTTTATAGTAAAATGCTACATGTACAAGAAATTGACTCCCATATTTTTTGTGAAATTTTATACTATTGACTCCAATTCTTTTTAAAAAAAATTACTTATGTACAATTTGAGGGACTCTAGCATTTTAGAACATTTTTTAATCAAAAAAATAAAAAAGCTCAAGAGTCACTAGACACTTCTTATTTTATATTATCTATCACTCTCTCTCTCTCTCTCACTCACCACTTATTGAAAAAATTTTGTTGACCCCCATTCAGTCAAACCCTGCCTCTGCCAGCATTGGTAAGAAATTTTTTCCGTTAGCTCATTGGGTAAGGGTATGGATAAAAGCTATTTCATATCCATTGCCTTATAGGGTAATTAATAAATATAAAATTATATATGATATTTTTTGTACATATAAATATATAAATTTATTATTATAATTAGATTGATCTATATTATCAGTTCATATAATATTTTTATTTAGTAGTTTATGACAAAATGAATTATTACAATATTTTATAATTTTGTTTAATTAATAATTTATATATTTTTTAAATAATAAAATAAAAAATCACAAATGGGCCAAAAATATAATTTTTATATTTTGTGATATTAGGTACATGATGTATTTAATATATTTATTTATTATATTTTTAGTTAAATTGTATATGCTATCAATTTACTCGTTAATTACATATTTCATTATCCATTATCTTAATGGGTAAGAGGTAGGGTATGGGTAAGCTAATATTTAATGAGTAAATTAAGGTAGGGTATGGGTAAGACTAATTTGAAGTAGTCATTGGTATGAAACTGTTTCCACCTGACCCATACCGTACCCATTGACACCCCTACTCATTTCCATTTAAGGCACAAAATAAAATATATGCACCTTTGATTCTACGTACCGTAAAATTTATGCCTGTGTGATTTAATGTAAGGGTTTTAGTTTGTTCTCAATCTCATGTATACTTTTGTTGTCATGAATAACTTAATTATTTGTTATTGAGAAAAAAATCGAACTTGAAATTGTGATAAATTGTAGAACTGTATGATTTTTTATAGGGAGTGCTGCATATAGAATTTTTTTTGTGCAAATTCATTATTTAGAATGCATTTTGCATTGTTCTGGAACAATGAGAACAGTTTTGTCCTTATGATTATTTGCTAACTTATGAAGTTATTTTAACTTCGGAGTATTTGAACTCTACTTCTAGATATGAGAAGTATCATACTTCCTACGGAGGTGATGAGGAAACAAGAAAATCCAACTACGCTGACATGGTGATTGTTTACATCTTTTATTTTCTATTGAATTGGCTATTGAATTGCTCTAATTGGTACCAGTGTCAACAGAGATTACCACTAATCATTAATTTGTCAATTTCCAATGGTAAAATTTAACACAAATAAATCATCCAACTAAGTCTTAACAATTGGTTTATTTTTATAAACTGTAATCTATCTTGGAACTTGAATCCATGTAGTCATATCTATCTCATGTCTTTTTTTTTCTAATTCTCAGGCTAACAAGTATTATGATCTTGCAACCAGCTTCTATGAGTATGGATGGGGTGAATCCTTCCACTTTGCACACAGGTCATAACTATGTTCTCTTTATTGAAACTAAGTTTTTCTTTCACAACTTAGTCGCCAACATCTGACAGTATTTGCTAAGGTTACCTAACATTTATCATATATCTTGCTAGTACACATATATTCCAGATATGTGCATATACCACCCTACATTTTTATATTTGCAAATGTTGACAGTTTTATAACGCCTTTTCTTGAAGCCCAACTTTAATGGAAAAGCAACACAAGACCATAGATGTTGGTTTCTTAGTTTTCATCAGCTGGGTACTAAGAAAATGAGGAGGAATAAAGAAACTAAGGGACAACTTATTGCTTTTAGATGTTATTTAATGGCCAAACTTATTTGTTATAAGCTGCCACTATGAGAAATGCAGGGTGCATTGTGCAAATAATTAAGATCTGCTATATGATTTGCAAAACAAAATGACCAAATATAAAAGAAAACCTCATAATCTTCTTCTTTTTAAATTTGTTTTGCTGTAGTGTTAGCACCATGACATAGTGGAGTGTGCTAATTAACTTATATACTTTAATATTATGTTAGATGGAAAGGTGAAACTCTACGTGAGAGCATAAAAAGGCATGAACACTTTCTTGCACTACACCTTGGATTAAAACCAGGAATGAAGGTATAGTAATTTTATAATTTTTTCCTAATATTTCATTATGATTCCATGGCAACAAATAAATAATGATCTGCTATTATGACTTCATATGTAGGTCTTGGATGTGGGATGTGGCATTGGAGGCCCACTTAGAGAGATTGCAAGATTCAGGTACAAGTTCTTCAATCTTAGGGGATTGATTAGACATGCATGCGGACTAGCAGGGGGGAAACACAGAATTAATCTTTTATTATTTATTTAAGACTGACATCAGTCTTTCTACTTCTTGCCACAATATTTGCTATAAGTTTCTTTTACCAGTTTATGGTTAGCTAGAACAGAGGATTAGGTATGTTTCTTCTGATATTACTGTCAGATTTCTGAAATAAAAAAATTATTGCAGTGGTGCATCAGTTACTGGACTGAATAATAATGAATACCAAATTTCGAGGGGCAAGGTATGATTTACGCTTCTTTACTAAACATTTTCCTGTTTGTTTTTTTCTTGTTTCCTTGCGAAGTATCAGTTAACTTGGAATTTTATATCTATTGTGAAATAGGAACTGAATAATTCTGTTGGGCTGGGTCAAACTTGTGACTATGTTAAGGTACAAGTTTTACTCTGTATAATTTTTCTGTTGTATACTGTTATGAAGATTCGCCAAGTTAATTTGCAATATTCGTTTAGTGCAATGCTCAAAATTTTATAATTTTATATAGTTGTTTACATCTCTAAATATTCTTTGTTTTACTTTTTCAGGCAGATTTCATGAACATGCCTTTCCCTGACAACACCTATGATGCAGTTTATGCAACAGATTCCACATGCCATGCATCGGACCTGGTAAAAAAATTGTTTCTATCATCTCTCTCATTTCGCACATGAGCTATTTTTTAATTTTAAAAAGCAATTATGTTACAGTTCTTATCTAGACCCTGTTTTGAATATCATTGAAAACATTACGAAAAATGTTGCATGCAAGAGACGCCTTTATATTATCCTTTCTAGAGTATTAGATTCTTCAGAAAGTAGTTTTTTATTGACCCTAATTGAGTTCAAAATGAATTAAAAGTATGTTGATGTTCATGAACTAAGGAAATGGTGACAATTTTAGTGTCATGTTAGTTCTGGGTGTTTTTCGCAAATTCAAAATTATAGGTGTTCTGGAAATGTTTATAACTTTATTGGCAACATGATTTATAATGAGAAATTAATGCACTAACCACTAATCTTGGGAAACATGATTGCACTAACCACTTGCATGTTACATGCTTGAACCTATATCAGTTGAAATGTATCATTCTAGGTATTTGAATCTCATGTAAAATTCTATAACCTGATGTACCAGAATGTAAGAAAGAAAAATAATAATCACAGGGATGTGCTTCTATTCCAATCAATGCAGCACAGTAAAATAATTGTACAGTATCCTGTAATATCAACTAAACTTTTGTAGGTGGGGTGCTACATGGAGATATACCGTGTGTTAAAGCCTGGCCAATGCTTTGCAGCCAATGAGTGGTGCTTAACTGACCATTATGATGCAACAAACCCTGTACACCAAAAGATAAAGGCTGAGATTGAACTTGGGAATGGCCTTCCTGATATCAGAAGCACTAAACAGTGCCTCCAAGCTGCCATTGATGCTAAATTTGAGGTTAGCCCGCGCGCTAACAACTGAGTACTAGATAATACTTGTTTCTTTTTTCTTTCCTTTTTATGGCATTTTAGGAGCTTATATTTTCTTAGCTTACATGAGTCTTAAACTGCCATGTCAGTGGTGTATGCTGTGGTAGAAGCTTATATACTGTTAGATACCTGTGCGTACATTCCAGTAAGTTGGCAGTACCAGTATGTAAATAGTCCTTATTTAGTATTCCTGTTAAATACCACACAAAGATAAAACATATGAAAAGGGTTTTAATTTCTTATGTTATTCTATCTTATTTGGTTAAAGGTTGTTTGGGAGAAGAATCTTGCCGAAGTTTCTCCAGTGCCCTGGTACTTGCCATTGGATAGGAGCCACTATTCTCTTTCTAATTTTCGATTGACTGCTATCGGCCGCCTCTTTACTCGCACTTTGGTACAAAGCCACATAATCTATTTCTTTTCTTGTTGGTTGTTATTTGCAAATATTTTCCCAGTTTTTTATATATGCAAATAGCATCCCACAATTGTCATACATCCAATTAAAATCTGGCAGATATTGAATTTTTTTAATTTTTTCTTGTTATTTATAAGGAGATGAAACAAAATTTTGTTTATCTTTCTTTACAGGTGAAGACATTGGAGTATTTAAAGCTGGCACCGGAAGGGAGTGAGAGAGTCTCATCCTTCCTAGAGAAAGCAGCTGAGGGCCTTGTAGAGGGAGGAAAGTAAGTCTTTAACTTTGATTTTGTAGAGGGAGGAAGTAAGTCCTTCCTAGTTGTAGTAAATAATTTATGTACTCCGAAACAGTATTGAAATATCAAATATTATGGTACCTAAAATGAAAAGTATCACATATGTAGCACATAGCTGTAACACATTTCACTATATGTCATTCTCCAATCTTCTCCTCAATTATTCGAGGCGGCTTGCGCGCACTTCATTAGTTTGAGCATCTTTAAGAGAACAGAAATTGAGATGTGGAAAACACTAAATCGGTTTTTTAATGATTTTTTTTTCTCTTAATGTCAAACATTGATACAAATGCACTTCGTCCAGGAAAGAGATCTTCACACCAATGTACTTCATTGTCGTCAGGAAACCTCGGTAGATTGGTTTTAAGGTACTATATATTGTAACAAAATTCTTTCTTGTAAAATTCCACAGTATAGAAGTGTATAACTAAATATCTTTAGAAACAAATAGAAGACATAAAATTCTAAAATAAGAAAGTGACATGGTTGTCTACTGCAAGGTTATCAAGCTCCATATACAAAGCTCTTCTTAGCACACTTTCACTTTATCAATATTTTTTCTGAAATTTTGACTACAATTTTTTTTAAGGTTATAATATTGACTACTATTACAGATACATAATAAGGCACGACTGAGCGTTCAGAAGCATGAAGAACAATTCATATTTGTTTCTGTTGTGTTAATTTGTAACCATACTGGATCTTTTTTATTTTCCTTGAGATTTCTAATGTGATCAATAAATTTGTTTTGTGGTGGTTGTTTGGTGCAGTACTGATAAATTTTACTTTTTACTGGGCACCTTGCTCTATTTCTCTTATAGATGTTGTCAGATTTTGCTTGTTAGGTCGTCATACATGCACTAACAGAATCTGGATTAAATCCATGGTTGTAAGAAAACCTACCTTATCGGTAATATAATATGATAAGCTTCTTTGTGGGATTATACTAATGCAATAACTTAAGGAAGCAAAAACCTCTTCCCACCAAATATTTTGGAAAAATCTTCTTGACAGAGAAAACATCAACAACTCCGAGGGTACTTTTTGCGTGAGTATTATATCCCTATGGGTATCATCTCCATACATAAAGGCACGAACATTAATGGTACGTGGTTGCGAAATGCGCACCCGCCATTTTGGTGGGTACTTATTGCGTGCCTATTTTTCTGCATGCGCATTTTTCTACATGGGTGCTTTAGCTCATGAGTATTAACTGCGTGCCAAATTTTCAACATACGTATTCAATCTCGTGGGTATTATCATCTTGCGTATTTTTCTACGTAGGTGTTTTTGGTCGTGGGTATTAATTGCATGCCTATTTTTCTAAATGCGTGTTCAATCTCGTGGGTACGTATTATCAACTGCATGTAGAAAATTGTATTTCTAAAATCGCTATTTCATCCTCTCTGAAATGTGATTATATTCTTATATGCACACCCCGACGATAGAGCAGACAAACCTCTGTGATCATACATACATACAATAGAGATTCAAAAACCTAATTGTTTATTCCAACAGTTGGGTATATATATATATATACCCGTTTACATATAGGTCCCTCTACTCTTGTATAATTACCCTTTTACAATATAACCCCTAATACAACTTTAAATCTCAACACTCCCCCTCAAGATGGGCGAAAGATATCCACTAAGCCCATCTTGTCACAACCTCTAGCTAAGTCTAACGAATTGAGTCCTTTCGTCAGACAATCTGCTGCCTGGTCTTTAGTTGAAACATGACCTAACTCTAGTAGTCCACTGTTCAACTTCTCCTTGATGAAGAATCTATCGATCTCGATATGCTTGGTTCTATCATGTTGCACTGGATTGTTGGCAATGCTGATGGCTGACTTGTTGTCGCACCACAACTTCATTTTGTCTCCTTGATCCATCTTTAGCTCCACCAACATACTCTTCAGCCACAGCAACTCTGCAACTCCCAAGGCCATAGCTCTGTACTCTGCTTCTGCTGTCGATCTTGCCACCAAAGACTGCTTCTTGCTCTTCCAAGAGACCAAGTTGCCTCCTACAAAGATGCAGTAACCTGAGGTGGACCTTCTATCATCGGCACAGCTAGCCCAATCAGAATCACAGTAGCCCTCAATGCTCACATGGCCATTCTTCCTGAATATCAGTCCTTTTCCAGGGGCACTCTTCAAATACCTCAAAATCTGGTACACCGCATCCATATGACCCTTCCTCGGATCATGCATGTAGCGACTCACCACGCTCACTGCAAAAGAGATGTCGGGACGCGTGTGACTCAGATATATCAACCTGCCTACCAATCTCTGGTACCTCTCACGATCAACTGGTTCTCCGGCCTCTGCACTCAGCTTGAACCTTTGGTCGATCGGTGCCACTGCAGGTTTGCACCCCAACATACCTGTCTCTGTGAGTAGATCTAGTGCGTACTTTCTCTGAGAAAGAATAATCCCCTCTGCTTCTCGAGCAATCTCGATCCCAAGGAAGTATCGAAGCAAGCCGAGATCTTTCACCTCGAACTCTTTGCCCAGTCTCACCTTGAGCTGAGCAATCTCCTTCTCATCATCTCCTGTGACGATCATGTCATCCACATATACTGCAAGCATAGTAATGTGGCCCCCATTTCGTCGAAAGAACACAGTGTGGTCGGCGTTGATCTGCTGGTATCCCATACCTATCATAGCTCTCCTGAACCTGTCGAACCAAGCTCGAGGAGACTGCTTTAACCCATAAAGAGACTTCTTCAATCTGCAGACCCTGCCAACTGTCTCATCTGTGCCAAATCCTGGTGGTATATCCATGTACACCTCCTCCACTAGATCCCCATGAAGAAATGCATTCTTCACATCTAGTTGGTGTAGTTTCCACCCACCATTCACTGCCAGAGAGATCAAAGTCCGGACGGTGCTCATTTTAGCTACAGGTGCAAAAGTCTCATCATAGTCGATGCCATATGTCTGACTGTACCCTTTTGCCACCAAGCGTGCCTTGTAGCGCTCGACCTGCCCCTCTGGGTTTTGCTTTACAGTGAAGACCCACTTGCATCCAACTGCCCTTTTCCCAGCTGGTAGTGGCACTAACTCCCATGTGCGGTTCTTGTCGAGTGCCCTCAGTTCTTCATGCATTGCTGCCTTCCACTTTGGGTCCCCTTTTGCTACCTGCCAACACTTGGGTATAGAGACAGTGTCCAAAGATGCAATGAATGCTCCATATTCAGGTGATATGTTAGAGTAATTCATAGACTGGTCAATTTCATGTGGAAACCCAAAACGATCAGGAGGATTTCCCGCATTACTGCGAGATGTCCTCCTTAATGTCTGTGTGGAAGAGAGAGGAAACATATCACCTGAGTTTGTGGTGTCTGGTGTAGGTGTCTCAGGAGTCGGAGAAGGACGGGACAAGGAACTTGGCACGAGTGGTGTAGACATAGGTACATTCACCTTTCTCCTCCTCTGGTACACCCTCAACTCCCCCTGAGCCTGAGTTTCTCCTTCTCCTCCCTCTTCTACTCCTTCTACCTCACTTTCCTCTTCTTCTTGCGGCCTATTCTCAGCCGATTCTTTTCTCAAAACAGGACCCTCTAATTGAATCGGTCTCTCACCCTCACTTTTCTCCCCCTCTCACCCTATTTCTCCACTATCTGGCGAGTCACCAAAGGGTGAGGTCACTCTCAAGGGGTAGTATGGCTCAGACTCGCGGAAAGTCACATCCATACTGACAAACACCCGCTTCTCTACTGGGCTCCAACACATGTACCCCTTCTGAGTTGGAGAATAACCTACAAAGACACATTTGACTGCTCTAGGGTCCAGCTTCCCCACTGTTGGCCTGTTGTCTTTTACGAAACACACACAACCAAACACTTTCAAAGGGAGAACTCCTCCATTATCACCTTTTAACATCTCACAAGGGGACTTCCAATCCAATATCCTCGAGGGCAGCCTGTTGATCAGCTGAGCAGCTGTCAAGACCGCTTGCCCCCACAAGTGTTTCGGGACATTCATCGATATCATCATACACCGGGCTACCTCTAAAAGGTGTCTGTTCTTCCTCTCTGCGACCCCATTCTGTGCCGGTGTATATGGACATGTAGTCTGATGCTGTATCCCCTGTGCAGACAAGTACTCCCCAAACGCCCTGTTGGTGTACTCTGTCCCATTATCAGATCTCAATACCTTCACTACTGCACCGTATTGGGTCTGAATCGCCTTGTGGAAGTCTTTGAAGCAAGCGAGCACATCACTCTTATTTTTCATCAAATACAGCCAAGTAACACGAGAAAAACAATCAATAAAAGTCACAAAATATCTGTAACCATTAATTGTATTTGCCGGACAAGGCTCCCATACATCAGAGTGAATAAGATCAAAAACTCCAGAACTCCTATTTCCAGAGCTACGATAAGAGCTTCTGGTGTGTTTCCCTAACTCACAAGCCTCACAAACTAACTTTTCTTTATTTGCCATTTCATACAATGAAGGGTACAACAGACTTAAAACAGTAAATGAAGTATGCCCCATACGCTGATGATGCCGTAGTAACACCTCCTCTACAGTCATCCCAGAACCTCTTACTCCTGCCCTCTCTACTAAGGATGTCAGCGCTGAATCTATCCCCTCTCTATCCATGTACCACAATCCTCTATGCCAAGTGCCAGTTCCAAGTCTCCGGCCCGTCCCCTTCTCCTTGAAGATCACCTTGGGAATATCAAAAGAAACAACACAATTTAGTTGGAGGATAATAGCACTGATAGACAATAGATTCACTGGAAATGAGGGAGCATGCAATACATTGGACAAAGTCACTAAATCGGTACATTTAACCGTACCCTTACCAACCACAGGCTGGGCTGTGCCATCCGCTGTCTGAATACTTTCTGGAGTGCTCAAGTGAGTATAAGAAGAGAACTCACTAGAAGCCCCTGTCACATGTCGAGATGCACCAGAATCTATGATCCATTCTAGTGCTCTGGTGGGAGGTCTAGAGGCAAGAGCATGTGCAATACCTGTGGCGGAATAAGCAGAAGAAGCAAAATTACCCCTGGTGTCAGATGTGGATGTCTCGTCTAACATGCTCCTCTTTCCCCCATCACCTTACCATTCTCTGCTTTCTCTTCAGCATCTCGAAGAGCTCATGCTCTTCCTCAGTGAAGCCAGCGAAGCCTGTCTCCTCCTCCTCCGGTGGATCTACCATCAGATGTGCCCGGTAGCCTCCACCTCTGCCTCCTCTACGGCCCCCACGTCCACGGCCACGACCTCCAGACTGTCCTCGCCCACCTGTCTCTCTCTCCTTAGGTGGCTTAGGACAAGCCTTGCTCAGGTGCCCCACTTCTCCACAGTTGTAGCACTTGCGAGTCTCCCCCTGAACCCCTGTCATACCTGAGTTCGAGACTGCCAAGGCTGAACGCATCCCCGCACTTCCATTAGTTTCTGAGTGCAACTTCATGCGACTCTCCTCCTGCATCATAGCCGCAATTGCCTCGTCCAGTGGGGGGATCTTCGCTTGAGCAAGGAGCACTGATCTCCTCTGATCGAATGCTTGGTTGAGATGTTTCAAGAACCGCATAGTCCTTCCTTGATGAAAGCTCTCATCTTTCTTGCATTCCGGATCATTGCAACTTTTCCTCGGCGAGAAGTGGTCATAGTCTGCCCATAGTCTCTCTAGATCTACAGCATACTCCTGGATCGTCCTATCTCCCTGAACCACCTCATCTATCTGGTTCTGAATCTGGAATACTCGCATATTGTTCTCTGTCCCCGCATAGGTCCTCTTCAGTTTGGCCCATATATCCGGCACACTTTGGAGGCCATCAACTGTCACAGAGATCGATTGTACCATCGAGTTGAGCAACCAGGTACACAGTAGCGCATGTGTGGATCTCCAATCCTCCCGCTCAGCTGTGCCCTGTGCTGGCTCACTCTTCTCCCCTGTCAACCACCCATCAAGGCGCTTACCGTGAAGTGCCCATATGATCCGTCGTGACCAGCTCAGATAAGTCCCTGGTCCATCAAGTTTTATGTCCACTGGTGGGAGATCCAACTTCGTCTGTGGTTGGCCCGATGTCGAGGTATTCACCCCCTTAGAGTCTCTCAAAAGCTGAACCAATGTCTTCACATCCTCTGGCTCTAGCTTTCGATAAGCTTCTCCATTGATCACTCACGAGGATCCAAGTCTATACGTGACTTCCTTCCTCTTTTTGATCCAACTTGATCTCGACCTTCTTCACCAAATCACACAAGTTACATCAAACAATACAATAGCAAAACTCATTGTCTGAAATTACTGTTCACTCTACTGCTCACGGTACTGTAGCATGCGGATTCTTCTGTAGACCCGTTACTGTTTCACCGATACTGTAGCACGCGGACCCGTTACTGTAGCACGCGGACCCGTTACTGTAGCACGCGAAAACTGCTCAAACTGGACACCGCTGTTCCAGTTTCTCTCGCTGGACCGAACTGCAGCCCCTCGCTGGACCTACTGCAGCCCATCAACTCTCACCCCTCATGGGGCTGTGGGGAACGACCCCCCCACGCGGGTGACTGAGAGGGTGCCTTCGCCTCTGGTGTGTGCTGGCGGAAGAGAGGAACGAAGGTTGGTGGAGGCGGACCTTCTCCTTTGATTCGCGTAGCCTAGACGGAGGGAAGAGAGGAGCAGACAGAGAAGAACGAAGGGAAGGGGGAGGGTGCGGCTGTGCTCTGATACAAATAGAGATTCAAAAACCTAATTGTTTATTCCAACAGTTGGGTATATATATATATATACCCGTTTACATATAGGTCCCTCTACTCTTGTATAATTACCCTTTTACAATATAACCCCTAATACAACTTTAAATCTCAACACATACATACATACATACATACATACATTACCTGCCGTGCTCATATTCTTATATGCAACATACATACATACATACATACATACATACATTACCCGCCGTGCTCATATTCTTATATGCAACATACATACATACATACATACATACATTATCAATGACAAGTAAATGAGCCACAATACATGAAGTATATTTTTATTTTCTGTCTCAAATTTCACATGTACGAAAACAAGATTCATTGGATAATAAATATAAACAAAACACTTCTTTTTGTGTCATATACCGCAATCCTTAATTCTGTACCAGCACCATGTACCACAAAGTACTGTACATAAATCATAGTTGTGTCCCATACCAGCAGGAATCATAACGGAAGAATAATTACTTGTACTAATTGATTGTTGATGAAATAATGAAATTAAGAGAATGAAAAGTATTTACGATAAGGAAAAATTTATATTTCCAAATTTATACTGAAATTAATTTATAAAACAATAATTTGCAATTAAAAACACACCTTTTGCAAAAGTTTATACTTGAAGCTATGCTTTATTGAGAAAATTATCGATATATAGAAAATCGAAATCGAGCGAGTTAAACTGAGAGGTGAAATAAATTTAAGCAACGTAGAGATGTAAAAGTTAGATCGACCTGAACTATTTCGAGTTTGACGGCTTATATGATATCTATATTTTAACAACAGAAATATTTGATGTAATATCGAGAACAAATACCTTCTTGGTCGGTTACCATGATATGGAAATTAGCAAATTAAACCTTTTACCACAATTTTCTATTTCCCTGAACCTTAAAAGAGAAAGAGGAAATTAAGATGGGTTTGAAAAAGAAAGACTATTGACAACTTCCACTACTACATTATTACAGAAAAATACTTCATTATTGGTTCAAATCAAAATTTGTCATCGGTTACCGAACCGATGGTTATTACCCCGATAGTGAAGATATACACTAATACACTTATGCCATCGTTTCGAACTATCCGATAGATGGTGTTGAGTACACTTATGCCATTGGATTTATCAGCCGATGGAAAAAGTATCTTACACCATCTTAATTTTGTAATATGTTATTATTTTTTAGCAATTGGTGTTATAGAGAGAGAGAGTTGGGCTATGGTGAGTTTTGAAGTAAGAGTCTTGTTTTACTTCATGCTCATATCTTTGTTTTCAAAAGTCCAAACAGCTGATCCGAACCGCTCAACATGATGTTCATATTGAAATGTGCTTGGAGACTAAATGTTACATTTTTGGGAATTTTTTTACTATTTTTTAGATGGGTAGAAAATTGTTGTTTTTGGATGGATTATGGACCATTAAAACATAGTGATTTTAAAAAATTCTAAACAAATAGCAATAAATTTCTAAAAAAATATAAAATTTTATCTCCTAGCACATTTCAATATGTAGATCATGCATATATATATATATAGAGATAGGCTAATGTCATAACGTTATAACTTCGGCCGAAGTTATAACGAGTCGTTTTGCAATTTCAAAATCCAAACAACTGATCCGAACAGTTCAACTTTTTCTAAATATTGAAATGTACTTGGAGACTAAAGTTTACATTTTTTGGAATTTTTTACTATTTATTAAGCCACTTTGAAATACTGATCCGGTGGTCCAGAAAATTTTACTGTTTTTTACTGTTCACAATAGATCTGCGATTTTCAAAGTGGCTTAATAAATAGTAAAAAAATTCCAAAAAATGTAAAATTTAGTCTCCAAGCACATTTCAATATATAGAACATGTTGAACGGTTCAGATCAGTTGTTTGATTTTCAAAATGAAAATATGGCATGAAGTAAACGTTGTTTACTTCACAACTCACCATAGTCTATCTCTCTATATATATATATATATATATATAGAGAGAGAGAGAGAGGAGAGAGAGAGAGAGAGAGAGAGAGAGAGAGAGGTTGGCTAAAATCAAAGTGGTATGACCAAGGCTTTGGTGCTACCAATTAGTTTTTGCGATTTTAAAGTTCAAATAGTTGATCTGAAGTGCTTAACGTGTTCTCCATATTAAAATGTGCTTGGAGACCAAATTTTACATTTTTTTTTATTTTTTACAATTTTTTATGGATTTTAGAAAATCACTGTTTTTCATAATAAAAATAAATAAATAAAATCTGAAAAACAGTGATTTTCAAAAATCCATAAAAAATAGGAAAAAAATTTCTAAAAATGTAAAATTTGGTCTTTAAGTACATTTTAATATGAAGAACACGTTGAGCACTTCAGATCGACTATTTGAACTTTGAAAATCACAAAAATGAATTGGTAGTACTAAGGCCTTGGTCATACCACTTTGATCATAGCCAACCTATATATATATATATAGGAGGGTACCAATACCTCATATTTTATATCTTTGTTTTCAAAGTTCAAAATGTCGATCTGAATCGCTCAACATGGTATCCTGATCACTCAAAAGAGCACGATGTTTCTTTTAAAATTTATAAACTCAAAAATGCTATCTATTCGGACTGCAAGTGCACAATCCTATCAAGCAGTATATTCGAGGTCGATCCAAAGGGAATATTGGTTCAGAGTCTTGAGCGATCAAATTACAATCTTTCGAAAGGCTAGACGAAATTTGAAAATTGAGACTTGAAGTTGTGATCAATGTAAATTTGGTAATACTTAAAAGTAATTAAAATAAAGATAGAAATGAGAATTTCTAAGGTTTCGGCACACCATTGCTACTCAATCCACTTTGACAACATACTTCTATCGGGTCTAATTTCCTATTGTTGTTTTATGAAAGACACCACATAGGTCACTGCGAGTTATCTTACGCGAGATGATAGATCTTTCATCGAGATTCTACATAGAACACTGCGAGTTATCTTACGCAAATGACTGATCTCTTAAATACTCAAGTTACTACACAGATCACTGCGATTTATCTTACACAAATGATAGAACTTGGTTCGCGTTTTGTTGTTCCGATTTATGGTTTCTCCGCTAAGGTTTTCTTCACATAAATCTAATAAATCCCAACGAGGCTAACTCGCGCAATATAGTTTCTCTTCCATTAAAGCACTGTCACTACCCTAACAGATTAAACTAGATCATCGAATTTAGATGAAGGGATAATAAATTACAAAAGCATTTCGATTAAACAATAAGAAATCATAATCAACAGAAAATATATATATCAAAGCATCAAGAGTAACAAGATTTACTGTCTAGCCCCTAAGAAAAGAACTTAGCCATAGAACGGCATTGTTACAATCACTCCTCTCTTTCTCACTTAGTCAAATCTAACCCAAATTACAAAGATACTAAACTATTCTGTCTATGGTGCTTATATAGGAGTGGACGGACGTCTGTAGTTGAGTGGAGGCCAAGAAACATGATCTGGATACAGCTGTCAACAGTTATTTTCCAAAGAGCGCCTTGGTTACGGACCGTATTGGCTGTTACGGTCCATATTGAGACCATGTCGCTGAAGTGTTTAATGCGCATTGTGCTATCTCCTGGTCCGTATTCTGCTAGGTCTGTATTAGGCAAAGGTTTAAATAGCGTTTATCGCGTCATATAACGCCACTATAGCGCGAAATAGCGCGCTATAGAGGCGCTATATGGCCATAGCGTCATAGCTTTTTTGGTCCGAAAATGCTATAGCGGCGCTATTTAGAACATTGGTATTAGGCAATACCAGCTGTAACAGAGACTTAGTCGATGAGCGTCGCTTATCCGATTGACCCGATTCTTGCTCCATTTGCTGTAAAATAGTCCCAAAACCTGTTTTCTGTAATAAAACATAAAGAAGGGTGACAGTAGCTTTTTTCTCTAATAAATTAAACATAAGTGCGAGATAATATGCAAAACCTAAGCCAAAATCCTACGTAATTCATCATCATTTTGACTATGATCATATCCATACTAAAATACGCTTGGGGATGAAATTTTATAATTTTTGAAAAAAAAAATTTACTATTTTTTAAGATAGGTACAAAATCAATGTTTCTGTACCGTTCAAAAATCGTGATTTTGTATATATCTTAAAAAATAGTAAAAAAATTCAAAAAAAATAAAATTACATCCCCAAGCTTATTTTAGCATGGATCATGTTGAACGGTTCTAATCGACAGGTTGGACTTTGAAAATTAAGATATAAAATATGAGGTGTGATGAGGTATGATGAGCATGAGGTATTGTAACCCTCCTCATATATATATATATATATAGGACAGTTACGTGCTATGCGTATATAAGGGCCCTCCGTGCTACGGCTCACTTTTTGAGTTTTCAAAATCCTAACGGTCGATCCGAACCGTTCAACACGATCTCCATATGATATGTACTTGCAAACCAAATTTTACATTTTTTAGAATTTTTTTACTATTTATTAAGCCACTTTGAAAAAACCCTAATTTGTACACAACAGGTAAATCTGCTGGACCATTGGATCAGCGATTTTCAAAGTGGCTTAATAATAGTAAAAAGGTTTCAAAAAATGTAAATTTGGTTTGCAAGTACATATTCATATAGAGATCATGTTGACCGGTTCGGATCGACCGTTATGGATTTTGAAACTCAACAAGGTGAGCCGTAGCACGGAGGGGCCCTTATATACGCGTAGCATATTAGCCAGATTCTATATATATATATATATATAGAGAGAGAGAGAGAGGTTGGCTAATATCAAAAATTTTGTTCCGAAGCTGTGGTACAACTGTTTGACCCTAAAGAGTTGCTATTTAAACTTAACATGATAGATAGCAATTTTGGAGCAATTAAAATGCCAAAGTACACATAGACCCTTCACATAAAATTGGATAAAAGTATATTATAATTCCTGGTAATATTCCACATATAAAACAATGAATTTTGATATGCAATATGGTCTAAATCACCAAAGAACTAAACTATTCCTACAAGCAAAAACAACTGCTGGATAATGTATTGGGTGCAATAATGGGGTATACTCAGCAAAACCTCCCCCAAACCACGTTAGGTGCAAATTGGGTGATGCTTAGCAATTCCCTGACATTAAGGGGCCCACAAGTCAGTGATACAGGTGGTGTTTTCGCTGTCTAGCTCAGATGAGTGAACTTGGTCTACGAAAAATGAAATCTGTAGACCAAACGGTCATCCACACGGCGCACAAGGCACCAGACACAGCTAAGTCGTGGACCCAAATTTAAATCCGGCGCTCCAAGGTCTTTGACCCCTTCACCTTGCACACACCCGGAGCACAATGGACCACATGAAAGGTTATGCACGGCTCAGGGTATGCCCAGTCCAGCCACGAAGTATAATAGCTTAAAAGGAGAAGTGTTCGTGTGGGGCCTACTAGTCAGTATCTCCTTCTCCCTTCTCCCTTTGTTTCGAGCACAAACTCAAGCTCCTAAATTCAATGAACGAAGTAGAGCTTATATGAAGCCTTACCTGGCTCTACACGAGCCTTCTTCCCCTCTGTCCTTCACTATTTTCACTCGGATGAAATAAGATACGGTTGAGCTAAACCGAACCCGTTAAATGTGAGAGGAGTAAAAAGCAAATTGGTTGAGTCGATGTGAATTAAGATTCCAGAACTTGCAAGAGCCTTCTCGGATGTGAGAAAACACTGACTAGAATGCCAATTTAGGCAAATGAGCATTAATTCGGCCCTGTGCATGAGCACGATACGGGTCAGACCGGGTACAATCGAGGCACATCAAATTGGCTCACGAGAAGGTAAAATGTGCTCCGGAGCACGTTAACATGTGCATTGCGATGCTAGGTGGCTTGTCTCTGATGACCCGAATGTAAATATCAAGAAAGGAGCATTTAAAAAATCGGTATACCGCCAGTATAGCATAAATCGGGATCTACAGCTGTTAATACGTTAAATGGTCCCCAGACACGTGTTATACAGCCTATGGATGAAGACAAGAATGGGAATTTCGGCTCCAGAGATGCAGGGGCACTAAAGACAAACATAGCTTCATTTAGCCGGTTAATCAATGGCCATTAGGTGGTGTATGCTATTTAATTTAACCCAAAGGTTGAAATCGTTCCAGAGGAGGATCATTGACATGCCAAACCTCTATTGGACAGCCTTTGCCACATATGCATACATGCATGAATGAAGCTAAGTGATCTAAGCCCTCGATCAAATAGCTGATGGGCATGATGAAAGCCACATCAGCTGAACCTAAAATCCTAGACCCTTGCTGCCTTATATAAGGCACCCCAAATACTCAAGAAGAAAAGATTGCAAAAGATATTTCTTCTTCTCCGAAAAGCTCTGTGATAAAAAGCAAGTTAGAAAACTCCATTTTCGTACAAAAGTTAGGTTAGAGCTCAAAAGCTTGAAGCTTTCTTAAGCAAACTTAATAGGTAATCAATACCTATACGATGTAAGCTCTCAATGAGCAATGATATGTATATATTTCATGAAATCGAAATAAAGAAGTTTTCTTGATGAATTTCTTCCCTTTTTCCTTTACTGTCTTGAGCTTGGTTTTCTTCTTTTATTTTCTTTTTATTCAAAACTTTCAAAAATAACAAAATGTGAGAGATACATGATTTCTAGTTCATCATAGGATGGATAAAATGAAATATGTAGCTTGATGATCAAATAAAAATATTTTATTCCCTTTTCTTGCATTTTCTTCTCTTTTAAACATAAAATAAATAAATATATATATAATAAAAATATGTTATAATCCCTTTGTTTGCATTTTTCCTGCCTTTTTAAATGATTTTTATGAAGAATAATAACTAAAAGTATTAAAAACATAACTTTTTCCTCTTTCTTTTCCTCCTCTGCCTTTTCTGCCTTCTCCCTTTTCCTTTTTCCTTTTTCTTTAAAATTCTTTATCCTTGTATAAGCTAAGCAAATGATGTCTAATAAGGGTGTTGAGTTGGATAGGTCCGCCTTTATTTAATTCATTTAATTATTTTATTAATAGGATTAAAGAATGAATAAAAAAATATAACAAAGGGTTATTGAAGTTGAGCTGGATAGTTCCTTCTTTAATTCCTATTAAAGGGGCCATTTTGCACATTAAAAGATATTTAATTTCCTTATGCATGGATATGCTCATGTATGATCAAGTCAAGAAAGAAAATTAAGTGATGTAATGCGTAAATAGTGAGAAATTGAGGTTTAAAATATAAAGGGCAGTAGCATTGTCTATATTATGCCATTTGTATTTTAAATCTATGATATTTCAATGACTTGCCCTCTTTGGACCCATTTGTATATGAAAGAATATTTGATTTTCTTGAGCAAATATGCTAAAAAGAAGTTAAATATTCCAAATATAGAAATGGTGAGAGATAGAAGGTTTGAAATGCAAATAAACAACAAGTCATGCTTGTTCATGGTATTTGCATCTTTAAATCTAGTGAAATCTCAATGATATGTCCTTCAAAACATCAAAAATGTGATTTTTACAAAAATCAGGGACCTCCCTACAAATTTCCAGTTTTCTGATAATTTTTTATATTTAAGAATGTGAAATGTGATTTTTGGAGCTTGTCTTCTTTTCTTCTTGATTGTTAATGCCAAAATATAGCTCAAAAGCTACAAAATTGGTTTAAACAATGGTTAAAATCCCAACTTCAGTTCTAATCATCTTAAACCAGCCCCTAATGCATTCATGAACAGTAACTCAGTAATATGACCAAGTTTGAGTACCACTGGTACATGAACAGTACCCAAAATGATCAAAATGACCTCTGCTGGTAAACAGGACCATCTGGACTGGTACAGGAACCAAACTGGAAAATGGACTTCCCCATCATGTAGAGGACTCCAAAACACACAAAATGGACAAAAATTTTACATTTTTCTGATTTTATTTCAATTTTGTATGAATTTCCAAAGTTTAGCTTTAAAAACAGAAAAATCAGCATTTTAATCATAAAAGACATCTGCTGGTAAAATGAACAGTACAGACGACTAAAAATTCAAATCAAAGAACAAACATCATGATTAAATAAAAATTTCAAAATAAATAAAATAGACACAAATTTCATATTTTTCTGATGTTATTTCAATTTAATATGAATTTTTGAAGTTCAGACCTAAATACAAGCAAAATCAGCTAAATAAATTGGTAAGATACCCTTCATATCCCAGCTGCACGGATTTTAAAGCAATATGACCCCTCTGATTCCGGCGCCAAAACAAAGTTTAAATGAAAACACAAATCTTGATATCCAAAGCCCAAATCTCAAAGCCCGATGTTTAAATCAGACATCCACACAAATCTAAAATCCGAACTACCAAATCTCAAAGCACAGTTAATAAATCAAATTAATAAATCAAAGCCTCTTTTCAAATAAGTCCTTCTGGCAAAATTTAGTTTACAGCGCAGTCCTTTCAAAATTACAAAAAGGCCCTTAACAGGTCAAAATCATCTCAAACAAGTCCCTAAAGACCCAATTTTCACATAAAACCCCATTAAAACCCCAAATCACAAGTTCATGCTTTCCCAGCTTTGTAAATAAGACCTTACAGAAAATATAAATATTTACAAATATGTGCTTCTCAGTCCTTTTCAAGCATAACTTTTTCGTCTTAAGTCCAAATCAACTCAAACCACCTCCAAATGAACCCAAATTGAATTATTCTTGCTTCTAAACCAAAATTGAATATGTCCAAGCACCGGACAAATCCTGAAATGATAAAAAAAAATGATCTTATTTATTAATAAAAAAAATGTGAATAAATATGTTATGAGTCAAATATAAATAAACAATGTATGTACACTTCTCAAATATCCAAATTTCTATTTTAAAATATAATAAATATTATTTTAATATGAAATCACACGTACACACATACCCAAACCAAGAAAACCAAATCAAAACCAAGGTCAATACATGAGTCCCCTTTTTAGCCCTAATTATTCAATTCACAAGAAATAGGCACAAATCCCGGAATGGACGAGGTGTTCAGTATGGCTTGGAAGGGTCATTTGATGTAATTAACAGCGGGGGCTTGCGCCCGCTGGGAGTTAAACGTCCCCACAATCAGTACTTTAAGTAGATAGGTACAAAATGTCCAGAACAGTGATTTTTTTACTTTTTTAGATAGGTACAAAATCACTGTTTAGGTACAAAATTGAACTTTTTTTCTTTTTTTGTAGATAGGTACAAAATCACTATTTTGGATGGTCAAAAATCTTCTAAAAACAATAATTTTGTACCTATCTAAAAGATAGTAAAAAAATTCCAAAAAATATAAAATTTGATCTCCAAGTACATTTTAATACGAAAATGATGGTAAGTGGTTCGGATCGACTGTTCGGACTTTGGAAACGAAGATAAAAATGTGGAGCATGATTGGAGCACAAAACCAATGGTACATTTTAACCCTACTCATATATATATATATATAGAGAGAGTGTGGCTAATATCAAAACGTTTGCATCAAGGCTCTCGTTCAACCAAGTCGTTTTCAGATTTTTAAAGTCCAAACAGTCGATCCAAACTATTAGATGTGATCTCTATATTAAAATCTGCTTGGAGACCAAATTTTACATTTTTTGGATTTTTTTTACTATTTATTAGGCCACTTTGAAAATTGTTGATCACATGGTCCGGAATTTGGTTGCACTGTTTTTATTGTTCACACGGATCAGCAATTTTCAAAGTAGCTTAATAAATAGTAAAAAAATTCCAAAAAATGTAAAATTTGGTCTCCAAGCAGATTTTAATATAGATTGAATATCTAACGGTTTGGATCGATTGTTTGGACTTTGAAAATCCGAAAATGACTTGGTTGCACGAGGACCTTGATGCAAATGTTTTGATATTAGCCACTCTCTCTGTATATATAATTGTTTATGCCTGTAAAAGCATCTACATTCCGGGTATTATTAGAGTTTCTAATTCAGTTTCAAAAATGTGGGAGAGTTTCTTATTTTGATGCAGAAAAGTATTTTTATTAAAAGCCTGTTTATAAACTCCATGCTAGTCAAATAATTGGCTCAAAATTTTTTTTTTTATTTATTGCTGATATAAGTTAATAGAAACTCTAAAATTAATTTCAGAAATTTGAGAATTTAGAAATTTCAGATAAATTATATAAAAGTAGTTAACAGTTATTTTCATACCCAATTCGTATTTTTTAATGCAGTCAAACCTATAATCTAGTTTAGTCAACAAGGCCAATTGACCATATCTCAATTGACCGGCAACTTCTAAATTTTCCTTTTCAAACTTATCCAATTACTGTAGCCCAATTCAAAACAAAATAATAAGAATCTCCAATAAAACAAAAACCTTTCTTGTCTACATCTTTGAATCAAATTTTCCTACACATCGCTTCCTTTTTTTAAATCAAATTACCAAGCTAAATCAATGCCAGACTTTTTTTCTCTTCTCTTCTTCTCTATATAAAAATGCTTCTTCTCAAAATTGAGACAAGAGAGCCAAGAGCCTCTTGAAACCATATATTTGTCACAAACCATGAGCTTTTCAATTTTCTTTTCTTTATTTATTTTTCAATGAGGACTCAAACGAACTTCTCAAGTACATGAAAGCATTCTTGAGTCAAAATAGCTCAAACATACAACTTGACGATTCAATTTCTCAAGAACAATGACATTGAGATATTAGCAACATCGACTTTCTTTCTTCGTCAATCAAAACTCACCAAGAAAAATCGACCTTCTTATATTGGAGATATTAGTGGGTGTTAGTAGGAAATTATAAGTGAAGATGTTAGGATTAATTATAATCAAGTCTATAAATAGGTTCTCTGTTATGGTAATCATATACACAAGATCAATACAAGATTCTCTCTTTTGTAATAGGTTCCAACGGGTATCTATATCCCAAGGTACTCTCATTTTGCCAAAAACCCCACCTTTCACACAAAGCAGTGAAACGTTGTTTTATTTCTCCGTTTGAATAAAATGTGGGCAAGACCTCTCTTAAATTTAATTATCAATGCCTTTACGGCTTCTGCTTTAAGGCCCTCTTTTACGGTAAGTTAAGTATGTGGCAAGCACACTTTTGGCGAAACATTGCACCACTCATGATTGGGGTTAGGAACCGGGTAAAATGATCGATGGACGCTATGTTGTTGCTAGCATTATCAAATGAGATAGAAAAAATCTTGTTCTCTAAATCCATTTTGAGATTATATTCTTGTAAACCTCAATAATTGATAGGTAAATTATTTGTGCAGTGTGCGAAGAATCCAATACCCGAAAACTTAAAACCCTTTTTTGTAAAACCCAACTATCATCGATCCAATGCCCGGTAACATGATCACTCAAAAGAGAGCAATGTTTCTTTTAATATTTATAAACTCGGAAATGCTATCGGTTCGGACTGCAAGCGCACAATCCTATCGAGTAGTATATTCAAGGTCGATCCACAGGGAATATTGGTTCAGTGCCTTGAGCGATCGAATCGCAATCTTTCGAAAGGCTAGAGGAAATCTGAAAATTGAGAGATGTTGTTGTGATCAATGTAAATTATGAAGCAATTAAAAGTAATTAAAATAAAGATAGAGATGAGAATTCCTAGGATTTCGGCACACCATTGCCACTCAATCCGCTTTGACAATATATTCCTGTTGCGTCTGATTTCCTGTTGTTGTTTAATGAAAGACACCACATAGGTCATTGCGATTTATGTTACGCAAGAATGACAGATCTTTCACCGAGATTCTACATAGGACACTGCGATTTTCCTTACGCAAATGTCTGATCTCTTAAATACCCCAAATTACTACACAGATCACTGCGATTTTTCTTACGCAAGTGATGGAATTTGGTACGCGTTTTGTTGGTCTGGTTTATGGTTTCCCCGCTAAGGTTTTCTTCACATAAACCTAATAAATCTCAACGAGGCTAATTCATACAAATAGTTTCTCTTGCCATTAAAGTACTGTCACTACTCTAACGGACTCAAACTAGATCATTGAAATTAGATGAAGAGATAATAAATCACAAAAGCATTTTGATTCAACAACAAGAAATCATAATCAACAGAAATATATATATCAAAACATCAAGAGTAACAAGGTTTACTGCCTAGCCCTAAGAAAAGGAACTTAGCCGCGGAACGGCATTGTTACAAGCACTCCTCTCTTCTCACTTTAATCAAATCTAACCCTAATGACAAAGATAACTACTCCCTCTGCCCAGGGGCCTTATATAGGAGTGGAGGGACGTCTGGAGGTTGAGTAGGGGCTAAGAAACTGATCTGAAAATAGCTGTCGGCAGTTATTCCCCAAGGGTCGCCTTCGGTTACGGACCGTATCAGGTGATACGGTCCGTATTAGGACCTCGACGGTTAGGGTTTAGTGCTTCCAGCGCTATCTTCTGGTCTGTACTAGGCCTAGTCCGTATCAGGCAATACGGACTGTAACAGAGACTTTGTCGATAAGCGTCGCTGATCCGATTGACCCGATTCTAGCTCAATTTGGTGTAAAATAGTCCCAAAACCTGTTTTCTGCAATAATATAAAGAAGGGTGACAGTAGCCTTTTTCTCTAATAAATTAAACATAAGTGTGACAAAATATGCAAAACCTAAGCCAAAACCCTACGTAAACTATCATTATTTTGACTCTGATCATGCCTCCCAACATGAATTGTTGCTTGTCCTCAAGCAACGACATCCCAGCTGGTCAAAGATCCGGTCTAGGTTAAACCATATAATCTCAAGGACTTGCTTGAAATTAAGTTAGAACTTGGATTTGGTACAATTGACATGACAATAAAAATCTAGAACTCTAAAATATTCATGATCTCTCCCTTGAACAATTTATTCACCCCATGATTGACCTCATTATGCTTACCCTAGAAAAATTATAATCGAACAATTTATTTCCCAAATATCCTTAAAATTGAGAGTATTAATTTCCCCTTCGATTATAAATAGATCCCTTCCAATCAATAGGAATTCTAATGATATAAATTTTGATTTTCCTTCCCAATTGATTGGAGCAAAGTATGACAACTAAGTGTGTTGGTACTTGTGACTATTTTTGAAAAATTAAATATGTACAAAATTTAAAATTTGGGAGGTTTTCTCGAGCCTATTGGTAACCAGTCTTGTGTAGGCACCCGTACTCTTTTTATCCTCCATCTTTTATTCTATTTTTTTCTATATTTTTCTATTTTTTTGGATTTTTCTCATTTCTGATTTTTTTGTATTTTTGTATTTTTTTGAAAAATAAAATATTTTTGTGTCACAAGCACCATGATTACACACAATTCCAAGTATTCATTCATACAAGGAATTATTGCATAGTTTCGCTAGGGGTCTATCTATAATAAATGGGTATTCTAAAACACTATCAAATTTAAAAGATTTTGCAAAAATAAATTACTCAATAAATAAAAATTATAGGGTTTGCGATTTTTGATCAACTCTCATTGTTAGCAATTAATTGTTCACTTTGAGATCACCAATAATTTTAAAAATTCCGAATTTTTGGTATCATGGTCGATTGTCTAAACCTTAGCCTAATTCAATCCAAAACAATTCCTATTTGATTAACCTACTCCTAAAAATAAAAAAATAAAAATGCAAGCTAGCTAAAAAGCTCAATCTAATTATTCTAGGATTTCGGTAAAGCGTCCAACCCTAGTCAAAAATTGAGTAAAACTACTAGCACCTAAGAATTTAAAATGCAAAATTTTTTTAAAGATACATGGTCAATTTACTTTCCTACCCCCCGAATAAAATTTAGCATTGTCTCCAATGCTCGAGAGATAAAAATAAAGGAAGTAATAAAGTAAAAAGATCGGAGAAAGATACAACTCACTGCACCTCAATCCTGAGGTGGTGGAGGTGGTGGTGGTCGCTGGATCTCCTCGTAGAATGACGGGTCGAAGAGTCCATAGGGTGGTGGCTGGTACTCGAATCCGGAGTCGAGAGCGTACTGATAATACTGTTGTGCCATGTAACGCGTCTGCTGGATCTCGCGCCTGCTCTCGTCAACACTCCTCCGGACCTCCTCCATGCTGTTTCTGATTTCACCAACCTCTTGGTGAATTGTCGAGATATTCCGCTCCATCTGCCGGGTGGTTTCGATTGTTGTCAGGTTGAGCTCATTGAGGTTGGAGTTCATCCAATCTACCATTTGGATTAACTGATCGTACTTGGCTGTAGGGGCATCAGATGGTGCCGCCCCTGAAGATCCGACTCTAGCTGCCGATGTGCCTGCCTCCCTATATGCATCAAAAGGAGGCTACTTCCCATCTCTCTGCTGTTTGTTGACATTAGCCTGATTTTGCATTTCTACTTGGCTCTCGATTACATCAATGTAATCTTGAGGAGGCTCGTATGTCGGGCTTACAGGTCGTGCCATCTTCCAGGAGGCCCTATTGCGGAGGTTGAGATGTCAGAAGGGAAATTGGAGGATTCCCTTCGGTGAATTGTAGAAATAGGGACCTGGATAGTGGCCGGTGACGAATTTCATGGCTTGGAGAGATGGCATGTCAATGTGTGTGAGCCCGCTTGCCTCTTGGAGATGGTCGATCTTTAAGGCGTGATGCTCAGCTAAGATGGTAGCCACGAAACCGATGGAGGTGTTGCCACCCCTTTTCTTGGCATGTGCAGCTTCATGGATGTGCTTGCAGAGGAGATGACCGAGGTGGGGTCGCACCGGCGTTGGCTCGATCATGCATTTGAGGAGGTAGAGCTCGGGGAGAGTTACTTCGGATGAAGATTCGCCTCTCGTGAAAATGGAATTGGCAAGGACTACTTGCAAGAGGCGAATTTGGGGGTGGATGATCCTACTTGCCGGTCGAGTTTTGTTCTGATTGTCGTCCGTGATGCTGTACCAGAACTCTCGGCAATCAGGGAGATCGGTGGTGCCATCATCAGGGAGGTCAAAAGATGGCACAGAAATCATCCATTGTGACCGAGTAGAATGTGTTCAACATCTGGAAGGTGATGGAGTCGCCGTCATAGGTAAAAGTTGCAAGGAACTCCCTTGTGAGTAACTTGTAGGTTTTTACTCCTTTGATGAGGTTGATGAATCGCCAGATGTTGATGCGATTGGTGAGTTGCTCGAGTTGTGTAAGGAGACCCAGTTGCCCAAGTGTATTTGTATCGATGGATTTGTGATGCATGATCTCCTTTGTCTTCATCAATTCGTAGATTTGTTTGCATTTTATATGATGAATGACGGGTGTGTATTCGGTTGCTTCCTCCATCGACTCATCGGAGTCCTCTTCCTCAAGACCAAAATCCCGAGGGTTGAACTCCTCCGGGTCATAGTCCGCATCTGAGACTGGTGTGTCTCTGATTGATTGCTGGGCGTCGGAATGAGAGGATGAATGGTTGGAGGATTGTGGTTGCGAGCCGGAGGACCGGGAGGATCGGCTAGAGGAGCTCTGTGGTGAATTGCTCGGGCCGGCGCTTCCGAGGGCTCTCTTTGCACTCCTTGTAACTGCCCCTAAAATATTTTTCATTTTTGGAGCCATTTGTTAAAATTTAATGTCTCTGTTACGGACCGTATTGGGCAATACGGTCTGATTACGGACTGGTTGGTTGGTGAATTTGACCAAGTACCGGATTGGTTACGGACCGTATTAAAAGGTATTTCTAGAAAAACTGCTAAGTGCTGGTTCTGGTAAACTATTACGGACCGTATTGGGTCAATACGGGTCGTGTACTGGTAAAAATTGGGATTTTTGACAGAAACCTAATTTTTTTTTGTGATTTTTGTGATTTTGCAAAAATAAAACTTGATTATCTAAACTAATGTAACAGAGTTTAAATTAAAACAAATGCAAAAATGAATTTAAACTTTGAAATTAGAAAAGGGGTTTAGAAAAACCGAAATTGGAGAAGAAGAGTCGAGTGGCCGTCGGATACGGACCCGGTACGGTCCGTATTAGGGTTGAGGCGCGGAGAAGGAGGCCGGCGGCGGCTTCAATGGTGTATGGAGATGAGTTTGGCGATGGAGATCGGCGGCAAAAGGGAGTTTTGATTTTCGGGCAAGAGTGGAAGAGGGAGAAAGAGAAGAGATTGAGGAGAAGAGAGTAGGGAGAGAGAGGAAGAGAAGGGGTTTAGGGGTTAAAACGAAAATGGTTAACGGTTATGAGACGTGATTCGCACGGGATTTCAAACGTCTCTTCTTAACGGGTTCGCATCTCCCGAATTAACCTTTATTACGGACCGTATCAGCCAATACGGTCCGTATTGAGTCCGTTATGCTCACCCAATAACCGCTAAGTTTTAACTCCTTTGAATACGGGCTGTATCAGCCAATACGGGCCGTATTCACCACTTGTTTCCTCCTTTCTTACTCTATTACCCCCGTATCCACTGGTATGGTCCGTATCAGCCAATACAGGCCGTACCAGAGAGTATTTTTCCATCTTCCGAGATGTCTTTAATCAAGCCTTTCCTCCAATATGCTTACCTGATCATAGGAAAAAGGTGGGTATGAGTTGTTTCTTTGTTTAAGTCCTAATTAAACTAAAAATAAAAATTTATAGGAAAATATAAAAGTGGCCTTGGGTTGCCTCCCAAGAAGCGCTTGTTTAAAGTCGTTAGCTTGACTCGGTGTCTCATCAGTTTCTTCCAGATATCCTCCCGTCAACGCAAGAGGGTTGCTTGTCGGGTGGTTCGCCTTCAGCGTCATCTGTGGTCTCATCATCATTGCCCTTGTCGAAGAAGTCAGTTGGTGTTTGAGGTCCGGGATCAAATGCAAGACTCAAACTGAGTACTGATTCGACCTCATCCAGTCTTTGCGAAATTGCATCGAGTTCTTCGCGTAGGTTTTTGATTAATGCAAGGGCTAGGAGAGAGTAATTCTTGTTGTTTGCGATGTTGGGGCTCTTGTTTAGATCATCGGTTTGTGTAGTCACAGAAGTTGAATGGATCTGACCGTTATCTTGTACAATGAACAGTCTCTCCATTTCTGCTTCGTGCATTACTTCTCCGATGTCTTCTAATTCATCCAGTCGCAATTCATCGTTGCCATACTCATCCGCTGTTTCCAAATTGTAGGCAAGACTTATGTCAGGTGGGACTTTGGTCTCATTTATGTTGAAGATCATCTTGTTCTCACCAACATTGAGTGAAATCTTCCCATTCCTAACATCAATCATTGCCCCACATGTGACGAGGAATGGCCTTCCAAGGATGATCGGAATCTGCTCATCTTCTTTCATATCAACTACCACAAAATCTGCTGGTATCCAGAATTTACCAACTTTGATTGGGATATCAAGCAACATTCTTTCAGGATATCGAATTGATCGGTCAGCTAGTTGCAATGAGATCCTTGTAGGTGATAGGTCTCCACATTCCAATTTGTCAAATACTACCTTAGGCATTAAACTCACACTTGCTCCCAGATCACATAAAGCTCTCTTAAAATTGGTTGTGCCAATGGTGCATGGTATCGAGAAGCTTCCCGGATCTTTCAACTTTGTTGGTAATTTGCTTTGCACGAGCGCACTACATTCCAGATTGAGCGGAACTGTTGAGAATTTTTGAAATCTACTGCGATTCGAAAGGATCTCCTTCAGAAATTTAGCATACGAAGGTATGCTCGTAATTGCCTCAGTGAAGGGGATTGTGATTTGTAATTGCTTGAGTGTCTCCATGAATCTCGCAAATTGTTGCTCCATCTTATGCTTGGTAGGCCTTAGAGGGAATGGCAGAGGTGGCTTGTAGGGTGGTGGTGAAATGTATTCAGGCTCGGGTTGTCGCTCATCTCCACCTACGGTGTCATTCTGCTCCTCAATAAGGTCTGTCTGCAATTCGAATACGGGCGACTCTGGTGGTTGCGGCTCGTATTCTTCGGAACGTGATGATTCTGCATGCATTTCATCGGAAATTTGATCCGGCATGGGAGGTCCCTGATAAGCTGTACCGCTCCTTAATATTATGCTCTTGCATGTCTCTCTCGGGTTTTCTTCCGGTTGGCCCGGAAATTTGCCTTTTCCACGTGTGATGTTCGAGAGTTCTTTAGCCATCTTAGAGACATTGTCTTCTAAGTCTTTGTTGCGGTTTGTTAAGGATTCGATCTTTTGTGCGATTTCGGCGTTAGCCTTATCTTGCTTCTCTAGGAATCTCTCCATTAGTGATGTGATGTCAGGTTGCTGTGGTTGGTTGTATTGCCTTGGTTGGTAATTCGGTTGGGGATTGTTGTATCTTGGTTGATAATTGGGCTGTGGTTGATAGTTTTGTTGGGGTGCAGCAGGCCTTTGATTGTTTGCGTATGAGAGATTTGGATGGTTTCGGTTGTTCGGATGGTATGTATTGTAGGCGGGCTGAGGTCGAAAGCTGTTATCGATTGCGTTTGCTTGCTCTATTTCTTCCTCAGTTTCCGTCACATTCATACATTCGGTCATCTCATGCGCTCCTCCACAATAGCCACATGCTGTTGCGGCATTAACTGCTGCTACCGTTCGTTGCTTGGTTTGTTTGTTGAGTGTCATTTGCAAAGCATCGATCTTTGCGCTCAGCATGGAGATATCATCTACTCGGTGCATGCCAGGTGTTGGAGTTGGCTTCTTTCGCTCAGGAATCCAGTAGTGTTGGTTGATTGCAATCTCTTCATTAGGTTGTAAGCCTCGTCGGGTTCCTTGTTCATGATTGCTCCTCCTGCGGAAGCATCAATAGACAACCTATCGGTAGGGTTTAAACCATTATAAAAAGTTTGGACAATCAGCCATCTTTCTAGATCATGATGTGGACAACACCTTAACATATCCTTATATCTATCCCATGCCTCACACAATGTTTCACCATCCCTTTGTTCAAAATTAGTAATTGCATTTCTAAACCTTGAAGTTTTGAATGGTGGAAAATATTTTGCAATAAACACATTAAACAATTGGTCCCAAATTTGAATGGAATTGGCCGGTAAGGAAAATAACCATGCTCTTGCTTTATCTTTTAATGAGAATTGAATTAGCCTTAGCCTGATTGCTTCATCGGTAACTCCGTTGATCTTTATCGTCTTGCATATCCCTAGGAAAATTGACAAATGAAGATGTGGATCTTCATGTGGAAATCTTCCAAATTGCTGTTGCGAAACCATATTTATGAGAGCAGGTTTGATCTCAAAATTACGGTTCGTAACAGTTGGCGGGTTTATGCTAGAATTAGGATCATTCGCGCGCGATACGCAATAGTCTCGTAGAAGTTTGGGTCTTACTGCACCGTGAACTTCATTATCACCATTGTGTTGTCTTCCATTGTTGATCAGTTTGTTCGGTGGGATATTCATGTTGATCGAATCTGAGTCTTCTTCGCTTTTAGAATTACTCGATGAAGAACTATGATTGGTTCTTATCGGTGATGTGGAAGCGAATTGTCCTCTCCTACTAGCAATCCTCTCAAATCTTCGTACGGATGATTCGACCAGCGTGCAGTGTCCTAAAAAGGAAAGAAAATCTGAAAATTAAACTAAAAACTGAAAAATAAAAGAAAATAAAATGAAAAACGAAATTTAAAAATAAAAGAAAAATAAAAATACAGAAAAATAAAAAGAAATCTAGGCGTTTCTAATTAATTGGATTCAATGGTCAAAGCAAGAACGTCTTGCAAGGCCTTGCACAATGAACTGTTATTCCCCGGCAACGGCGCCAAAAAGCTTGATCACTCAAAAGTGAGCAATGCTTCTTTTAATATTTATAAACTCAGAAATACTATCGGTTCGGACTGCAAGCGCACAATCCTATCGAGTAGTATATTCGAGGTCGATCCATAGGGAATATTGGTTCAATGCCTTGAGCAATCGAATCGTAATCTTTCGAAAGGCTAGATGAAATCTGAAAATTAAGAGATGTTGTTGTGATCAATGTAAATTAGGAAGCAATTAAAAGTAATTAAAATAAAGATAGAGATGACAATTCATAGGGTTTCGGCACACCATTGCCACTCAATCTGCTTTGACAATATATTCCTGTTGCGTCTGATTTTCTATTGTTGTTTAACAAAAGACACCACATAGGTCATTGTGATTTATGTTACGCAAGAATGACAGATCTTTCACCGAGATTCTACATAAGACACTGCGATTTTTCTTACGCAAATGTCTGATCTCTTAAATACCCCAAATTACTACACAGATCACTGCGATTTTCCTTACGCAAATGATAAAATTTGGTACGCGTTTTGTTGGTCTGGTTTATGGTTTCCCCGCTAAGGTTTTCTTCACATAAACCTAATAAATCTCAACGAGGTTAATTCATACAAATAGTTTCTCTTGCCATTAAAGTATTGTCACTACTCTAACGGACTCAAACTAGATCATTGAAATTAGATGAAAAGATAATAAATCACAAAAGCATTTTGATTCAACAACAAGAAATCATAATCAACAGAAATAAATATATCAAAACATCAAGAGTAACAAGGTTTACTGCCTAACCCTAAGAAAATGAACTTAGCCGCGGAACGGCATTGTTAAAGCACTCCTCTCTTCTCACTTTAATCAAATCTAACCCTAATTACAAAGATATCTATTCCTTCTGCCCAGGGGCCTTATATAGGAGTGGAGGGACGTCTGGAGGTTGAGTAGGGGCTAAGAAACTGATCTGAAAACAGCTGTCGACAGTTATTCTCCAAGGATCGCCTTCGGTTACGGACCGTATCAGGTGAAACGGTCCGAATTAGGACCTCGACGGTTAGGGTTTAGTGCTTCCAGCGCTATCTTCTGGTCTGTGCTAGGCCTGGTCCGTATCAGGCAATACGGACCGTAACAGAGACTTTGTCGATAAGCGTCGCTGATCTGATTGACCCGACTCTAGCTCCATTTGGTGTAAAATAGTCCCAAAACCTGTTTTCTGCAATAAAATATAAAGAAGGGTGACAGTAGCCTTTTTCTCTAATAAATTAAACATAAGTGTTAGAAAATATGCAAAATCTAAGCCAAAACCCTACGTAAACCATCATTATTTTGACTTTGATCATAACACAAGAGTACCCAAGTCCATATTTACTGGCATTCCAGATATCAGAGGTAATTAAGACATTATAATTTGCATATGCTAATATAGCCCGTAGGTCATTTTTTCGTTCGATGAACTTTTTTTAATTTCACCCACCATTTTTCTATGATGGAACCTCCTATGCAATGGTTCACCACACCCCCGAATTATCAACCGGGCAAAACTCAAACAATTACCCATACTAATTGGTTGTTCTTTGTGGGCAATATATCGGGCAAATTCACTAAGCATTCTTTTTTTATCATATCTTTTGTGCGTTCTAGTACCATCCGGGTTCATAAGGGTTTGGACTAAGCGCGGATCCGCATTTTCTTGTGGTTCCTCACTATTTTTCTCATGACCTTTGGCGTGTTTCTTAAATGTAGACATACCATTACTTATATTATACTCATAAAAGTTCTTGCAACCTCGTACCTTACGTTTTAGAGTATGCACAGTGCCATTTGGATGAAAGGTCATTTGATAATATCGCCAAAAACTAGCCTTGTATTTGGGTTTTTGTGGTTTTCCTCTTCTTCTTTGGTTCAATGGGAGCAACATCTTCGGCTTGAATTTCAGGAACACTTATCGAGGGAGTACCTCCTATAGGGACGGTGTATTGACTCGATCCACCCGAAGCAGTACCTCCTATATGGGCGGTATATTGACTCGATCCTATAGAAGCAGTACCTCCATATGAAGGGTTAGGATACAGTGAATAATACGGTGATGGCATTTGGGAGGGGGGGATTTTGTGGATAATAGTTAGGATCTTGATGAAAATACGTTGGTGCCATTTGGGAGGTATTTTGTAGATACGGTGGTGGCATTTGGGGGGATTTTGTGGATAATATTGTGGTCCTTGTGGAAGCCTATTTTCCATTTGGGACATATTTTGTGGACCATATGATGGCATTGGGCCGTCGAATAACTCGACGGACATTCTATGCGTCATTTCCTCAATCGATTCGCGAGGAGCATCATTATGTGACATTTATTCTGCATATTAAAATTAACAATATTAAAAATAAATCCGAATTTGAAAGATTAAATCCAACCTATTTAAAAATAAATCTATTTATCTAACATATTTAAAATAAATCTAACTTATTTATGTAATAATCTAACAAATCCAATAATCTAAAAAATAAATCCGACATACAAGTATCTAACCTATTAAGTTACAAATCCAATAATCTAACATATTTAAAATAAATCCGAATTCTAACATATTCAAAAATAAATCCGAATTCTAACATATTCAAAAATATTCAAATGTAACCTGTTAAAAATAAATCTAACCTACTTAAAAAATAATTATAACTAGCCAACATATTCAAAAAATAAAATATAACTTATTTGTCTAACCTATTTAAAATAAATCCGAATTTAAAAAATAAAATATAACCTATTTAAAAATAAATACGAATTTCAAAATTTTCAAATCTAACCTATTAAAAATAAATATAACATGTTTAAAAATAAATCTAACTATCCAACATATTCAAAAATAAAATATAACTTATTTATCTAACCTATTTAAAAATAAATGTAATTATCTAACATATTCAAAAATAAAATCTAACCTATTAAAAATAAATCTAACCTATTTAAAAATAATTCAAATTATCTAACAATTACTAAAAATTAAATCTAACCTATTTAAAATGTAACATTTGATACGTCCTATCTCGGGAGATGAGGCCGTATGGAGAGTTGGGCTGAGTTGGATTCGTCCTGCCAAAGGATGGCAGGCCGAGGTGTGGATCGAGTTAGAAACTCGGGGTGGATTGTGAGAGATTCGGACTCTAACCTGTATGATCTCTCTCTTCGTTCGAAAATTCGTCCCCCGTTTTATGAGAATCACTGCCTTATATAGTCCAGTCATAACCGCTATCTCAGGCGTTTATGGGGAACGTGGGCAGTTATGTCAACCGTTACTGGGACGTGGTCATTAAGCTAGCCGTTTTCGGGACGTGGGCATTAAGCTAGCCGTTACCACGGCTATCCCGTATGTCGGTTGGCATGAGCCCATTTTAGGGCTATATGATTTGAGGCCGCTGTATTGGGCCCCGGCTTAGTGAATCTTTGGACTTTTCATATGACGTCGGGTTGGCCTCTTAGAGAGGTCCGAATCTCAGTCTTTTATGGCCCAATTTAGAACAAGTAAAAGGGCCTGTGGAACATAGCCCTATCATTAGCCCCCGAAGTCGGAATGCATCAGCGAGATGCTTTCGACTTGAAGGTGAATAACTCGTAAAACATATTTTATTAATGTTACTTGTGTTAGTGATGTATCATTAATTGAGGGTATGGGATATCTCGGGTACATATCTCGGGTACGTATTCCAAAGTTAATGTGGTAACATATTGAGTAGCCTTAGACAACTTAAGCGCGTCTTTAGACAATCTGCGCTTATTGTCGTGGGTTTTTTTTTTTTTTTAAGAAGGGGAGATGGTTCCCGAGTTAGTCATGAACAAACAAAGAAATTAACATAGAAATAATAAGTACTCATTGATGTCTCGTAATCATATTGAGCCTAAATATAAGATAACATCGAAATCATACAACGCCTATGTAAAAGAAAATATCGAAATCATACAACACCTAATTAGACTAAACATGACATGTTTTACGCAGTGCAGGGAAGGATATTCCCACGTCTGTCATGTCACGTCTTCCAAGCACCACTGTGTCCATGCTCAGCAAAAAGACGGGTGTGATGTCGTTTCTCGGACGGTACTTAAACCATCTCGTTATCGGTGTCCTCAAAAAGGTTATCATCGTTGAGCTCATGTTGGGTAGCGGTGTACAAACTTGGCCCACCGGAATTAAGGGATAAACACCCAGGGCACTTCCAAAACTGATGACGGGGGTCCGAACGGCCTTGGATGTCGTAGTGGTCGAAGCAACTCCACTCGTAGCACATCTGGTATTTCACCATCTCGTGCTTGGTCCCTTAGTCGTGGCATATGACACACCAACACAACTTGGGCTCTAAATCAAATTTATAGATGTCGTTCTCATCCTCCTTAGTGAACGAGGGTGCTCCTGCGATGGTGAGGTCGATAAGGTCGCAAATTTGGAGGTTCTCGTTTTGGAGCATCCAGTCTAAATCTTTCTCAGGAAAATGTTGGAGTAGAGTCCATCTCTCGGGCCGAGATAGGACCCGACGTGGGTTATAAGAGCAACCGCGTTTGGGTGGAGGTTGGTTGCGACTACTTTGACCTTGGTTGGTAGGTTTTTTGGTTTTAGAAACCACTCTTTTGATAGGCATCTCGGAAGTATAGATAGAGAATGGTAAAAGACAAAGAGTAAAGATGTGTTTTTTACGTATGGTGAGTCTGTTATTTATAGTCATTAGGGGCAAATATTGCCATAAATATTGTGGGCCATACTGTCAAAATAGGTAACTGCCAGCTACTTGCCATAAATGACATTGGACGTTGTGTATTGTGTACGAGATGACAGGCTTTCGTCGTTCTCGAGGTGGTCAAATTGACCCATATGAGACGGCATTAAGAGTTAAAGAGGAAACGCTTATGCAAAACATATATTAATCAAAACAACACGAGATGAGAACCTCGGATGAGGGTATAACATAAGCATACATGTAAACTTGAAAAGTTCATATCTTAGCATAATTAACAAACAAAAGGCGGGCTATTCCCGTGATATTCTATAAATAGCTAAGGCTATTCATGACGGGAGCGCTTGGCCCGACGTACTTGATCAAGGCATTGTCTGCAGGTGAAGGATGTGAAGCGGGGATCACGATGATTCTGAGGTGATCTACGAGCTAGGCACCCGGGGTGAAAAGCTTCTTCACAGCCGTCACAGTGGAACATGTGCTGATAGTTCCCCCAGGTTCTGCAAACGGCACACCGGTCCCAAGCTAGCGGTTCGTCGTCTTCTTCCTTGGGGTTGTTTCTGGGGGGTTCGATGTTGACCTCGGGGTTCTTATGTTGGAGAGATGCGTAAGGTGGCAGAATGTCATCATTCTCCATTTTAACCCCGCCGTTCATTTGTTTGTTATCTGCCATCGTGTTATAGCCCGAGTTGAAAGGGATAACTGTGATTGCTGGACGTTCCGTTAAAGGGAGATGGAGGGAGTATATATAGTATATCGGCATTAATTACTCGACGCCTCGTCTTCCGTTAACCGTCGTCAGCCATCAAATCAGCCGTCAAATCAGTCAGGGATACGGGGTTATGGCGCAATCCCTGTATGACACCTGGCACGCGTCAACTCGGTAAGAGCCCGATGCCCTTGATTATGCGCGGGAATCGAGGCGTCGCCATGATAAAACGCGACGCTTCGTGGCCTCTTTTCGAAATTCGCACGAGGAGCGGGAAAACAGAGACCCCTATATATACACCTCGTCCTGACCCACTCATTTATCATCGTTTATTTTGAGCAAAACAATCTCGGAGCCAAAGAGCGAAAGTAGTCTCAGTGATAGCAGAGGGAGTTCAGAGTTATCGGGCGACCTCGAAAAAAAAAATGTCGGACAAAAACCGAGTTGCGAAGAAATCTCCAAATAAGGTAAAAAATTCTTATCACCTCGGTAGTCGACCTTATATTGAATAATCCTGCATGTAGTTATTTGTATGTATTGCCGGGGTTGATAGTAATGTAGTTAATGACCTAGGTATGGTAGTGTTGCTAAGGGCCTATTATGAATTTCATAACCTCGGCAATCGATCTACCTCTGTTAAGTCAGTAATTGTAATTCTTTAGAAAAAGTAAGACCGGTTACCTAAGCCAATCCTGTTTCTTCGTAAATTTAGAAATGGCCGAAGAACAAGACGGATCTCGGGACCAATCGTCCGGTGCTTCTGGGGAGTTTTCCCCAACATCTCATCAACCCTTCCGCCCAGGTAGGGGCAAGAATTTGTATGGTATGTCTCCCCCTCATCCCGACAACTTACTGGAAGACGTTGAGGAAGAACAGTATAGTGAAGGGAATGAGGAAGAGGAAGAAAGTCCATCTCGGGGAGAACTTATCGTTGCCCCAGCGGGGACGTCTCACGGGCCTTCGAAGCCCAGGAAGAAAGATAAAAAGGCAAAGAAAGATGTCGTTCCCCGAGATGGTTATGGAGATGACTTGATATTTTTGGTATCTGCCAGTATCCCTCCTAAATTGGTTGTCCAATGCGAAGCCTATGCTGACGCTTTTTATGAGAAACTCGTGGCTGAAGTTGAGAGCCCCGGGTTCTAATGACCGAGCGCATGACTCGGGTCGCGGGATGTGCATATATTGGAAAATGCTGAAATGCGGTTTTAAAATAAGGGTGTCTAAGTTTGTACGCGAGATATTGCGGCATCTCGACGTAGCCCCTGCACAGTTAACCGCACCCGCATGGTGTTACATCATGAGTTTCAAGTCTCTGTTTGATACGATGCCCGAGTTAGGGCCGGACTTCCAGAGTGTAGGGTTGTTCTTTCATTATTTCTCTGTTTTATATAATAATGAGAGCCACCTCGCAATTCGGAAGCGTTCTAATGGCGTTGTGCTTTTTGACAAACTGTCAAAAGCGGATGACTGGAATCATGGTTGGGTATATCTCGAGAATCCTGGCGAATTGAAGTGCTTTAATGGGGTACGAAGGATTTGGCGTCCTCTAAAAAAGAAAAGTTTGATCCCAAGTTCTCCCCCATCCCCGACTTCAGATGAATTCGAATTATCCAAATTCTTGACACTTATTTCACAAGTTAGTCTTTTTTAATTTATACCGATATATCTTTGCATCGCATTTGTTCGTTTATCTCGTATTGTCATGAATAAATTGCTAATTCCTGCATACTTCTTATGTCGCAGGTCGTGGTTTTATGGCACTGCCCTGGAAGGCCATTCGTCTAGTTCCTGTCTTCGCTAACCCAGAGGACGGCTTTATTAGGAAGAAAGGGATTACGAACCCCCCAAAGTCGAGCTCTTCCAAAGTTCAGAAGACACCGAAGTCGGCTCCTGCTAATCCTGCGGCAGTTCCTCCGAGATCAGCATCCAAATCTGCAACCGTCACAAAAAGCACGAAGGACAGTGCCTCCGGCTCCTCCAAACTCGGGGGGTCTCAAAAGAGGAAGGAGACCTCTCCGCGTTTAACGAGGGCAGAGAAGGGGAAAGACGTTGCAGTAGAGGAGCCTGAGCCAAAGAAACAAAAGACTCACGCTAAGATTGTTTTGGGGAAACCCGAGGTGGAGGAACCCTATCAAGCTCAAGTCGACGCTGCACAGGAGGAGCTAGAGAAAATTATCGAGGACGCAGCGGGCGACGTGTGGGATCCTGCGGAGGACCACAGAGAATTTCTTGAGTCGCAGATTTCCGATCAGGCGCGACATACCGGGTTCGTGTGGGGAACCGAGATTGCTCAGGGATTCCCGGATAGCATTTTGGCCCATCTTCCCGGACATTCTCTAATGCAGGACGAGGAAGATCATCCCGAGGTCCGCGCTGCGTATTTACGGGAAACCTTTAGGTTAACCACGACCAAACACCAAAAGAAGTGGGCTGAGGAGCATCTCGACCAAGTCGTGGGCCAGGTGTTGAGGTCATTGCATGACGCCGGGGTTTACTTTGGGTTCCTGAAGGACTCATTTGATAATAGCAAGCGCGACTCCCTCGTTGTTAGTACCGATCAAGAGGCGCTTAACCAGGCTATTATGGAAATGAGTTATTTTGTGAATTTGGCAAAGAGGAAAGACATAGAGATGAGAGTAGCTACTGGGCAAGCCGCCGTAAATCTGGCCAAATACGAGCTTGTGTGGTACACGGGCATGAGGGCTGATGCCGAACGCAAGGAGGCTGAGGCAAAGGCGAAACACTATAAACACAGAGCCGATAAGCACAAGAGCAAGGTCGCGCGTCTTAAGTCCGAGCTCGAGGCCCGGACCAAGGAGTTGGAGGATGCGAGGTCGGAAAATGCTCGTATACGGAGTGAGTGCAGGACTTTCCAAAGAAACACCTCAGTAAGTTCCTAGGCAGCCAAGCCTTCGCGCAAGCTATTCCTTACGCGATGTTGGAGATGATGACGCATACCGTATACGAATATCTTACACACATGGGCGAGTATTACCCATTTGGACCCGAGCATGTCGGGTTCACCGCAGTTAAGCCCGAGAAGCTGGTGATTAAAGATCTCTCGGGATATGGTTGGGATGAGGAAAATGATGTATTCCTGAACCCGGATGGCACTTTATTTAAGGAGGAGCTCCAACTCGAAAATCATCATCCTCCTTTGGGCATCGTCCACCCTTGGCCTAAAGATAAATGGCCTGAGCATCTCGATCTACCAGAAAATCCAGCCGTAGGGGATATTGAATACCTCCCTTCCGATGCCTCTTCCGAAGAGGAAAGAGAGAACACCGGGGAGGAAAACATCGGGGCGGGTAATATCGCTCAGCAAGGCGATGGGCAAGGTGAGGAAGAGGATCAGAAGGATCTTTCCAATTTACCTCGTGATGGCGGAGATGGTGTTCACGAGATGGCTAACTCTCCTACTCCTTAAAATGTAAGTAAAAAATTCTATTATCGTGACCTCTGAGGTGTTTCGTTCATGTTTAACCTTACTATTTATTGTTTCATTATAGGAAGGACCTCGGCAAGCAATGGACGCAACGTCGACCTCAGGAAGATATCTGTACCCCCGAGATGTGGGGGATTTTAAAGTTGTTGTACTGCTTTTATTTGTACCCCCGAGATGTGGGGGTTATAACAGAATTATGTTGTGATATGATATTTTGTACCCCCGGGATGTGAGGGTTCTAACAGAACATTCTAATGTAATTCGTTTTCTTTAATTGCATGTTTCTTTTCCCGAGTTGATTGATTTCAAAATTTTATCTCGGTTGTGTGCTTTGACAAGCAAAATGTGCTTGATGGTATGTCCTTTCCCTCCTTTTTTTTCTTTATTCTTGACAAACATGGTCAATATCAGGGGAAAGGAATGTCGTGGAAAACGTATGCGTTACCCCGAGGGGTTTTCGATTAATGTTTTCGACATAATAAAAATGAAATCCATGTTATTGGTTTAACATCCGTCGTCCCTTAAGACTATATTAATTTATGTTGTGTATCTCGGGAATATTAATCAAGACGCATTTCGTTGCCTTAAAAGGCTTTCGTTCATATATCTCGGACCCAATAATTGAGGCACAATCATAAATAATATCATATATATATTGATAAAAGCTTAGAACCATACAAAAACTTGTATCTCGGCCTAAGTAAAATACATGAGATGTAAACAAAAAAGGCTTATCTCGCCCAGAGTATGTCGTGCTATGTATGAGGTAGAACCCCTTTAAAATAAAATGAAGCATATCACACATTAGGTGTAGAATTTCTGTAGATGACAAGCGTTCCATGGACGAGTAAGTATGAAACCACTCGGGTCTTCCAATTCGTAGGCGCCTTTACCTCGTAGGCGAATGACCTTGAAGGGACCTTCCCATTGAGGAGCAAGCTTATTGACATGTTTGCCAGTTGCTTCCACAGTTTTGAGTACCAAATCGCCCGGTTGGAATGCTCGAGGTACCACGTGTTTGTCAAATTCACGTTTAACCCGGCGCTGATATTCCATGGTGCGGATGCGGGCCTTCTCCCGACCTTCTGTGATGAGTTTGAGTTCGGCGGCGCACGCATCACGATTCTCTTCAGTGGAATATGTCAAAGTGCGGAGAGATGGTTCCATCAGTTCGATTGGAGTGATTGCTTCCATCCCGAACACAAGAGAGTAAGGTGTCTGTTGTGTAGCCTCCCGAGGCGTCGTGCGGTAGGCCCACAGGATTTCATCGAGAATGTCTGGCCAATTCTTTCTGTTAGCCGCGACTTTCTTTTTGAGACCGTCTAGGATAGTTCGGTTGGTGACCTCGGCTAATCCATTGCTAGCAGGGTGACTGATCGAGGTGAAGTTGTTTTGAATACCTAGGTTGGAAAGAAACGTCACGGTGCAGGCCACATTGAACTGTGTCCCATTGTCCGATATGAGTGCATGTGGTATGCCAAAACGACAAATGATATTCCGCCAGATGAACTTTTCTGCTGCTGCGGCGGTTATGGTTGCAAATGCTTCGACTTCGACCCATTTAGTGAAATACTCCACGGCTACGATAAGCCAACGGCGCTGTCTGACAGCTTTGGAAAATGGCCCAACTATGTCTATCCCCCATAAGTCAAAAGGCCAGGCCCTCGAGATGGATATCGTATGCTGGAATGTTGCTCAATTTGCTGTGGTATTGGCATCGCTCACATTTTCGAACCAAGTTCGTCGCATCATGCTGCATGGTGGGCCAGTAAAAATCGGCTCTGAGGATTCGTTTGGCAAGAGTTTTCGCTCCTTGGTGGCTCCCACAGATGCCTTCATGTACCTCAGATAGCATTTTTGAGGCCGTCTCCTCATTTATACACTTGAGCCAAGGACGAACGTATCCTCATTTATAGAGATGATTGTTGAATATGGAGTACATGGGTGCAATCCTTTTCAGACGTCGGGCTTCCAACTGGTCTGTGGGTAAGACTCCTGTGTTAAGGAAATTCCACATCGGGGTGAACCAGGACTCGCCGGGTTCACTGATGGCGAGTACGGTTACGGTATCAAGGCTGATGCTGGATTCCAAAACGTCCATAACAATCACGGGCCGGTCTTTGTCAAGATTGCCTGCAGCGCCAAGTTTGGACAAAGAATCGGCTTGGCAGTTTTTGTTGCGCGAGACATGTTGAATGTCTACCTCGTCGAAGTGACTCTTGAGCAGATGAAACTGCTGTCGGTATTTGCGCAATTTTTCATCCATGACTCGGCATTCATCGTTGATTTGCTTGACTGCTAACTCGGAGTCACTGCGGAGGTGAACCTCGCGAGCGCCCAATTCTTTGGCCAATTTAAGGCCCGCTATCATGGCTTCATACTCCGCGGTGTTGTTTGTTACCGGAAATTGAAAGTGGAGAGCATAATTCAGGATCTCCCCATGTGGACCAGTGAGGGATACCCCGGCTCCAGCCCCTTGTAACAAAGAGGCACCATCGACATGGATTGTCCAACATCCCTCAGACTCGGGAGGAACTCCGGAATACTCGGCGATGAAGTCAGCGAAGATCTGAGACTTCAGAGCATTTTGGGGATGGAAAGAGACATCGAACTCGGATAATTCGAGTGCCCAAGCTAGCAGTCGCCCGGATGAGTCGAAATTTGCGAATGCCTTCTTAAGTGGAATCCCGGTGTAAACCTTTATGGAATGTGACTGAAAGTAAGGCCTCAACTTTCTTGCAGCTATGACGAGAGCATATGCTGCCTTTTCAATCTGGGAGTACCTGGTTTCGGCATCCCGAAGTACATGCGAGACGAAATAAATTGGTTTTTGATCTCGTCCCTCTTCCCGTTGTTGCCAGGTACAACACTAGGACGTCGCCCGCGGTCGGCCTGCTGAGACACGGTGGATTGGCGAGATAGGCTTTGATTTTTTCGAAGGCCATTGCACATTCATCTGTCCATTCAAATTTGGCTGACTTGCGCATGGCTTTAAAGAAGGGGAAACAGACGTCCCCGGATCTCGCAATAAACCTGTTGAGAGCGGCCAACTTGCCTGTGAGAGATTGCAGCTCTTTGAGGTTCCGAGGTGGTTTCATGTCGAGGATGGCTTGTGATTTTGAAGGATGGTTCTCAATGCCTCGCATAGAAACCATGAAACTAAGGAATTTACTGCAAGTCAGGCTGAAGAAACTTTTCTTTGGGTTGAGTTTCATGCTGGCTGAATTCAGTGTCACAAAGGTTTCTCGGAGATCTCGGACATGGTCGAGGTCGGACATGCTCTTAAAGGTTTCATCCACGTATGCCTCTACGTTTCTTCCGATTTGATCGTGGAACACAGTATTGACCATTCGTTGGAACGTGACTCCAGCATTGCGCAACCCGAAAGGCATGACCCGGTTGCAGTATAGCCCCGAGTTAGTGGTGAAGGCAGTCTTTTCCTCGTCATCTTGGTTCATCTGGATTTGATTGTATCCGGAGAACGCATCCATGAAGCTGAGGTAAGCATGTCCCGAGGTGGAGTCGACCAGTTGGTCAATTTTGGGCAAAGGAAATGGATCCATGGGGCATGCCTTGTTGAGATCAGTATAATCGATGCACATACGCCAGTCACCATTGGACTTCTTGACAAGCACGGGGTTGGCTGTCCATTCAGGACATTCGACATTCCTGATAAAACCAGCGTCGAGTAATTTTTCTACCTCGCGCTTCACGGCCTGCTGCCGTTCGTCCCCCATATTACGTTTCTGTTGCCTAACTGGTTTTGAGCCCGGCTTAATATGCAGTCGGTGCTCTGCTATTGACCTCGGAATTCCTGGCATGTCGGCGGCGGTCCAGGCGAAAACGGATTGGTTCTCTTGGAGGAATTTGATTAGCTCTTCTTTCGCCTGCCCCTGGATTGCCTTTCCGATGTTGAGTGTTTTGCCACCACCCAAATCGAGTTGTCAGTACTTGAACGCAACCGCTGTTGGTTGGTTTTTGCGTCGGACTGATCAACCTGGTGGACAGAGCCTCCTTGGCCTTGAATGGACGTCATGTAGCATTCACGCGCCACCTGCTGTTGGCCACTTTCTTCCCCTATCCCGTTATCAGTGTGAAACTTGATTTTAAGGTGGGAAGGGGAGATGATGGCGCCGATTTTGTTCAAGGTTCCTCTTCCAAGGATCGCATTGTACGCAGAAGGAGCATTGACGATGAGGAAGTCCACCATGACTTCCACTATTCGAGGAGATGTACCAAACGTCACTTTGAGTGGCATCATTCCCCGAGGTTGAAGGGCATCTCCCGTGAAGCCTATCAAAGGTGAGATATGTTGTTAGAGGGCGCGAGTGTTGAGGCCCATTTGCGTGAAGGCTGATAAATACAGGATGTCTGCTGAACTTTCCGTATCAACCAACACCCTCTTAACCCTGTGAGTGTTGATCTTGAGATTAAGCACCACGGGGTCATCGTGTGGGCTAGAAATCTCACCTAGGTCCTTCTCGGAGAAAGATATCACTTCCTCAGGCCGAGGTCATTTTTTGTCGGTCATGGTTTCAACCTGTAGAACAGTGGGGTATGGTTTTCAATTGTCGCGAGGTAAAATTTTTCGGATGGTACCGCGATGGCCACCACTGATTACGTTAATGATAGGACTGCTCTGTCGCTCCGGGCGCCTTGTCTCGGGACCATCCCGGGTTTGGGGACCGACCTCTCCAACCCGAGGTCCCGTATAATCCTGCCTGTATGGAATAGGTTTCTTGAAAACCTTACCTTGGCCGTTGTACTTCCTGAAGAACTTTTTGAAGAAGTCGGGGTTGATAAACTCGACCAGCTTACCCTCTCGGGCTAGTCTCTCCAAGATGTCTTTGAGTTGGAGGCATTCCGCGGTAGAATGCCCATTGAATCCGTGGTACTCGCATTTTTTGGAGTTGTCTTGTACCGAAAAAATGCCTTCAGGTAATGGCGGAGGGAGGTCGAACATACCTTCTATGATGTTGTACATCTCATGCCGCTTCTTGGTGAGAGGTGCGTATCTCACGAAATGTGGCCGGTACCCGTTAGTACCGGATTTATGTTCCTGCTCGGTCGGTTGGTTTCTCCGAGGTTCTCTTTGGTTGCGAGACCTGTCCTGAGCTGGCTGTTTGTTTGTTGGGTGACGGGGAGATCGAGATCTAGGCCTCGTAGGGCTCCCGTTGTCATCCTCGGCACGGATGTAACCCTCCGCAAAAGTTACAAACTCCCTCAAAGTGGTCATCTTCTTCATGTGGGCTTCGTAGCGCAAGGTACCCGGACCACCTTTTCGGAGTCCTTTCTTGATGGCGGCTAGGGCGAATTCTTCATTGAGATTCTGAATTCGTCGAGATGCCTGTATGAAACGGTTAACGAACGTACCTGTTCTTTCACGCTGTCCCTGGACAATATCCAGAAGCATCTCGCACGTAGCTGGCGGTGGTTTGATAATCGTGTACCTCTCCAAGAATAGTTTCGCGAAGTCTTCGAATTTGTTAATGGACCTCCGGGGTAGTGTCATGTACCAATCCCATGCTTCGCCAGTTAAGCAAGTGGTGAAGACACGGCACATGATAGCGTCTGTGGCTCCAAGAAGGCGAAGTCGTTCGAGGAATCCATACACAAAGTTGTGTGGATCCTGAGTATCTCCACTACCACGGAAGCTTGGGAGAGTTGTCGGATACTTGAAGTCCGTCATTGACTGGCGGTAGATGTCTCTGGACAGGGGGCCATCTTCGATTCCCATAGGCCGAGAGTAGGTGCCTGTCTTCTGGGATTCAAGCTCGGCAAGTTTAGCCGCAAGTCTTGTTTGGATCAGTTCCTCGACTTGAGCCATGTTAATACCTCGGGGAGGGGTAGGTGATCGCCGACTCCTTCTTCGGTCATCACGGCGAGTTCTATCCCGACCTCGGGGTGGACTTCGCTAGCGTTCCCTACGGGAGCGAGATTGTTCTCGGCGAGATGGCCTGGGCCCTCTGCCATGATTGGCTGATTCTCGCTCGTTGTTATGGTGAACTTCGAGACCTCCGGCATTGGGTTCTCTCTCGGGATCGGGTCCCCTATTTTCGTCTTGCACTTCCGGCCGTCTTCCTTCATCGGGGTGTAACCCTGTTGGCAGAACATTCTGGCCCCTGCGTTCGGACTGGACCTGGTGTCCTGATGGGGTGGGCGTATCTGTCTGGTTACCGGTTCGGACCTGTACAAATTGAGAGTCCAGATTTCTTGGGGAGACATTTGCCGGTCGACTGTGGACGATTTGCTGACAAAGGTCGTGGTACAGGCGCAGTGGGAGGCACAGTCTGGTTTGCAGGTCGCAGTGGCACTTGCTGAGAATACGGTGTTGGACCTGTCATGGGGTACATCCCCTGAGCACCTCCTGGGCCCCATTGCCCGGGTGGTGTGACATATGGGTACTGGGGACCCGTTGGGGTGTAAGGCGTGTAAGCGGTCGCGCCATAGTGATAAAACGGCGTTTGCTGAGTGTAGTAGGGTATGTATGGTAACTGATAAGTACCAGTTATCGGGTTAGCTCGATGTAGAGCGGTCTAGTTGTGTTTCCTTCGGTGAACTAAGGCCGAGTGGCGATGTCGGGGCCTGTGTGGCGAGACTGTGCCGGTTGGAGATCATGGGGTCGTATTACTGAGCTGCTCGGCCTCGCCCCTGTAAGCGGGGTTACCAAATGAGGTGGTGTGATCGTTACTCCTAGCGGGGTCGTCACCCCTGGTGGGAGCGGGATTGATGCGTTTGGATGAGCCATCTAATTCTCTGTGTGAGCGAGGCGTGGCCCCACGGTGGTTGATACGTCCTATCTCGGGAGATGAGGCCGTATGGAAAATTGGGCTGAGTTGAATTCGTCCTGCCAAAGGGTGGCAGGCCGAGATGTAGATTGAGTTAGGAACTCGGGGTGGATTGTGAGAGATTCGGACTCTAACCTGTATGATCTCTCTCTTAGTTAGAAATTGCGTCTCCCGTTTCATGGGAATCACTGCCTTATATAGTCCAGCCATAACCGCTATCTCGGGCGTTTATGGAGAACATGGGCAGTTATGTCAACCGTTACTGGGACGTGGTCATTAAGCTAGCCGTTTCCGGGACGTGGGCATTAAGCTAGCCGTTACCACGGCTATCCCGTATGTCGGTTGGCATGAGCCTATTTTAGGGCTATATGATTTGAGGCCGCTGTATTGGGCCCCGGCTTAGTGAACCTTTGGGCTTTTCATATGACGTCGGGTTGGCCTCTTAGAGAGGTCCGAATCCCAGTCTTTTATGGCCCAGTTTAGAACAAGTAAAAGGGCCTGTGGAACATGGCCCTATCAACATTCAATCTAAATTTTAAATTACTCTACACAAAATAAATCTAACTAAAAATAAATCTAACTAAAAATAAAGATAACTAAATCTAAAATAAATCTAACCTTTTAATCTCGCAGGAAAACTTGCGGGAGGTGCCGAATGTCCGAACTTCATAATTCCTCTACTTTCGTAATTCTGTTTGCATATTTGTAGAATGAAATAAATTTGCAACTATATTTTTTTTAACAATAAAATTAAAATTTGAGAATAATGAAAATATTGAGAGTATGAGAATATGAGATTGAGAGAATGAGAGATTGAAAATAATAGGAGTATGAGATGTGAAAATGTATGAAGAATGGGGGTGTATTTATGGGATTTTTTGGAGGAGAAATTTTACATTTTTTTTTGAAAATTTGAATTTGGGGAGGGTTCGGGCGGGTTCGGGCAAGTTGGCTTGGATCCCGCCGGGTTGGCACGATTTTGGGTCCGAGTTGGAGGGGGTTCGGGCAGGTTGGCTCTGGGTTCGGGGGGTTGGCACGGGTTGGCACGGGTCTGGATCCGGGGGGTTGGCACGGGTTTGGCACGGGTTCGGGCGGTCCTGTCCGGATCTGGGAGTTCAAACGGGTCGGGTCTGAGCGGGTTGGGTCCGAAAAGGGGGATCCGCGCCTTGGTTAATCCGGCCCACCCGTTTGGACGGTCTGGTTCGGGTTTAGGCACGGGCTCGGGCCGGTCCGGTCTTGGACTGGACAGATTTTGTCAATACACTAGGGGCATCCATGAGAAAAGAAAGAAAATATCAATTGAAGACAATCCACTAGGAAAACTACATTATTTCAATGGTAATCAGGTCCCGAACGTAACCAATAAAACAAACAGTAATTACTCAGAAGTTCAGAAGTACAAGTAATGATCATCTTCTGAGCAGTCATTATTATCCATATATGCAAGGAAAGGGGCATAGAAAAATCCAAAGTCAAGTCAGTACAGCTGATGCATATATAATATAGTTATAAAATTAACAGCCAATGGCCAGTGGGCCACCACAATTTATAGTAATGTTTTTGGTATAATAGAAAGAAAAGGGTTCTAATTAATTTTCTTCCTATAAAAACCATCAATGCATGTTCTCTAAAGCTCATATAAAAGAAAGAAGGAAACGGGAAAAAATTGTAACATATATAGACAAAAATGTGTGGGGCATCCATGAGAAAAGAAAGAAAGTATCAATTGAAGACAAGCCACTTAATTATCAGTAAATAGAAAAATTACATTATTTCAATGGTGAGGTCCCTCACGTAACCAATAAAACAATCAGAAGTACAAGTAATGATCTTCTAAGCATTTTTTTAGTTAAATTTTCTAAGTATGATGCATGCGCAGACAAAAGGTTGCTTTGTTTACCCACTTTACACTAGTCATTATATCCATATATGCAAGGAAAGGGGTATAGAAAAATCCAAGGTCACGTCAGTACAAGTAATGATCTTCTATGGTGAAGTACATTACTTCAATGGTGAAGTACAATTAATGAACTTCTATGGTGAAGTACAAAACTACATTATTTCAGTGGTGAAGTACAAGTAATAATGATCTTCTAAGCATTTTTTTAATTAAATTTTCTAAGTATGATGCATACGCAGACAAAAGGTTGCTTTGTTGAGAATTCATATCACCGACGATACCGTAAAAGGGAATCTTTTACAATTACTTGATCTGGACCATTCTTTTTAACTTGGCACGAATCTCAAAGCCCAATAGTACTGCCCCCTCAGTCAGCTCGAATCCCAAACCGGCTGAGAGTTAATCTCAAACCGTAAATAGCTAATTGTAAAAGGGAATCTTTTACGGTACCGTCGAGGATATGGATTCGCTTTGTTTACCCACTTTACACTAGTCATTATATCCATATATGCAAGGAAAGGGGTATAGAAAAATCCAAGGTCAAGTCAGTACAAGTAATTATCTTCTATGGTGAAGTACATTATTTCAATGGTGAAGTACAAGTAATGATCTTCTATGGTGAAGTACAAAACTACATTATTTCAAGAGGGATGCTTCTATGGGCATAAGGATCTATTTGTAAAATGAGCATATTTTTATTTTCAAAGTTCAAACAGTCGATCCGACCATTCAACATTATCTCCATATTAAAATGTACTTGGAGGTCAAATTTTACATTTTTCTAAATTTTTTTACTATTTACTAAGTATTTTACAAAACTAGTCAAATTCAGACCATTGAATTTTGTACCCATCTTAATAAATAGTAAAAAAATTCAAAAAAATGTAAAATTTGACCTCCAAGTACATTGTAATATGGAGAAAATGTTGAACGGTCGGATCGACTATTTGAACTTTGAAAATGAAAATATGCTCATTTTACAAATAGGTCCTTATGCCCATAGAAGAATTTGCCTTATTTCAATGGAGAAGTACAAGTAATGATCTTCTAAGCTTTTTTTTAATTAAATTTTCTAAGTATGATGCATGCGCAGACAAAAGGTTGCTTTGTTTACCCACTTTACACTAGTCATTATATCCATATATGCAAGGAAAGGGGTATAGAAAAAATCCAAGGTCAAGTCAGTACATCTGATGCATATATAAAATATAGTTACAAAATTAACAGCCAATGGCCAGTGGGCCACCACAAGTTATAGTAATGTTTTTGGAATAATGGAAAGAAAAGGGTTCTAATTAATTTTCTTCCTATAAAAACCATCAATGCATGTTCTCTAAAGCTCACTAAACCAAATTAATTATGACTACTGCTCTAACAGCCTCCACGGAGGAAGGAAACAAACCAACAAAATATTTGTGATTGTTGCAACAAAATAATTGTTGTTGCAACCAATTGTGATTGTTGCCCCACTAATAATTGTGATTGTTGTTGCAACCAATTATGTTGTTGCAACCAATTGCTACAAATATAAAAGTTATTGCAACCATCGTTGGTGTCTCACCTCCATCCCACCGTCCACACCGTCTCCTTCCCCTTCTTCTCCTCTGCTCAACTCCCTCCAAAAAATTAAATCTAATTAAATCTACAGTTTCCCCAAATCCTTTCCAGTGGCCACTTGTAGCAAGATGCAAATCTAAGAGAGATGAGACAACAACACTGGCTATGGCTATTGTATTTTGTATTTGTCGCCATCTATGCAAATCTAAGAGCTGATGGTGATGGCGTTTCTCCTCAAGAAGCCAAGCGGCTTCGAGACGAGGTATTGGAACTCCAATTCATGCGTTTCTTTCTGAGTAAAAAGGTGCGAGATATGTTTTATCACGCGTTTAATGGGTACATGAAGCACGCATTTCCTCTTGATGAGCTCAGACCTTTATCCTGCAAAGGACAAGATTCTCTTGGCGGCAATGCTTTGACTCTTGTAAGCAACCAATTTCTAATAATACATTTCCTCTTATTTCATTAGCCTGTATGTGTAACTTCCTTTCCCTTTTCGCTTTTATCAGATTGACTCCTTGGATACTCTCGCCTTGCTAGGGGATCGAGACACATTTTCATCAGCTGTCCAGTGGGTCAGTACAAATGTTCAATTTAACATTGTAAGTCTAACATTTCAGATCAAATTGGTCAACTTATTAGTAATAATTTTACAGATGGATTAATTAGTGGTAGCATCTGTATGCATCGACTATTCCAAAAACCTGCTACCCTCATCCTTCGGCATATTGAACTGGTACCGGCCACGATAACACAAAAGAGGGTTTTGTGAAACTGGGGGCTCAATAGCTCTAATTTTCTTTTTAATTCATGGTCAATCTATTGCAACTCAAGAAAAATAGAGATTTGTGAGAAATGAAGATTAGGAAGGGAGGGGCAAGACTTAAAGCCGATCAGGATGATATGTGAAAAGACGTGCACGAATAGCAAGGGGGCGCCTCTAAATTCAAAAATTAATATTGAACAAGTGATCAGCTGGAGTGTGCGAATTAACCAAACACGGTTTAGTTAGATAACACCGTCTTTGGAGATTGGGCAAAGTCATACACGGTTTATAACACTAAAACCTGTGTACTAAGTGTTGTAATTGAACACGGTTTATTAATATATAAGAAATTGTGTACAAATAAAAGTGACTTCCGGACATGGTTCACAACTAAAGGACCGTGTGTGTATGTTGGACCTTATTTTTTCGCGCATGCCTATATGGTTAACATTTTTGTAGTGGTGAGTCCAGCTCTTTCCAAAGAAAATAATGTGAACTTAAATAGTGGAAAAAAATGGTCAAGTCTTCTATGCTTTTTTTGCAAGTATGCATCAGAAACCCAACTAGTGATCAGTACCAGTTCAAGATAAAATTTATTTACAGCGAAACCAAACTATGAACTTGTAATTATATATATATTTCACTTTTCGGGTTTTCCCTTAAACAGATTCAAGAGGCTACATACACCCGGCTCTGCAATAATACAAAGAACATTCTAACTGTCAACGGATTATATCCGGGACCCACTATCTCGGCTCGCAAAGGCGACATAGTGTATGTCAAGGTCATCAACAGAGGGAACAAGAACATCACCATCCACTGGTACTTTACATACATAACAGTACATACACAAAGAATCTGTTATTTGCACTATTAATTGGGTATGTTTGGATGCACTAAGAATAGTGCTATTCTTAGAATAGCATTGCTATTCGAATAGCTTGAGCAACCAAACGTACTACTTGCTATTTGGAACAAGAAGAATAGCGTTGTTCCACTATTCTAACAAAAAGTTGGAATAGTGATTGGAGCTTTCAATATAATAAAAATCTAACATTTAAAATAATATTATATTACATTTAACATTTAAATTAATATTATATTTAATCTAATATTATATTATATTTAATCTAATATTTTATTTAATACTAATCTAACATTTAACATTTAAATTAATATTATATTGTATTATATTTAAATAATATTATATTATATTTAATCTAATATTTTATTTAATACTAATCTAATATTTAAAATAATATTTTATTACATTTATTATATTGTATTATATTTAATCTAATATTATATTATATTTAATCTAATATTTTATTTAATACCAATCTAATATTTAAAATAATATTTTATTACATTTAATAATTAAATTAATATTATATTGTATTATATTTAATCTAATATTATATTAAATTTAATCTAATATTTTATTTAATACTAATCTAACATTTAAAATAATATTATATTACATTTAACATTTAAATTAATATTATATTGTATTATATTTAATCTAATATTTAAAATAATATTTTATTACATTTAATAACTAAATTAATATTGTATTGTATTATATTATGTTTAATCTAATATTATATTATATTTAATCTAATATTATATTATATTTACTCTAATATTTTATTTAATACCAATCTAATATTTAAAATAATATTATATTACATTTAATAATTAAATTAATATTATATTGTATTATATTTAAACTAATATTATATTATATTTAATCTAATATTATATTACGTATTGATAAAGAGATTTTTATATTACGTATTGATAAAAAGATTTAATCTAACACATAAATTATTACTCTATTCATTCCCTCCAAACTCTATTCCTAATATGCAATCCAAACAACTTTTTCACTATTCCGAATAGCTTGAGTTAGCACTATTCTTAAACAGTAGTTGTTCTTATTTACTATTCTAAGCAGTAGCTATTCTAGCTATTCTAGAGTGCATCCAGACGTAGCCTAAGGAAGTATTACAAGCTATGCAAGACTAACATGCATTCATCTAATTTCTATAGGCATGGCGTAAACCAGCCGAGGGACTTGTGGTCGGATGGACCGGAATACATAACTCAGTGCCCTATCTAGCCAAAACCAACAACACATAACGGATCCCATTTACTGAAGAAGAAGAAGGCACGCTCTGGTGGCATGCACATAGCGAATTTGATCATGCTATTGTTCATGGTGTTATTGTAATTTACCCGAAGCTTGGAACCACATTCCCCTTCCGCAAACCCAATAAGGAATTCACACTGATTCTCAGAGAGTGGTGGAACAAAAACATAACAGATGTGTACCAAACTGTAGTTGAGAATGGCGGTCAATTCGAACTGTCTGATGCCAACACTATCAATGGACAGCCTGGTGACTTCATGCCATGCTCAGCAAATGGTGAATTACTGTTCTCGGTAAAGGAAGTTGTTTATTTATAATGCAAGTTGTTAATGCTTCATAAGATGGAGATTATCTTTGACAATGTTTGTTAATCAATTTTCACAAAACCAGCAACCAAATTTACTATTTTTTTCAAATATAATGTGGTCTAAATCTAACTACATATATTTTTCATTTTTATTTTTGTTGCAGACACTTTTAAAGTACAAGTCGAACAAGGCAAAATGTACCTCCTCCGTTTAATAAATGCAGCTATGGACAATGCGTTCTTTTTTGCGATTTCTGGCCACAATATGACGTTGGTTGGAACTGACGCCAATTATACGAAGCCTTACGTGAATGAATTTGTCATGATCACCCCGGGCCAAACGATGGACCTCCTCTTACAGACCAAACAATTCCAAAACTCATCTTCTCCCTTCTGTTATTACATCATCGCGGCACTATTCTCTGATGCAAATGCTGGGGGCCTAGAGATTTCAATGTGACCATAGCTATTCTAGAATACAAAACTAATCATTCTGCTCCACCAATAAGACCGGTTTTAACCTCCTTACCATACTTCAACGACACTAATGCATATCACAACATTAGTGTCGTTGAAATATGGTAATGAGGTTAAAATCGGTCTAGCCATTGTCGTTGAATGTGGTTCCAAGCTTCGGGTAAATAACAATAGCCATGAACAGTAGCACAATCAATTTCGCTATGTGCATGCCACCAGAGCGTGCCTTCTTCTTCCATAAATGGGATCCGTTGTGTGTAGTTGGCTTTGGCTGGATAGGGCACTGAGTTATGTATTCCGATCCATCTGACCACGGGTCCCTCGGCTGGTTTATGCCATGCCTATAGAAATTAGATGAATGCATGTTAGTCTTGCATGGCTTGTAATAATTCCTTAATTAATAGTGCAAATAACAGATTCTTTCTGTATGTACTATTATGTATGTAAAGTACGAATGGATGGTGATGTTCTTGTTCCCTCTGTTGATGACCTTGACATTAGGAGTGTAAACGGTTGGATACGGATCGGATAGTGGTCAAACCGTATCCTTATTCGTTATAATTTTTTGGATACGGATACGGATAGTCTCGGA